>JANEHU010000873.1:0-452436 GCA_027563435.1 Nasonovia ribisnigri | reverse complement strand
AAAGTGTAACATTAGGTATCTTAAAGAATGGTAATATTTCAGATCTTAACCCAGTAAATATTGATGGATTTAGTTATACTCTTACCAATACCTGTGCTTTTGATAGTTTAGTACATCTTATATGTTCTTCTTATGTGGACAGTACGCAATATTCTACATATATTGATCAAGAAATATTACATGACTTTTTCGAATTAGTTTCAAGTGCATCAAGTGCATTAATGCTCAAACATATCGGAAAAGAGTTGTTATTTTAAGTAAAATAATGTGCAATTTGCGAACCTGGACTGAACATCCAAGTGGTCTTAGGAACTTAGACTGTTCGTGCACAATTATTTCACCCTTATTGTGAATGAACCAATTTTTTTATAGGTAATACTTACATTTTTAAAAAACCTTATTTCTTCAAAATGAATCATTTGTTTACTTAATTGTACCTATACATAATATAGAAATTGAATATATAGAATTTAATTTTGTTATCTATAATGTTTACAAAATATTTCATAACCATCACCTTGAAATATTTATGTTTGATATGAGGTAGGTATAATAAATTTATATTACATATTATATTTTAATTTTTTTTTTGAAGCTCCTATTGTCGATTCTTGGGGTGTTGAGGAAACGATGACACCCCACCCTTGAATTTCGAGTTTTAACCTACACCAATCGTTTGTACTTCATTCGTACCTGTTTGTACCCTTACGGTTTTCAAAGTTATCAAAATGTTGAGGTTGGGGTTGAGTTCAAAATTTTAACTTGCATGTATTTGCTTTGTTCAATGGGTCGTTTACGTGCTTGAAATCGGCGACCTGACTTAGTCTGATCGGTTCCAACTAAAATCAAACTTCATCATGTTACTACTAATATTCAACAATACGTAGGGCCATAGTTTCTATTGTCCAATGATTTTTTTTTATAAACTTTTTTTAATAAAAAAAAATCATTGGACAATAGAAACTATGGCCCTACGTATTGTTGAATATTAGTAGTAACATGATGAAGTTTGATTTTAGTTGGAACCGATCAGACTAAGTCAGGTCGCCGATTTCAAGCACGTAAACGACCCATTGAACAAAGCAAATACATGCAAGTTAAAATTTTGAACTCAACCCCAACCTCAACATTTTGATAACTTTGAAAACCGTAAGGGTACAAACAGGTACGAATGAAGTACAAACGATTGGTGTAGGTTAAAACTCGAAATTCAAGGGTGGGGTGTCATCGTTTCCTCAACACCCCAAGAATCGACAATAGGAGCTTCAAAAAAAAAATTAAAATATAATATGTAATATAAATTTATTATACCTACCTCATATCAAACATAAATATTTCAAGGTGATGGTTATGAAATATTTTGTAAACATTATAGATAACAAAATTAAATTCTATATATTCAATTTCTATATTATGTATAGGTACAATTAAGTAAACAAATGATTCATTTTGAAGAAATAAGGTTTTTTAAAAATGTAAGTATTACCTATAAAAAAATTGGTTCATTCACAATAAGGGTGAAATAATTGTGCACGAACAGTCTAAGTTCCTAAGACCACTTGGATGTTCAGTCCAGGTTCGCAAATTGCACATTATTTTACTTAAAATAACAACTCTTTTCCGATATGTTTGAGCATTAATGCACTTGATGCACTTGAAACTAATTCGAAAAAGTCATGTAATATTTCTTGATCAATATATGTAGAATATTGCGTACTGTCCACATAAGAAGAACATATAAGATGTACTAAACTATCAAAAGCACAGGTATTGGTAAGAGTATAACTAAATCCATCAATATTTACTGGGTTAAGATCTGAAATATTACCATTCTTTAAGATACCTAATGTTACACTTTTTGTTTTGCTACGATCGTTGTAGAACAACACAGTTGGATCTTTTTCAAGGCAATTGCTTTTTTTCTTGCTCTTAATTGTTTTTTCTGTTTTACCAACAGTTTCATTTATATGTTTTTTAAAGTCTGTAATTAAGTTATTTGGCACATTATTTAAATCATTCGTGACACAACACGAAACATTTTTAATTGTGATTGGTTTTCCGAGTCCTCTCCAATCTTCAAACGAATAATTTTGTTCTATTTCTAAATTTAATTCATTTACATTGTCATAATTTTGTTCTATTTCTAAATTTAATTCATTTACATTGTCATCATTTTTTTCAATTTGTAAGTTGAATCCATTTACATTGTCATCATTTGTCTCAATGTTATGAACAGACCAATCATAAGTATTCATGTTATCACTATGTTCATTTACAACTCGTCCATCTTTTTTATCTATCGAATCACATTGAATTTCAGGTTTTGACGCACCGAGTGTATTTCCAATCATATTCATTGAACCAATGATTGAATTAATATGAATCTTTAGAAATTGATCAACGCTTAATGGAAAACTTTTATGTTTGAAAACATTAGTTTTTAGGTCATTGAACAAACTCTCTGAAGTTGAGCTGGTTTCCGTTATGTTTCCATACTTAAATATGGGAACCATAAGAGCAGACCACGTTGGAATCAATTTGCAGAAGTTTAATATTTTTTTCGCGATATTTGGGTTATACTGCATGTTGTCATGGTCCCCTTCATCATCACTTTCTGCTTCGTGTTTTACATTTTCAAAAATCAATTTGAATTCTAGAAATATTGAAGTGTTAGGAGTTTCTGTAATAACATTTGTATAATCTTCACATATTTCATTGTCATCAGCTTCTGTTGAATTTAAAAGCTCATCATTCAACTCTTCTATGTGAGTAGATATCCTTCGTTTAAGATACATTTTCGATATCTCACACTTTGTTGGTTGTTTGCATGCATTTAATCCATCAGTTTCATACAAACAAACAGTGAAAATATGCTTCAATAACAATTTAACATCTGTATAGTCGGTACTAGCAATTATTAACCCAATAGATCGCAAATAAAAATTTTTTATTCTGTGAGTGGAATTCTTTATTTCTGGCCATGAGCTTAACAGGTGCATGATATGATTGAAATCATTTCTTATCATGGCGGATGGAATTTCTACTCCAGGTTCACCCGTGATCAACGAAGAGCACACACTTATATATTTTGTAAAATATGAGTATTGAGTAAATGTTTTAGTTACTGCCATCATTAAAGCCAAAGACTGGTCAGTTATTATTATTTTCGGAGAAGGAATTTTACTTCTCAACCATTGAGATAGCCAGTATGAAATCGTGTTATGATCATGTTTCTCAGACAACATGTGGCCTACTGCAAATTGACAACTAGTTTTTGGATCTCTTACACCAATTTGGTATAAAAATATATTTGACGTTTGTCTCCCAGATATCAATGTTGGTCTTCTCACTACACCTCCTGTAGCATCGATTGATATTCTCGGGACGTCTGTATTTTTCGCGTAAAGACGATAAGAGTTAATTTCTGTGGAGGCCCAATAATGTACAAAGAATTTGTCATAAGATATATCTTTAATTATATTATTATATGGTGAAGAACCTTTTAATATTGACAGTGCGATAACTGGGTCAGAATGAACTTGTTCATCCTTCAATGCCTTGTCTTAAGAATTCGAAGGGCATTCGTAGATGGCAAATGACTGGGTACTTTATCTCCATATTCCATTAAACCCATTGCTTCGACACGTTGTACATAAGCAGCAGATTGATTTTCGTTAATTAATCTTTTTTTTTAATTGTTCCCGTTTGTCTCCAATTAATTTTCTTTTACTAGAACTTTTGCAATGTCTAAAACCACCTTGATAGGTACAATCGATGATTACAATATCTTGAGATACTGGTAGATCAATGAGTACTCCTTGGAAGTTACTCAAGCATGCAGTGCATTTTCCATTTATTTTAAGGAAAATCTCACCATTTGGACACACTTTGGCATTCTTATAACTTATGCAACATGGAAGTTTAGTTAATGCGTAAAAATAGTTATGTATTATCGGAGACCATTCGTAAGGTTTCAGAGTTTGATATTCGCGATTCATGCTTTTCCCATCTGACCTTTTATAGACTCGAGAGTTAACAGAATCATAAATTGACTCCCATTGATCTTTAGATAGTGCCATTTTGAAATCTAATTTCGATACACTATTTAAGTCATCATTGTGACCAGAGGATTCTTCAGAAATTTCTGATTGACCAATATCTTGTTTATAACTTTGTATGTTTACACCGAGAGTGGGTTTTAATTTTGTCAGAATATTGCGTCTATTTTCTTTGACAATTAAATATAAATACTTGGCCGAAATATTGAAATTTAATTCATTAATTACATCCTTCCAGCATTTATCAGTAGGACTTTTTAATAACTTTGTTCCCTCATCAAATATATTAGATTTTCTCTCTGCAAAAATTTAAGGATTTGATCAAAGTCAATTTTTGAGGTAGGTGGCATATTGAAATTGTGATACTTAGTTACCTAGGGTTAAAAAATAAAAAAAACATAATCTACATACTTAAAATTGGAATCAAAAAGCTGAAATAAAATTGAAATTGAAAAAATATTCGGAATTTTATTTTATTTTATTTTTTGGTTCATCTACCTAAATATATTCTACAATTTTAATCTAATAAAAACATATTCTGAAACACGAACAAATATATAGAAATAAAATATCGTCGTCAAAATAATATTATTTAATATATATGTTATATAGGTGGGAATATTTTAAATTGTAAATTATTGAAGTAGGTCAGGCCAGCGAAGCAAGATGTGCTGAGGCGACAATAATATTTTCTATATAACGCCGCCGTAAGCGCAGGCACGGGCGTCGGACAGTCCCGTTGTCGCTGAGAGATTCGGCGGCAACGTAGGTACGACGATTTGTGCGTGTGAAACGTCGATCGTAGTTCGGGCTAGGCGATCTGGATTTGCAAAGGGTTTTATTTATATTTGTTTTAATTTAATAAAAGTGTTTCCGACCTAAAAACCCGAGTTTGAATATTATTCTTATTAGTCTTCTTCGTTCATACCTTTATATTGGAACAGTGCTCAGACACATAGACCTATAGTCAATGGAGTTTATTTTAAACTGAATAGAGGCAATAGAGCTACGGTCGTGGGTCCTAATAGTCATTTTCAATTTTAGGAAGAGAGAGTCACTAGCTTAGAGCGTAAGAAGATGAGGTGTATAGTTGGTTCACCGAGTATTAGTTAATACGGGTGATACCACAAATATTATATATCTTTGAAATCAACGTCTAACAATAGAAGCTTCAGAAACATAAGAATGTATTTATTTTAATTTATGAGTTTTAATTATTTTTCAATTTGAAAAAACAAAAACATCGTTGTAACCCTAACCAATGGTTGAACAATAATGGCCCTACGTATTGTTGAATATTAGTAGTAACATGATGAAGTTTGATTTTAGTTGGAACCGATCAGACTAAGTCAGGTCGCCGATTTCAAGCACGTAAACGACCCATTGAACAAAACAAATACATGCAAGTTAAAATTTTGAACTCAACCCCAACCTCAACATTTTGATAACTTTGAAAACCGTAAGGGTACAAACAGGTACGAATGAAGTACAAACGATTGGTGTAGGTTAAAACTCGAAATTCAAGGGTGGGGTGTCATCGTTTCCTCAACACCCCAAGAATCGACAATAGGAGCTTCAAAAAAAAAATTAAAATATAATATGTAATATAAATTTATTATACCTACCTCATATCAAACATAAATATTTCAAGGTGATGGTTATGAAATATTTTGTAAACATTATAGATAACAAAATTAAATTCTATATATTCAATTTCTATATTATGTATAGGTACAATTAAGTAAACAAATGATTCATTTTGAAGAAATAAGGTTTTTTAAAAATGTAAGTATTACCTATAAAAAAATTGGTTCATTCACAATAAGGGTGAAATAATTGTGCACGAACAGTCTAAGTTCCTAAGACCACTTGGATGTTCAGTCCAGGTTCGCAAATTGCACATTATTTTACTTAAAATAACAACTCTTTTCCGATATGTTTGAGCATTAATGCACTTGATGCACTTGAAACTAATTCGAAAAAGTCATGTAATATTTCTTGATCAATATATGTAGAATATTGCGTACTGTCCACATAAGAAGAACATATAAGATGTACTAAACTATCAAAAGCACAGGTATTGGTAAGAGTATAACTAAATCCATCAATATTTACTGGGTTAAGATCTGAAATATTACCATTCTTTAAGATACCTAATGTTACACTTTTTGTTTTGCTACGATCGTTGTAGAACAACACAGTTGGATCTTTTTCAAGGCAATTGCTTTTTTTCTTGCTCTTAATTGTTTTTTCTGTTTTACCAACAGTTTCATTTATATGTTTTTTAAAGTCTGTAATTAAGTTATTTGGCACATTATTTAAATCATTCGTGACACAACACGAAACATTTTTAATTGTGATTGGTTTTCCGAGTCCTCTCCAATCTTCAAACGAATAATTTTGTTCTATTTCTAAATTTAATTCATTTACATTGTCATAATTTTGTTCTATTTCTAAATTTAATTCATTTACATTGTCATCATTTTTTTCAATTTGTAAGTTGAATCCATTTACATTGTCATCATTTGTCTCAATGTTATGAACAGACCAATCATAAGTATTCATGTTATCACTATGTTCATTTACAACTCGTCCATCTTTTTTATCTATCGAATCACATTGAATTTCAGGTTTTGACGCACCGAGTGTATTTCCAATCATATTCATTGAACCAATGATTGAATTAATATGAATCTTTAGAAATTGATCAACGCTTAATGGAAAACTTTTATGTTTGAAAACATTAGTTTTTAGGTCATTGAACAAACTCTCTGAAGTTGAGCTGGTTTCCGTTATGTTTCCATACTTAAATATGGGAACCATAAGAGCAGACCACGTTGGAATCAATTTGCAGAAGTTTAATATTTTTTTCGCGATATTTGGGTTATACTGCATGTTGTCATGGTCCCCTTCATCATCACTTTCTGCTTCGTGTTTTACATTTTCAAAAATCAATTTGAATTCTAGAAATATTGAAGTGTTAGGAGTTTCTGTAATAACATTTGTATAATCTTCACATATTTCATTGTCATCAGCTTCTGTTGAATTTAAAAGCTCATCATTCAACTCTTCTATGTGAGTAGATATCCTTCGTTTAAGATACATTTTCGATATCTCACACTTTGTTGGTTGTTTGCATGCATTTAATCCATCAGTTTCATACAAACAAACAGTGAAAATATGCTTCAATAACAATTTAACATCTGTATAGTCGGTACTAGCAATTATTAACCCAATAGATCGCAAATAAAAATTTTTTATTCTGTGAGTGGAATTCTTTATTTCTGGCCATGAGCTTAACAGGTGCATGATATGATTGAAATCATTTCTTATCATGGCGGATGGAATTTCTACTCCAGGTTCACCCGTGATCAACGAAGAGCACACACTTATATATTTTGTAAAATATGAGTATTGAGTAAATGTTTTAGTTACTGCCATCATTAAAGCCAAAGACTGGTCAGTTATTATTATTTTCGGAGAAGGAATTTTACTTCTCAACCATTGAGATAGCCAGTATGAAATCGTGTTATGATCATGTTTCTCAGACAACATGTGGCCTACTGCAAATTGACAACTAGTTTTTGGATCTCTTACACCAATTTGGTATAAAAATATATTTGACGTTTGTCTCCCAGATATCAATGTTGGTCTTCTCACTACACCTCCTGTAGCATCGATTGATATTCTCGGGACGTCTGTATTTTTCGCGTAAAGACGATAAGAGTTAATTTCTGTGGAGGCCCAATAATGTACAAAGAATTTGTCATAAGATATATCTTTAATTATATTATTATATGGTGAAGAACCTTTTAATATTGACAGTGCGATAACTGGGTCAGAATGAACTTGTTCATCCTTCAATGCCTTGTCTTAAGAATTCGAAGGGCATTCGTAGATGGCAAATGACTGGGTACTTTATCTCCATATTCCATTAAACCCATTGCTTCGACACGTTGTACATAAGCAGCAGATTGATTTTCGTTAATTAATCTTTTTTTTTAATTGTTCCCGTTTGTCTCCAATTAATTTTCTTTTACTAGAACTTTTGCAATGTCTAAAACCACCTTGATAGGTACAATCGATGATTACAATATCTTGAGATACTGGTAGATCAATGAGTACTCCTTGGAAGTTACTCAAGCATGCAGTGCATTTTCCATTTATTTTAAGGAAAATCTCACCATTTGGACACACTTTGGCATTCTTATAACTTATGCAACATGGAAGTTTAGTTAATGCGTAAAAATAGTTATGTATTATCGGAGACCATTCGTAAGGTTTCAGAGTTTGATATTCGCGATTCATGCTTTTCCCATCTGACCTTTTATAGACTCGAGAGTTAACAGAATCATAAATTGACTCCCATTGATCTTTAGATAGTGCCATTTTGAAATCTAATTTCGATACACTATTTAAGTCATCATTGTGACCAGAGGATTCTTCAGAAATTTCTGATTGACCAATATCTTGTTTATAACTTTGTATGTTTACACCGAGAGTGGGTTTTAATTTTGTCAGAATATTGCGTCTATTTTCTTTGACAATTAAATATAAATACTTGGCCGAAATATTGAAATTTAATTCATTAATTACATCCTTCCAGCATTTATCAGTAGGACTTTTTAATAACTTTGTTCCCTCATCAAATATATTAGATTTTCTCTCTGCAAAAATTTAAGGATTTGATCAAAGTCAATTTTTGAGGTAGGTGGCATATTGAAATTGTGATACTTAGTTACCTAGGGTTAAAAAATAAAAAAAACATAATCTACATACTTAAAATTGGAATCAAAAAGCTGAAATAAAATTGAAATTGAAAAAATATTCGGAATTTTATTTTATTTTATTTTTTGGTTCATCTACCTAAATATATTCTACAATTTTAATCTAATAAAAACATATTCTGAAACACGAACAAATATATAGAAATAAAATATCGTCGTCAAAATAATATTATTTAATATATATGTTATATAGGTGGGAATATTTTAAATTGTAAATTATTGAAGTAGGTCAGGCCAGCGAAGCAAGATGTGCTGAGGCGACAATAATATTTTCTATATAACGCCGCCGTAAGCGCAGGCACGGGCGTCGGACAGTCCCGTTGTCGCTGAGAGATTCGGCGGCAACGTAGGTACGACGATTTGTGCGTGTGAAACGTCGATCGTAGTTCGGGCTAGGCGATCTGGATTTGCAAAGGGTTTTATTTATATTTGTTTTAATTTAATAAAAGTGTTTCCGACCTAAAAACCCGAGTTTGAATATTATTCTTATTAGTCTTCTTCGTTCATACCTTTATATTGGAACAGTGCTCAGACACATAGACCTATAGTCAATGGAGTTTATTTTAAACTGAATAGAGGCAATAGAGCTACGGTCGTGGGTCCTAATAGTCATTTTCAATTTTAGGAAGAGAGAGTCACTAGCTTAGAGCGTAAGAAGATGAGGTGTATAGTTGGTTCACCGAGTATTAGTTAATACGGGTGATACCACAAATATTATATATCTTTGAAATCAACGTCTAACAATAGAAGCTTCAGAAACATAAGAATGTATTTATTTTAATTTATGAGTTTTAATTATTTTTCAATTTGAAAAAACAAAAACATCGTTGTAACCCTAACCAATGGTTGAACAATAATGGCCCTACGTATTGTTGAATATTAGTAGTAACATGATGAAGTTTGATTTTAGTTGGAACCGATCAGACTAAGTCAGGTCGCCGATTTCAAGCACGTAAACGACCCATTGAACAAAGCAAATACATGCAAGTTAAAATTTTGAACTCAACCCCAACCTCAACATTTTGATAACTTTGAAAACCGTAAGGGTACAAACAGGTACGAATGAAGTACAAACGATTGGTGTAGGTTAAAACTCGAAATTCAAGGGTGGGGTGTCATCGTTTCCTCAACACCCCAAGAATCGACAATAGGAGCTTCAAAAAAAAATTAAAATATAATATGTAATATAAATTTATTATACCTACCTCATATCAAACATAAATATTTCAAGGTGATGGTTATGAAATATTTTGTAAACATTATAGATAACAAAATTAAATTCTATATATTCAATTTCTATATTATGTATAGGTACAATTAAGTAAACAAATGATTCATTTTGAAGAAATAAGGTTTTTTAAAAATGTAAGTATTACCTATAAAAAAATTGGTTCATTCACAATAAGGGTGAAATAAATTTTTTTTCGATTTCATTTGTATTGTAAACCTGTTGTAAAAAAAGGCAACAAACTTTTGATATTGCAATTTAATTTTATTACATTTCAGTATCTTCCAAACTATATTAATCAAACTTAAATTTAAAATTTTATTTCAAAATCATTACAATAATTATGCAATACAATATTATCATGAACTGGATTCCAGGCAAGTGTTTACCAACAAGCATACTTGTTAAATATTTAAATACTATTTATGTATTTCAAATACTTATTAATATATTTTGTATTTAAAAATATTAAATACAAAATTCTTTCAAACAAGATTTTTAGTTTGGTTTTTCGACTACCTATGAAGAAATTGCTTATCGTCGACGAACCGATGTGATATCAGTTAAACATAATTCAATTTTTAAGAAGAAATGATTCTGTTTAAACCTACAATTTTTTTGCTATATTGAATACTCATTATTACATTATACACATAATTAGTTTTAAGAATTAAGAACCTGAAAACAACAATGCTAAAAAAAGTGTATTTAAAAGTATTACTTTTTGAATATACTTGTATTTGTATTTAAATACTTATTAGGAAAGGTATTTAAATATATATTTTAATACTTTTTAATTGAAGTATTTGAATACCTATTTGAAATACTTTTGAAAAGTGTTTTTAACAACATTACCAACCAGTACCAGGTATACTACATTTTAGTTATAAAATAATTTTAGTATATGGCTGGAATTAGAGCAAAGGGATAGCATAACACCCTCCCCAACCACTAGTCGGTTAAAAAATGGATATTTCTAATTTTTTAAAAAAAAAACAAAAGAACAAAAACTAAAAATTTAGAATAACTGGAAAACCTTCGAGGTACAAACGATTTAATTTGAGGTACAAACAGGTACAAACGAGGTACAATCGATTGGTATAGGTTTAAACTCGAAATACAAAGGTGGGGGTGCTAGCGTTTCCTCGACACCCCCGAAATCGAAGTAGGGACAGTTCAAAAACCTTCGAGGTACAAACGATTTAATTTGAGGTACAAACAGGTACAAACGAGGTACAATCGATTGGTATAGGTTTAAACTCGAAATACAAAGGTGGGGGTGCTAGCGTTTCCTCGACACCCCCAAAATCGAAGTAGGGACAGTTCAAAAACCTTCGAGGTACAAACGATTTAATTTGAGGTACAAACAGGTACAAACGAGGTACAATCGATTGGTATAGGTTTAAACTCTAAATGCAAAGGTGGGGGTGCCAGCGTTTCCTCGACACCCCCAAAATCGAAATAGGGACAGTTCGAAAACCGTTGAGGTACAAACGATTTTACTTGAGGTACAAACAGGTACAAACGAGGTACAAACAATTCGTATAGGTTTTGAATCAAAATTTAGAAGTGGGGGTGCTGGGGACATGGACCTCCAAACTGACGTTTATTGTAAAATAAGAAGCGTCGGTGAACGAAAAACACTGCGAAACCAAATTTTAAGACTGCAAAAAAAACCAGAACTTAATTGACCAATATAAAAGGAGAGAAATAAGCCGATATACATTTGTAAAATCAATAGCGTATAAATATTATAATAAATAAATAATATAAATAAATGTTTGATTGTGATATCGTATTTTATGTCGTAATATTGAGTTTTTTGTAATATATTATACAGTATTCTAATAATTTGAATTTTAAGTATCACTTGAATGTGTATAAATAATATAAATAAATGTTTGACTGTGATATCGTATTTTATGTCGTAATATTGAGTTTTTTGTAATATATTATACAGTATTCTATATAATTTGAATTTTAAGTATCACTTGAATGTGTTTTTGTAAAATCATATATTTAATTAAAAATTGACTACCTAATTATTTCTGTTATTTTAAAAATCATTACCAAGGGGTTACCAAAATATATAAACTGAAATTTGTGGTGGCGGTAAAAGGAAATATATATTCTTGTACTGGCGGTAAACGGACTTGGCGGTAAACGAAAAGGTCGATTTTGGCGGAAAACGGTGACGCCCGTTATTCCAGCCCCACCCACCCACCAAATTTTACATTTTGAATTGAATAAGACCAGATTTATGTTCAGCTGTAACCTAAAAAACGTGCTATTAAAATGTTGAAATTTGCAAAATCGTGCAAAAACCAATCATAATTTTAGGCAATAAATCTTTAATTATATGTATTTTAAATTTTACTGTTATTTATTTTTATAATATTATTATTTTATTAATATTTGGCATTATATTCAAATAATTAATTTACAGTACTCCCTCGTTAACACGAACACGACGGGACCACAAAATAACCTGTTCGTGTTAAAAGAATTTGTGTAAACCGATAGGTTTAACACGAATTTGTTCATGTTATCAGAGAAGGTTAAATCTAATATGTTATTTTACAATCAAATACATTTGTTTTATTAAGTAATCTTCCAAATATAAATTTACATTACTTTGGTACATACATACTACATATAAACAAATATTTGAAATATTTTTAATTAATTAATTACTACGCTACATTACATATATAAAGAAATATTTTTGATACATTTTTTCAAAAAAAAAATTAATTTAAAACTCACGTCGGTTTAAAAAAGTCAGTGATAGGTTTCTGGGTGAATGTAACTTCAAAGTTTTCTAAGCACTGTTTTCTGATGCTGTTGAACTAAATAGGTATCGATTAGACAATAATTACATTATGAAATTGACATGCTACTTTGCATTAACATATTTAAAATAAGACTAAAAAATAAAAATGTTGTACAGGCAAGTTTCCAGATGGCCATCGATCAAAAAATCACACTGCTGTAGATGATTGTAGTACTATTGATGTTTTAGCTGCATTTAGTTTCACACCACATGCATCAATAAGATCCGTAGCTCGGCAAACAGATATTTGTAAATCAACTGTACATCGCATACTAAAAAAGAATTCATTTCATCCGTTCAAATTACATTGTGTTCAAGAATTGAAACCATCTGACCCAGAAAGAAGACTGCAATTCATATCAGTAATTGCAAGCTTATATGATCAGGATAGTAAAATATTGAACAATATATTGTGGACTGATGAAAGTCTTTTTAACAATAACGGCATGGTTAACCGCCATAATGCACATTATTGGAATGATTCAAATCCATTTTGGACAAGAGAAACAAAGTCCCAAGTTCGATGGTCCATAAATGTATGGTGTGGTATATTAAATAACACATTAATAGGACCTTACTTTTATGAAGGAACATTAACTGGTGAACGTTATTTGAACTTTTTAGAAAACATTTTGCCTTTATTGCTAGAAAATGTTCCTCTTCGTACTCAGGAATGTATGTGGGTACAGCAAGATGGTGCTCCACCACATAATGCCAATATTGTTAAAAATTATTTGAACAATACTTTTCCATTGCGATGGATAGGTACAAACGGTCCAGTTAAATGGCCACCGCGTTCTCCAGATCTTACTCCACTGGATTTTTTTTTATGGGGATATTTAAAGGATCGTGTTTATAGTGAACAATCTTCTTCAATAAATAATTTGAAAGAGCGTATTATTGCGGCATGTTCGTCCATAACATCGGAAATGTTGAAGTCTGTGACGGCATCAATATTAACACGATACGAAAAAGGTGTATCAATTAATGGTGGACATTTTGAAAATACATTAAAGTAATTTGTAACTATTTTTTCGAAAATAAATTGTATGTTATTAGTTTATTACTGTTATTGTTATTACTGCTTCTAAACAATGTTATAATAAATAATTAACTATTATAATAAAATTACTTCACTGTTAAAATTAATGTAAAGACAATATTATTTTGGTGGGTCTTGAATCTTGATTACTGATAAGTGATAACTATTGACCATAACTATTTAGTATTTATCACGATTAAAGATATCTTTAACCGTGGTATTTATTAAAAATGATAATTGATAAAACACACGATATAAGATAGTATTGTCCCTATCTTAAATCGTGATAGAACATAATACTGATAATACCCAGTAATCCAGAAAACGAGTGCCACAGAATTGATAACTATCCAATTAGTAGGTACCTACGGGCTATAGATATTGTTGTATATATCTATGTTGTGCACATAATTTATGGCCTATCGACAAGTAACTTCAGATAAAAGATATTTTAACTACTGGTTTTTGATAAATACAGCTACCAAGAATAAGCTACGCAATACCCCGGGAAAGTGTGAACAGTAAAGCGTCTTTAATGACTGCGTTTTGAAATAATCGTATTCTACGAACGGATTATTTAAAATGAAAAGCATAAATGCTAAGAATAATTATAAAAATAGTATTATACATTTCTAGTAATAAACACATGAATTATTTAATCAATAGTTGCGTGTATCATTGTATTAATGATTTATTGAGTTAATTCACCAAATAATATTATTATAATAAGACAGTAGATATTACAATAATAATTAATTTTAATTGGACCCATAAGATGTTCATATAAAATATTTTTTGAAATTAAAATGTTTCTAACATAAACTAGATCGTAATTTACTTAACGAAAATATTGATATTTAAAAAAATTGTGAAAAATCAGCCATTTGACTTAAATAATTGTTTTTACCAAATAAATTTTTCTAAAAATCAGATTTACAAATTGGCTATATTGAATAATTCGAAAAAAAATTTTATCAATTTTTAAGTTTTTTATTTTCAGTATTAAAAAATAAAAAATAAAAAATGCATTCTAAAAATGTAGCGCAAGTGTCTATGAATTATATTTAAAAGAAATTTTTAAAAAATATTGATTAGAACAAAACTACCATAACTGATAACAGTCTTATGATATAATACTCTCTACTACTTTTTTAATTTCTATTGCTTTAAGTGAGTTTAATGTATAAATTTATTTCTACAGTATAGTACTTTTTTCGCTTTATGCATTAAGAGTCACTGTTATTTCTGTTTTTTATGTGTTTACCTTTTAAAAACGGAATCAATTCACCTCAATCAGTGAGTAAAATTTGTTTTGTTTGCCAAATCATTGTTACTATCTCTAGTGTTATCACAAATTACTCTAACAGCTGTTTTATTCCGGTGACTTAAACGCTAAGCCATAAAGATCAACACCTCAGTAAATTTGTCAATATTATTATATATACACTGCCCCTTAATATTTAGTATTCATCTGCTAAATATTTATCTACTTCTTACGCCGTATTCACTTATTTCACAAACATGGAAGATAAACTTGATTCTCTAATTAAATCTGTAAATGATTTAAAAACTACAAATAATAAAATAATGTCTTCAATCAATTCTCTATTTGATAAAGTAGCAACTATAACAAATAAAATCAATAATCATTCCACACAATTAAACACTTTATCTACTGAACTAGCCTCTTTAACAACTAAAGTGGTAACTATAGAAGCTAATATCGCATCATCAAATACAAAGTCATCAATATTAATAAACGACAATTTAATATCTGAGATGATCGACAGACAATCAAGACGAAATAATGTGTTACTCTTCAATTTACCAGAAGCTCCTAATGACTCAACCAACGCAAGTTCGGATCCTACTTCTATTCAAAACATACTTGATTTTCTTAATTTAAAATCCAAACCAAATTCTGTCACTCGTCTGGGCAAACCTTCTTCTTCTAATACTACCAAACCTCGACCAATAAAATTACATTTCTCGGATCAAAAAGATATTTTTGAATTATTCTCATATCAAAATAAATTAAAATCAAACTCTACCTGGAAAGATCTTCGCTTCTCTTCTGACCGTATCAAACAGCAACAAGAATACATGTCACACCTTCGCCAAAAACTTCTAAACCGTCAATCAAATGGAGAACAGGACCTCATCATTAAATACATCAAAGGCACCCCAACAATTATCAATTCAAAAAACTAATTTCCATTCACAATATGTTCAACTGCTACTACCAAAATGTAAGAGGTCTTAATACTAAATTAAAATGATTAATAACCAATATAGATTTCTTAGATTTTAATATCTTAGCTTTTACCGAAACTTGGTTACATAATAACGTTAGCTCACTTGAACTAGGTCTCGTAAACTACGAAATTTATAGATACGATAGATCATTATTATCTAGCTCGTCGACCAGAGGAGGAGGTGTCTTAATAGCTGTGAATAAAAAATGTATCTCCTCACAAATTTATATTGATGTAAAATCGCTAGAATTATGCTTTGTCTCTGTTAAAATTAATAACATCAAAAATTTAATCGTGGGTTGTATCTACTTTCCACCTAATTCCCCTTCTTCTTTGTATAATGATTACTTCTCTATTTTAGATAACCTTATTTCTTCTCGCCCAAATGATGATCTTCTACTTTTCGGTGATATTAATTTGCCAAATTTAAATAATGCATCATTAAATACTAACTTAAATCTATCCTCTCCTGAAGCTATTTTTTTAGAAAACCTATCATTTCTTAATCTTTTTCAAATAAATACAATCTTCAATAGTTATGGTTCAATACTGGATCTTATCTTATCCAATTCTAATTCTCATTCTATATCTCTAAATAAGGATTCTATAGTTCCAGTAGATAATTATCACCCTCCTATTAATGTCAGTTACTCTCAGTCCTACACTCCCTCTCCGCTATATTTTTCTGAAGAAACCTATGACTGGTATAAGGGAGATTATATAAATATTTTATCTTTCTTTGGGTCAATAAACTGGAACGAATTTTTCAATATTAGTAATGATATTACAACCATCACTGAAGAATTTTATTCCCTCTTATTCTATGCAATTAACACTTTTATTCCAAAAAAAAAATACTGCAAATCTAAATTCCCCTGTTGGTTTTCTAAAAACTTAATAAATCTAATCAAATTAAAAAAATTCCAACATTCAATATTTAAGTTATCTAACTCACATGATGATTACCAACAATTCTCCTCCACACGTGCTCAATGCAAAACCTTGAGTAGATTTGATTACTCCCAATACTTAATTAATATTCAAAAATCTTTTAGATCCCAGCCTAAGAAATTTTGGTCTTTTATTGAAAATATTAAAAAATCATCTGGTCTTCCTAACTCAATGTCATTTAACCATAAGACAGCTGGTCAAGAAATTGTCGACTTATTTAGTAAATACTTCTCTTCAGTTTATAAAGATACAGCTCCTACTAAAAATAATTTTCAGTCTAATGTAGTTCAATCAATTGATTCCTTAAACTCACTTCACATCGAACTCCTAGAAGTTTTCAATGAATTAAATATTCTATCTTCCAAAAATACAATTGGTACTGATGGTCTCTCACCTATATTTTTATTCAACTGCAGATTTATACTTTCACCACCTATCACATATCTATTTAATTTTTGTTTAAATAGTGGCTCATTTCCATCATCTTGGAAATCCACCTATATTAATCCAATTCTTAAAAAAGGTAATAAATCATTTATCTCAAACTACCGTCCTATATCAATAATTTCCATTCTCCCAAAAATATTCTCTAAAATAATAAATAATAAGCTCACACCCATATTTAAACATATTTTAGCACCACAACAACATGGATTTCACAATAAAAAGTCTTGTCTTACTAATTTAATAACTATTAAACATCATATAATTAAATCTTTTTCTAATAATCAACAAACCGATGTTATTTATACAGATTTTGAAAAAGCCTTTGATATAGTAAACCACTCTTTATTAATCAATAAACTAAAGGAAATCGGCTTTGCAAATCCTCTATTATCATGGTTTAACTCATTCCTAAGTCAGAGAATCCAATTTGTCAAATATAAAAACTTTATATCAACACCTATAAACGTAATTTCTGGTGTCCCTCAAGGCGATCACCTTTCCCCTCTCCTTTTCAATTTATTTATAAATGATGCCGTATCATCCATTTCACACTTCAACATTTTATTATTTGCCGACGATGCAAAAATTTATAAATCTATTACTTCCCCCGATGATACCAAACTTCTACAAAGTGATTTAGCTTCATTTAACGAATGGTGCATTTCTAATAGTCTTTCATTAAATATTGATAAATGCCAAATTGTTACTTACTCCAAAAAACACAATCCCTTACATTCTAATTATCATATATGTGACATCAACCTACATCGTTCGTCATTATTTAAAGATCTTGGGATTTTATTTGATTCCAAACTATTATTTAATGCTCATTGCTCATGTATCAGTGATTAAAAATAAAGCTTTATCTGTATTTGGTATGATAAAAAGAAACTGCTCCGATCTTCGTGATCCACTTGCTCTAAAATGCCTTTATACCACACTAGTCCGTTCTTTATTAGAATACGCTCCACTAATTTGGAATCACAATAATGTAGGACATAATGATCAACTTGATAAGGTTCAAAATAAAGCTCTCAGATTTATATGTCATAAAGGTAACATTCAAAGAACACCTCACTCTGGCTACGAAAATATTTTAAAATTGTTAAATTTAGAATCTTTAAATGTACGGAGACACGTATCATACAACACGTTCCTAACCAAATTGCTAAATAACGAGATTGATGATCCATTTTTGTTAAGTCAATTAAATTTCAAAGTTAATAGCCATTACACTCGTAACAATCATTCATTCTATATTCCTCATTCATCTAAAAAGTTTACGTCATACGAACCCATAAATATTTTAATGTCTTCGGGAAATAGTTAATATATTATAAAACATTGAATGTATCTTTATTATTATTATCATCATTATTATTATTATTGTTGTCATTATCATTGTTATTATAATTATTATTATTACTGTTATTCGATATATTAATCTTTTCATTTTTATTGTGTTATATTTCACTATTTTATATTATATTATATTATTGTTATCTTTACAAATATATTGTGAATTGGACTTTTGTCCGTATAAATAAATAAATAAATAAATAAATAAATAAATAAATAAATAAAAGTTATTTCATTTGTCAGAACTCGGTGGGACACCCTGTATATTGGCACAATAACTTAATGCATGGTGGCCCGCAAGCTGTCTTATCAACTGTTTGTCAAAAATATTGGCCACTTAACGGACGAAATATTGCGCGTCACGTTGTACATCGGTGCGTAAAATGTTTTAAATATAGACCTACGGTTGTCCAACCTATTATGGGTGACCTACCAGAGGCTCGTGTACAGCCTGCACGGGCATTTAAAAGGACAGGCGTAGATTTTGCGGGTCCATTTATTATAAAGTCTAGCTTACGTCGAAATGCCCCTTTGAATAAAGCGTACGCGTGTCTATTTGTTTGCTTTACTACTAAAGCAGTGCACATAGAATTGGTGGGTGACCTGACCACTCAAGCGTTTTTAAGTGCATTGCAAAGGTTCTGTGATAGGCGGGGACTTTGCACTGACATCTATTCCGATAACGCAACAAATTTCGTTGGCGCAAACCGTCAGCTCCAAGAATTGCGAGCACTTTTTCAGTCTACGGAACATCAAGAGCGTGTTCAAGACACATTGTCAAAATCTAGCATTCAATGGCACTTCATACCGCCGCGATCTCCTCATTTTGGCGGCCTTTGGGAGGCGGCTGTGAAGTCGCTAAAATCGTATCTATATCGGACGCTAGGCAATGCCTCACTCACCTTTGAGGAATTAAATACTGTATTGATACGTGTAGAGGCAATTTTAAACTCACGACCTTTAACTCCTTTATCCTCACATCCCTCCGACTTATCCGTTCTCACACCCGGACACTTTCTTATTGGTGACGCGCTAAATTCGCTACCCGACCGCGATGAAAGGGATGTCCGAACAAATCGGTTGTCAAGGTGGAGACGAGTTGTGCAATTCACGCAACAATTATGGGCCAGGTGGACAAGGGATTACCTCACGCAGCTCCAAGAAAGAACAAAATGGAGAACTTCTAGTGGACCTAAACTCGAAGTTGGTACAGTCGTGCTAATTCGGGATGACAATGCACCTCCACTCAAATGGTCCATGGGCAGGTTAATCGAGGTCGTTCTCGGTTCCAATGGACAAGTACGAGTGACCAAGGTAAAAACTTGTAAAGGTGAGCTTTCCCGGGCCGTTCGTTATTTATGTCCACTTCCTTTCGAGGGCAATCAACCACCAACTCAAACATAAAAAGGGGACCCTCCTGTGGCATTATTTATTTATTTATTACTCATTGAAAGTTTAATTGTATCATTTTAGCTAATCATGCATGTTAAGTATTATATTTATTGAGACATTTTGTATGCATTTATTGTATTTATGTATTATTAACCGTGCCTCATAGCCGGTCAAATTTATTTTGTTGTATTTAGCGAACTCGAATGCATTTAGATCTCATTATGCCATGATTTGATTTATAATGCTCATATTATTATTATTTTTTCTATTTTTTCTCTGTATCGGTTTTTTTTATATGTTAATTACTATTAAATTTATTAACTGTTGAAACTTAATGTTCCAAGGTGGGCGGCATGTTCGATGCTCCGTGTAATAATATTATATCACTACTGTACTATTATAAATTGTTATCAAATTAATAGCACGGACACCGGCCCGGTCCTCTTGGACAATACCTTTTATAGTTAGTCGCGTTAGTGCAGTGCTCCGAGTGCACTACCTCACGTATTCGAGTGTCGCATTATTAATTTATATTGAGATTTGCATTACCTAAATAAAGTAACCCGAAAAAATATTTTTTATTTGTTTTCATGAGTACCTTCTCGTAACATGAGCAAAACATTTGTTTTTGTTTTTGTTTTTTTTTTTTTATTTATAAATAAGTGAACAATCTGAAACTTGAAGACCTCCTGTGGAATTTAGGGATGAGTGATTAACTGTCTGTCAAGCTAGAAAGAAAGTATATCTTTTTTATTCTTTTATTACGTTTGTGGTGAAGGATCGATCCTGTCTTAAGAGGAGTTAGTTAGAAATCAAACATTGAAATAATCGGAGACTCTAGCTGACACTTATTAAAATCCCACCTCCTTGAAGCTAGGTTCCCACTCTCTACCTAAACGGTTTTGTATTGTTATTTTTCTTACTATTAGTATTAAGTGACTTAGATCTTTGATGCTTAAATGTTTCATCAGTTCCCAACTTAGATTGAGAAGCATTCTTTAAAAATACTCGAGGCTCCTCGTTGACTTTTTGAAGGGATTCGGTCTTCATTACAGGCGTTAATAGCCACAGCTTTTGACCTAGATATGAAATTCTGATACATCACTGCGGGAGTGTTTACACCACGATCACAGAACTGGACTGAGGACGTCCTGATAATATCTATATCTGAAGGCTCCTGAGACAGGTCTACGTCCGAGTGATGTCTATCTTTACTGATGATAAGTGGAGCTAACACTGCAGTTCGATCATTCTCTATCAAAGTAGAATCCAGCATGTGTTCTGAGCTCATAGTGAGAGGGATAGAGTAGCTTACATTAGAGGACTCCCGTTTCTCTTTCCGGGATTTTCTAGTACTAATTGGTTTAATCCTTTCGGGTATCTGGCTCTTAGCACCTACCGAGTGTGTTACAATGGTAGATTGAGCTCTGACTCCTGATAGTCCGTGGCTTTGCAAGGTTTCAGTCAGTTCTCCAATCAAGAGAGATTGTGTATTTATAGCTCCTTTTAGCATCTCTATATCTTTAGTCATAATCTTGATCTCTTTGATGAGTTTGACGCTTCCCCCATCCTCTTGTTGCCTGCTTGAATTTTTCTTTAAGGTGTCTTGAGACTTACATAGCCGTTCTACCGCCCTCTTTAAGGTATTCACCTCATCTCTAATTCCTTGTATTCCTCCAAGAATCAAGTCTGATGTCTAACAGAGTTGGGACGGCTTTCGAAGTGTGAACCAATGGACATCTGAACCCGAGAATACACATACCAGTTCTCCTAAAAACTTCACATATCTTCTTGTCAGATGACATTTTCGCGTGTTATTGAAACTTAAATGGTCTATCCGTCTAAGTCGACCAATATGGGTTAGATTGTTCAACTCACTTGCAATAGTTATCAATAAGTATATTTATTGAACTAAGATTACTAACAAGTACTTTAATCCGGAATTATGATTGTTCGATTCAGACCAATTGTAAATGTAACTATAGCAGATTTCATAAAAACGATCACATTTACTGTCAAAATCTATTTTAGTTATGTGTCCTTCTTCTTCAATTGCTTCCAATAAGTTTTCAACTTCAGTTGTCAAAAATTTTTCTTCCCTTTTATTCTTATTTATATTTAATACATTTTCAACAAGCATCATAATTTCAATAGCTGATAAATTTTGGCTCTCAATTTTCTTAATGTAACTAGTAATAGTCTTAAGTCAACATGATACAAATTTGAACCACAAGAAAGAAGTTTCATTTTCAAAAAAACATTTTAGAACAGTTGGACATGTATTTTGGGACAAAAAATATGATTTTAACCCACCATAAATAGATATAATTCTGTCTATAGCTGGGTATAATGAAAGCCACCTAGTTTTGGAATGCGATAACAAATCATTATATTGTACATCTGCAAAATCACAGAACTCTTTTAGACTTCCTACACGAATAGTATAGATATGAAAGTATCCAAATATTTTGCAAACAACGCTTTCGACATCAATTGGGAGTGAATCTGCAGCTTGTTGTATAGCGTTATGAATTATGTGTGCAAAACATCCCATACCAAGTATATTACGATCTAATGATTTTTTCAACTTGATAAAAACGTTATTTTTACCCTGTCTAAGAATTCCTCCATAATTTGTATTTGTATTGTCGGCAGAAAAACTGATAATTTTGTTTTTAAGATCAAAATTATTAATAACTTTTATAATATGATTATGTATTAATTTTGCAGTTTCTCCAGGTAAATTGGAAAATTCAAGAATTTTGTTTTTTACGCCTGCAGTGGTCGAAAAATAACGAACATTTACAGGAACTAACTTAATAGCTTTATGATTTGATGTGTCTACAAGAATTGAAACAAATTTAGCTTTTTCTAATTTGGTTTTCATTAACTCTACAGCATACGGTGCAATAACGTTTACTGCAATATCTCTAGTTTTTGTACGGGCAGCAGTAAATTTTTTTTCATCAAACATTTTTCTGATTAATTCAGAAGTACAAGTCATAGAGTTGAAACTTTGACTATGGACAATTGTATGGTAAACAAATGTAACTTCTTTAGACGCAAGTTTTAACGCATTTTCGTCTGCTTTTAATGGAGTAAAAAATGTACGTACCGAGCTATTGGTAGCATGTTTGCATGTTCTATGTTTTTTTTGTTTTGAGATGATCATTTATGTCAGATCGCCCACCATGGCTAACCGAAAACGAACTTGAACAAATTGTACAATAAACGTCATAGTCGTTATCTGCTTTAACTTTTTTAATAAAATTAAATTCACTTTGAAGTGTTTCATTAAATTTACATAGACGTTTTGGGGCCATATCGCACTGTTTTCACGAAATACCGTACGGCAAACACAGACTATGGTCAACATTAAGTCTCTAACTGATTAGTGCACTACAATTAACATAATATTAAATAATAAATGGTTGATCCGTTTAGCGATAACTAAACATATTATCGTGACGGTCGACGCAACTGAAATACGACGAACGTACGTCACAGAGTCGGGAAAATAATTTAAAAATAGATTTTGTCAATTATTCAACTTGTTATTTTATAACTATACCTTTTATAGTTTTATATTTGTTCATAATTATCTCAGATCTTACTTGTTACTTTTTTTCATCAAATGTCTAATAAAAGACACTTATAATTAATTAAAGTCTCATTCCGAGACAATATGCTGTCCCGAAACACATTATCGGGACACCGGGACGTCATACTCAAAACCGGTACTGTCCCGGCCAAACCGGGACGTATAGCAACCCTATCTTAAAACAATTACTGATCATTGTTGCAGTTACATCATTCCACGATACAGCCATTGCCCTCATCGCTTGTAAAATATTCCATTTTACACATGGTTGATATTTGCTTCCTTTTCAAACTCATTTTGGTTAATCACTAACGACACCAACAAAGTCGACTGACCAACTGATCGATAGAGCAATTATTAGTTTAAACGAGAGCGATTATCGCCGAACTAGATTTCACACATATAAATTTACACATGTATACTGTATGTTCCTACAATAGAGAATATGTACATACATAGTAGGGATAATATAAGATATTGTAGTAAGCCCCAGCCACTGATAGCGCGCATCCGGGTTCTCGCACGTGCCGGATGCTTGTCTATTCTCAGAATGCTTACGCCTATGCTTTCCTGTCAGTGTTGTCCTTGTAATCCGGTACTCGCAGATTAGATATTTGCGCATATATTCTTATACGCATAATAATATATATATATATTATTATTATATTTCGGCTGTCTAAATAGAATAGTTCTTGTCTTCTTGGTATTTGCATATATCATGTTTTACCGGCTGCCCTTCACTTCCTAGAATGGTTGTTTTGCATGCCTTGTCCTTCGGACGTACCCCCTATGTTAGTTATACATTAATACTGTTATTTCGGGTCACTGGCTCCTATCAAGTATTACTATTGTTCCGGGTCACTGGCTCCTAGCAATATCGATAAAACTGTGTTATAAAGATTAAATTACTAACGACTATACGAGTAATAAAACGAAAATAGATACATACATATGTACAAATTGACATTTTTCTGTTCGTGTTAACCAACAAAACGACAATATGGTACCTAAAATTTGTTCGAGTTTCGTGTTAACCGAAATAATTCATATAAACCGAGGAAATAAAAAAAACCCTATTTTATAGTATAGAGATCTTTCTCGGGACCGAAAAACCTGTTCGCGTTATCCAATAATTTGTGTTAACCGAGTTCGTGTTAACGAGGGAGTACTGTAATTAAAATGAAATAATTATAAATTTAATATTATAAAGTTTAAACTGATTTACAATATCGAAAATTCGACTTTCCGGGAAAACCGTTAGAGCAGGAATTCCAGGGTTTGCGGCAGGAATTGGCAGGAATTGAGCACTAAATATTTGCGCAAAAAAAATTGCAAAAATCAAATTGGGGGTAACGTACGTTAACATTTAGCAACCAATGAAATAATAAATACCTACTAATTTCTACTAATTATTTCTCCTATAACCAATAGCACGAGTAAAAACTAAAGTGTCCATCGTATATCCAAGGACCCCTCCTTTTTTTTTTGGAAAATGTATTAATCTATAAATTAATGCTCATGTAATAACAATTGTTAATAACCAATGCCAACCAATAATAAACAAATAATTATTTCTCCTATAACCAATAGTAACCTTTTATAAATAAAAATTTCCATAGTAAATCTCATCATTCCTGTTTGACCACCTCCCCGTGTTGGAATTTACCCTTTTTAAATTAGCCTATATCCTTTTCCTGGTTCTAAGCTAGCTTCCTACCAATTTTCGGCCAAACCGGCCCAGCCGTTCTTGAGTTATAAATGGACTTACATTTTTTCGAACTCTTTTTTATATATTATACAGATTCATAAATAAAACAATGAATTATATAGCTTTCTTTTGTATTTATTTGATGAAAATGTTTTGCATTCAGTATATTATTTAAATACAATTTAATAATAATATAATAATCAAAGCAGAATTATCGGAAAAATAGTAATAAAAAAATCTTATATAATAAAATGCTAATAACGCTATAAGATCCGCGGGGGGCGCTGACGGCACTCCGCGTTTCTTCCATGACGACAATCGTAATACTTCTCGCGCGTTAGCTATTTATTTTCACGTCGCCGCTCGCTTATCTCCCTCGATTTTCGTTATTTATGGCGTATGGCATTTATTATTATTATTATTATTATTCATCTTCGATATTTCCGTGTGTAATAAAATAAAATATAACGCAAAGTTGAGAAACGGTTCGAGTGTTCGAGATTCAAAAATTCAAAATAACTGTTTTAATAATTGTTTTTATATCAGCGTTTTAAACCTATCTTCTTAAACGTTGTGTTCGCTTTAATAAATTATCATGCATTTTAATTTTATTGTTGTTAGGTATATTAAGTAAATTAATTCGATTCCGGACGTTGTGGAAGTTGCAATTAATCAGCATTTCGACAATATTAAAAATGTAAGTAGTTAAAATGCACGGATTGAATAGACATTTTTCACGAGTATTGCAGTACATTAATTATTATAGCTAAGAGTTTTAGTAGGAGGTTGGTGTGTCAATGTCGTTTATGAATTACTTCAATTCATACCTCATACCTGTACTAACCTTTACATTGGCTTACACATATTTTTTTTTTATTTTTGCAAAACAAGAAAAAGAAAACCACATATATATATTTTATAATAAATTAATTAAATGGTGTAGTTATGCTTAAAATATTGTTTTTATTATGTCGTTGGCATGCAAAATGTATTATACATATTAGAATTTAAACTTAATTGTATTTAAAATGCATGTAGGAAAAAATGTAGTAATTAATGAGTACATTTTGAAAATTACATTTTTTTTTTTACTTTAGTAGTACGACCATACATGTTGTCTTCAGTATTATTCAATAACCCATATGTGAAACGCAAAATTCAGAAACGGTTCAAGTGCTCGAGATTCAAATCTGTTTTTTTGCATTTTTTTTTTTTCAAAATTTTTTCTTGGCATTACTACTAAATCGTGAGGTCGTCTATCAAATACAACTCTTTGTGGCGCAACTTGGAACAGTTCAATTTGACGCGGAACATGCGCGCCGATAACGACGCTGACTTCAGTTGTTTTTTTTTTTTCACGTTGCTTCAGCTCGGGAGCGGCCAATTGTCAGCGGTCGACGGTGTTCAGGACACCGTTGAAATACCCCGGTAAATGGTATGTGAAGTCGCTAATTTGATTGATTTTGTTTTTCCGCAGCGAATGTCGTTGGCTAACGTCAACGAGTTTGCTCGGAAAATAATTTTATGTCCCAGGAACGACGAATGTAGGCAGGTCAATCGTACGGTGTTACAACGCATTGACGGAGACCACCGAACCTACACATCCATAGACACTGTGGTGGTCGACGACCCCGACGAAGTGGCCAATTATCCTACAGAGTTTCTCAACACTCTGGAACCAGACGGACTGCCACCGTACAACTTAACGCTAAAGGTCGGTTCTATTGTCATGTTGCTTAGGAACCTAGATTCTAAGAGACGTCTTTGCAATGGTACACGGTTAGTTGTTACTGAACTGCGACGATACAACTTCAAAGCGAGGATGTTGTCTGGTGGTGCACAGGAAGATATAGTCATACCTGTGGTACCGCTCACGTCGAGTGGTGAAGATGACCTGCCCATTATAATGCGACGAGTGCAATTTCCCGTACGTTTGTCATTTGCTATGACCATTAACAAGTCGCAGGGACAAACGTTTGATAGAGTTGGATTGCTCCTGCCATCACCGGTATTCACGCACGGGTAACTGTATGTAGCGTTTTCCCGAGTGAGGGACTCTCAATCTATTAGAGTTGGTATGTACGGTAATGACCGTGGTAGATTCGTCACAAAGAACATTGTGTACAGAGAAGTTCTACAAGCGATATAACAGTACGTTGAAGTCTACAAGAACTTTATAAACATCGAATCCGATCTGTGTGATACAAGTCTGTGTGACACATGGTTTATAAGCAGTCGTAAGTACGACTCGAGGAGGAGAGAAAGTTCGACGACCTCCACGTGGTTCTCTCTGGATGCGGATTTTGTAATGAATACGTAACTGATGTCGAACATAACAGGATGCAACTCACACACCAGGTGGTAAATTATTTAGAATTATTTATGTACTCAACGATATATTAGCAGATAATTGTATATTATAATTGTATTGTTTCAAAAAAATTATACTAGAAATGACTCCATCAACGCAGGTGTAACTAAAACCCAATGAAAACACTTATCATTGTACTACTGAAAAGTACTAACACATAAAGAAAGTTTGACAACCTCTACGTGCTTTTCTCTTGATGCAAATGTTGTCATGTATTTGTATCAAACGTCGAACATGCATTTAAACAGGCTGGGACTCACACACTGGTAGTAAATTACTTAGAATTATTTATGTACTCGAAGATATATTAGCAGATAATTGTATAAATTTGTATTGTTTCAGAAAGATTATACTAAAAATGACAACATCACAAAGGTGTAACAAAAACCCAATGAAAACACTCATCGTTGGACTACTGCTAAGGGCATTGAGAAAGTTTTACAACCTCCACGTGCTTCTCTCATGGTGCAGATTTTGTAATGTATTTGTATCAAACATCAAACATGCATTTAAACAGGCTGCGACTCACACGCTGGTGGTAAATTATTTAGAATTATTTATTTACTCAAATATATATTAACAGATAATTGTATATATTTGTATTGTTTCAGAAAGATTATACTGGAAATGACTCCATCAACGCAGGTGTAACAAAAACCCCATGAACAGACTCAACGTTGTATCTGATTTTAATACTGATTACTAATTTGTAACTAAACCATACTCTGTTAATCATAAAAGTTCCTACAGCTAACACTTAATTATTATTCTTTGTAAATTTGTAACTGATGTAGCACATGCATATATATATATATTTGTATATATATACATTTAAATTGATTAATAGTAGGTAAGTTTCATACACAAATTATTATAATTTCAAAAACACATACCTACCATGACCAGTGTTTCTAACTTATTTTAAATTTTGTTGTATGTATAATATGTTTGATTTCTATGTATTGCAGTAAACACACAAATTAATAAAAAACTTTAAATATAATTACACTACACTATGTATATTTGTATTAGTATTGTTTAACAATATTTCTGGTCACTTAAGGAAATATGACTAAAAATTGTGCCACCATTATTGATTTTCATTGTAATAATATTATGTGAGTACTGATTATTAGGTATCTAATACCTTATCTAATACCTTAATTTTAATTTATCTAATACCTTAAATTACTATAAGAATTGCAATAATAAGTACAGCGTTTAATTTATGTATTTTGATATTCTTCAAAATATAACATGATACATTTAATTTATGTTTTATAGGCTACACATATATGCATTTAACTGTACTTAATAAGTACTTATGAACAATATAATAATTTCATACACCACACCTTCAGGTACCTGTATAAGTAATTTAGAGCATTTAATTAGTTTCATGGTACGTTTTTCACTTGGTATGCATAGGTTGTTCACAACCATACACCTATTAGTGTTTTATACCAGATGAGAAAAGACCGCAAGACACTCAAAGTCACAGTTTTCGGATTGCATTCCTCATTGTGTTACCCGACCGTTGCACGTCGTCCGCTATCCGACGAAGTCGGATTGCCTACCTGGCAGAGTACGCCCAAAGTAAAGCCGGGTGACTGACTTCCTAGACACTCAAAATTGCGGCAGCTATATGAATTAATTTCTTTTTGAATTTCCGGCGGAACGATTTTCACTATACAACCACGACTATATTCGCGACGTCGCTCCCTTATCTCTCTCTTACCATTATCACTTTTCGTGTTTTCGCGCGGATTTTTTCATTATTATATATATTATATTAGAAACTTTATTTTCTTCCTTCACTTATACATACGCACGTTATAAGATTCGCACATCATGCATCCAATCCGCCATACGCAGATGCCCTATCCCGCAAAGATTTGCATACGGCGATGATTGATAGCTAGACGTTCGATTACAATTATTCTTATTTCCTAATTTCTTATACCCAGTCAAAACAGAACCGGGCATACGGCGGGACACGGTATTATACCAGACGACAAAAGACCGCTAGACACTCACAGTCACAGTTTTCAGTACGACTCAATTTTTTTTCAAATTTCCGGTGAAACGTTTTTCACTCGACCACCTCGAAGGCGCCGGAGGCGGCTTCCACAACGACCGGAATCGAGGCACACGTGCAGCTAGTCATAAAATAATTCATTTAAATTGATAGGTAATTATAATTATAATAATAATAATAACATAGCAACCATTTATAAATAAAAGATTAGATGTTGCTTGATAAATGGCACAACTGTTGTATTCTAACAACTCCTTAATTTTCCTTTAGAAGTTGAATTTCCAAAAATCCTAGGTCCATGTCACTGGCACCGCCCAATTGCAAATTTGAACTCAAACCTGGGGCTTTCATTTGTACTCCGTTTGTGCTGGTTTAAGCAGCAAATTCCTTCGTTTATCCTAGGATTTGGCAAGCATGTAGAGACGGCCAGCGACAAGGCGATGAATACAGTGTCGGCGCTGACACGGCTGATGCCAAATGTCGGAGGCCCGTCTGCGGAGAAAAGGAAGTTACTATCCACAGTGGTACAGTGTCAGCTGTTGTATGCCTCACCAATATGGTCCAGTGCGCTTCGTCACGAGAAGTACAAGGCTAAATTGTCCTCACCTCAGAGGAAGATGGCTCTGCGCGTAGCGTGCGCTTATTGCACGGTGTCCACAGATGCCATAATGGTGGTGACCGGCACAATACCGATCCACCTGCTGGCTATAGAAATGGCGGAGATCGAATCAGCTCTGAAAATCCGTGTAACACCAAAAAACGCTAAACAGGAGGCCAGAGTCTGGATGATGGGCAAATGGCAGCATGAATGGGATAGAGCGGGCAACGGACGTTGGACGCATCGGCTGATACCCAACATTCGAGCATGGATGGACAGGAAATGGGGTTCCATCAAATACCACTTGACACAATTCCTAACGGGACACGGTTGCTTCAATGCATACTTGCTAAGATTCAAGAAACGCGAGGATGCAGTGTGCATGTACTGCGGTCACGCACAGGACGATGTGGAACACACCTTTATCGTCTGTGACAGGTGGTGGGGGCAGAGGCGTGAGCTCGAAGTTAAACTTGGACGTGCTATCACACCGGAGAGCATGCTGGAAGGGATGTTAGAGAAGAGGAAAAAATGGGACGCGGTGATCAATTTCATAAATGCAGTACTGTCAAGGAAGGAAGCTGATGAACGGGAAATACAGGCAGCCGCAAGGAATGTAATAATTTAGTTAAGATATTAAATGTGGCTCGAAGAGCAAATAGTGGGGATAGAGCCCCGCATATGTTGTACATATTTGATGTAAGAATCAGTGAGAGGGAGATTGGCCCTCCACTGGTTCGACTAAAGTTGTGAGTTTATTAATAAACGATGGTCGGCAGGGGCAAGTAGTGTGTCAGTGTGTCGCGCAAGCTAACTGTTCACCCCTGTCGATCGGTTCAAAAAAAAAAAAAAAAAAAAAAGGTTAAGTTAAGTTAGACCGAGCTCCCGCCTTCGGAAGGCAGGCATGAGCATGCCACCGGGCGCGTCCCCAGGTTACGGATAGGAGAACGCCCTGCAGATATTCAAGGTAGCTCTGACATAAGCCACACCTTCGGGATGGACGAATAAGCAGTCGCGGACAAGCTCACCACCGGGGGAACGATCGACCCCCAGTGACCCGGAAGATCAGGAGAAACAGACGGAAAATGGACAGACGACGCGAGGCTGGCGTCGTCAGTGGAGGCCAAGCCAAAACAACCAAATCAATATGGAATAAAAATCACAATTTGACGAGTCTCGTCCTTGTGCCACCCTTCCTGGGGTGGTCGGAAAACAGGGGACGGCGGCTGGGAGTGGTTCGCCCCAGAAGTCGAAATCAACAACCACGGTCAATGCGCAACTGCCCACGGAATCAGGAATTATTGTAGAAAAAAGGACACCGACACAAGAAGCGACTTTAGCTGGGAGTCTCGAGAAGAAGTTGTTTGCCTCCTCAACCTCAAACCAATCTAGCCAACACGAAGTCACCATGGAAAAAGCAAATGCACGCTTCTTAAAGTACCTCCAGCAGGCCTACTATGTGTCAAAGAGCCTGGAGGAAGAAGTCGCCGCCGCCTCCAAAACCAAGAGGGAGATAAAAACGCTCATAGCACAGCTATCGAACACCGCCAGAGGAATGATACAATGGGGTAGACAGACGGGTAAAGTATCTGCCAGCACCTCGAGTAGAGGCACTCAAACAGACCAGGGACCCCCTGGACTCCTCCCCATAATCAAAGAGCACCCAAAGACGAAGACCGCAGAGGCGTCACCAGGTTCCTACACAGCAAAGGTTGTAAGCTCAGTGTCGGCCCTATAAGACTCGGTCTCCTCACCAGACCGCTTCCGCTTCAAGATCCCCGCTGCTTTTGAGGGACTCCGTCTAATGGTGAAAAACCAGGGCGAAATTATCGCAAAGCTGGTCGAAAAGGTGGACAAAGCACAAGGAAAACCACAAATGCAGCACCAGCAACAACAACGGATCACGCACGATGTTCAATCACCAGACCAATCAACCTCCCCAAAGTCCCAGAAGGACCGCAGAGGAAACAGAAGAAGCAGAGGACGCAGCATACGACTGCCTACACTGCTCTGAAGAAGGATATACAGCCACACCAGGGTCACCAGCAGCCAGGCGCAGCTACAAACAACTTGGAATCTGAGACGGGGGAGTGGAAAGAAGTCGCTAAACGCCGGGTGACCAAAAATCCCTCTAAGGCAAAACCGAATGCAACCACCAATGTTATGAACCCCTGAATCATATTATAATATAATATTATTTCACATGATATTTTTTAAACCATCAGGAATAGTGTGTTATACGACGGAAGACCGTGGAATTCGCTGACGCAGGATTTTGATTGTGACACGAAGCGTCGTCGTCCAACACACTATACGGGAGGCCAGGCAGTCGTCTTTAGTCTTAATATTACGTCTGAACCGATACATTGTCATTAGCCGTAGTAAATAATAAAATATAATTTTTATTTAATTATTTTGCGTGCGTTATTTTATTTTGTTGTGAAAATTCATAACATTTTTGGTGGCAGCGGGTGCGATACGATAGTATTCCAGTTCTACGCTCAAGAATAATAATTACTTAAATCGGCAAATTAATGATCGTATATTATATACCGTGTATGAGTAGTGAACAGCCGTAATTTGTTTTCATCAAGACTCAACAGAAACTTCAGACCATTCGCAAACATTCAAGAAAATCGCAGACAATCTACCAGAATCTCATTCATCTCAAAATTCCTGAAATAACAGGTATATTATTTTTTCTTTTATTCAACACGTTGGGTGAAGCCTACAGAGCGTCGCCCGAATCGTTGACTAAGAAAAAAAATCGATATTGGACATCGATTGTGATAATCGATAGTGGACATCGATTGTGAAAATCGATAGTGGACATCGATTGTGAAAATCGATAGTGGGCATCGATATCAGTTGATAACATATCAATTGATATCTTATCATATCAACAATCTTAACGATTGGCTCTTAGCAGGAAAAATTTTTTGTAGAATCCATGACGTCATATCTCATGAAACTGTGATAAGACGGACTATGATAACAATGATAACGAGAATATCAAATAATAATTCATCTATTCTGTGATAATACTACCTATTAAAATAAATGTTTATTAATAGCAAAATAGTAAATTATAATATAATATTATATAATATTAATTTTATTTTATAAAATGGTATATTAAAGTATTTTACTATACTATTACCTCTCTGCTAATAAGTAAATAGGGAGTAACGACTATTTTAATAGCAATTATTATTTATAATTAGCAAGAGCAGTACTATTTTATTGATCTTAATCAGTCAGTTCTCAATTCTTCACATCGTTTGCCTATTGTTAATTCATATTTTGTGTTGTATTAAATTATTAATTCTTTTAAAATGAACAGTGAAACTAAAGATAATCCTGATAATCCAAAAAGGGTGAGAATTCCGGAACATATTAAACGATGAAGAGGAGATAGGTAAACTAATTTATTACTACATTGTTGGTGTTGTATGCAGGTGGTCTGGCTCACTGAATACAATTATTGCTGCTAAATATTTGACTTAAATAAAAGTAGATACATAAATATTCTGGGTACCTAGTAAGTTAATCTATTTTACTTTATCATATTTTGAATCTGTATGTACTATTTTATATTCACCAAGGCAGGGCAAATTAAATTAATACAAATATGTACTTAGAGGCACTTCACAAAACACTTCATAAACAATGTAAACGCTTAGATCTATCAATCAATGCATGTCGTTAGTTAGAGATAAAAGTTTTGAAAGGATAATTAAAATTGCAAAACAAAAAAAAACTTCTAAAATTATTCAAATTATTACAGCTCAGAAAAAATCTTCCGAGGTAACACCAAATACGATATCCAAAATTTATGGTTACTGGTTGGTAAATTTTACATCAAGCTACAATGTTCTTTATAAAGTTAAGAAAATTATATTATGTCAGAATTTTATATTAGGTATAATTGTAACCAAAATGTATAACTGATCAATTGATATTCTCCCCATATTTATATCAAAATAACTTACCTCTTAAGTTTTAGTGGTTATAAAGTTTGGGTATTAACAAGTTTAAATATTGAATGATTTTAATTAATTGCAGTTACAAAAATCATTAATTTGCCCAGCCTTGGTATATAGTACATACAGATTCAAAATATGATAAAGTAAAAAAAAATTAACTTATTAGGTACCCAGAATATTTATCTACCTACTTTAATTTAATGCTCACATAATGAATACTTTATACTGATAAACTGATAAACTGATCCAGTCATCGACAGTTTCACAATAAAACACAAAAAACACAACATTTCTCCAGGTACTTATATCGTTATCCTAGGCAGAATTAAACAATATTAGACACAAATAACAAAATTACCAAGTACGATATTTACCAGCAATAACGGTATTCACTGAGTCAGAGCACATACATACAACACCAACAATGTAGTAATAAATTAGTTTACCTTCTATATTTTCAAAATGTAGCAATTTCGTCTCAATATTTACATTATGTATACTCTGTAAATGAGCAATCAATCCAGACATTGATGAAAAGGATTTCGGACATAACGAACATATTGATTGACGCTGTACATTTTTCATCAAATGGCTTTTGACATGCTGAATCAAAACCTTTTTTAAGTCAAAAGTTTCGTTACAATCATTGCATGTGTACAAGTTACGTTTAATAACTTTAGTTTTTTTTAAGTCTTTATGTTTAATCCTCATATGCTTGTTAAAACCTGAAATTGATTGAAACTTTGCTTCGCAAACTTCACAGGAATACATAATGTTGTTCGTAAAAGTTTAAACTTATAGAATTTTATTTAAGTGAAGTAAAAGCAAATTCAAGTTTCAGACTTTCAGTTGAAATTTGAAAAACAAAACATTGATATTCTCGTTATCATTGTTATCATAGTCCGTCTTATCACAGTTTCATGAGATATGACGTCATGGATTCTACAAAAAATTTTTCCTGCTAAGAGCCATTCGTCAATCTTATCATATCAACAATCTTATCAATATCAACAATCTTATCATATCAACAATCTTATCATATCAACAATCTTATCAATATCAACAATCTTATTATATCAACAATCTTATCATATCAACAATTTTATCAAAAAAAAAAAAAAAAAAAAATAAAAAAAATATTTTGTTAATTATAATCATCAATCATCATTGATTGTAATAAGCATTATCCATACACTACGTCGGATTAACCAAAAACGACATCGGGACGAAACCTACTATCCGTAGTGGTCCTCGCGCCAGCAGTTTCGAGGCAAGCGATCGTTGTTCCCACAAGAGCAGTCGAAGCGGATATTCGTCGTTGATACAGCGTTGCAGACTACCGATACCAATAACAGCAGTCCAAGCCAACCAGATCATTTCAAAACATTCACCACAGAACATTATGGCCAGTTCAACTGCGTATTTGGTATTGTGAGTAATTGACAATTGATGTAATATTAATTTTTTATTAATTTAAATTGGTACATTTTTTTTCTTTATATATATTTAAAATTCGAAATCAATATTTTTACACTTTTATTGTATTATATTAAGTAGTAAATGAGCGATAACGAGGAGGATACTACTGAGCCCAGTAAGGAGCGTCTAAAACACAGGAATGCACCTTATGCATATTGCGCATGCGCGTAATTTATTCTCCACTATCGTGTATTCATATTGGGCTGTTATCAATATATTAACTTATCACTATAATACGGAAAATTATAATAGGATAATTAGAAATAGAGAATCAAATTATTCAAAATTAAACATGCTTTTACATTTATCTTGTGCTTCGACCACACTCATAATATCTTTTGATATTTGTATGCTACCATAAATTGTATATTATTAAAAATGATTCATTATACATTGTTACTGGTATAAATAATATAATATAATTGTTGTGCTCGCTGCAAAGATTCTTAAAAACATCAATTGTAAGTATTATGTGTTAAATAAATAATATAATATACCTTATATAATAATAATAATAATTAAAGTTAAATGTTTATATAATAATAATTCACAGTTGGTTATTTAATTCTAGTTCTTTAAACATATTAAATCGTTAAATATATTAAGTATAATAATAATTAAAAACAATAATCCAAAAACATCTTAAAATAGGAATTTTCAGTTTCGTCAACTTAAAATATCATTTATGATAATAAATAATAATTTATAGCTAATAGTCATTCATTTTTAATCATAAACAACTTTAATAATTTTACTTTTTAACATAGGAATGTTCATTTTCGTCACTATTTAAAATACAATTTTTTTTTTTGTAGTAGTATATTATTGAGATCTTCAGTTTCAACTCTAGTTGGTTTTGATAAATCATTGAGTTTATCCTGTTTTTTTTTTTTTGTAGAGACAAATGTGTCTTGTGTTTTTATTTTTTTATTTGGTGGTTCATTTTTTGTCTTGGTAAAAAATCAATAAGTGTCTCGTCATTATTTGAAGTTGCATCAATGAATGCTTCAATGGAATTTAATTTTTTTAATGCTTCTTTAAGATGCTCATTATTTTTAATATTATTTATTTTATTAGCTAAGCTAATAGCCTTTTCTTTAAATTGTTCTTGCATATTAATTGTTCTTTTATTTTCTAATGTATTAATATGAACTTGTATTTCATTGTCGTGATTATTTACAGTTGCATCAAAATTTGTAGTAGTTATATCTTCAGAATTATCTATTGACATTGTCTTCAAAGCAACGTAGGGTATGTGCTTGCATATCATAGACTTGATTTGGAAATCGGAACAAGAACATTGATATGTGTGAATACACAACTTACAAATTGAACATATCATTGGACAACATACATCATCATTATTTTTTTTTATTTTATAAAACTGGCTTGGCGTATATTCACTTTCAACACTCCAGTTATTAATACTATCCTGATTAATTGTAAGATCAAGTAATGTACTTTTATTGTGTCTTTTTTTTATCTCTTGTATCCTTGTAGTTGTTTTTCCCTTAGTTAATTTAATTATTCTTTCAACTTTTTTATCGCGGGTATATCTTCTAATAGTAGTTATACTTTTATCTAACCGCCCAACTTTGCATCCATTTAAATAGTGATATTTTATTGCTTTGTGTATAGATTCTAGATGCATATTACAATTTACACCTAGACCTTTCCGATGACAATACGCCCACAAACTAACTCTATTTCCATACATGCGATCAAAATATATACCAAAGTCTTTAGTATCTGGATCATTCATTAGCTCCTGTTTGAATTCTTTTAAAGCATTATTAAATTCATTTTCATCACACATTGACTGAAGAACTTTTAGTGATTTATATATAGTCCCTTGTTTTTCCTTGCGTGTCGGTCCAGTTATTTTGCAAATGTTTTGTCTCCAAGCTCTATCTACATGCCATGAACATAATAGACGATGGGGAACTGAGCCCATTGTATTTTCCCAAGCCGAATAAAACGTCTCAACTATATCAGTCATAAAAGTGTCTGGACTAATTATACCTACTTTATATTTTATAGTTGAAAACATAACTGTGTAGATTTTTGTATCCTTTAAATTTGTGAACATAAAACAACTTGGAAATCCTGAGCCAAAATCATCAACCACTAATAATGTAACCAATTCAAAATCATAAGCATTAAGACCATGTGTACCATCAATACATACTATTTTTCCATGTCCAAATTGTTTTAACATATGCATCTGACTAGGGTCCATTAATATAATACAAAAGTCTTTTAAGTCCAATATGTTGTTTCCATCTACTTCGCCTATTACAATAAGTTAAAAAACTACTTAAATATTGTTTTCTTAAATGGGGTTAGTATATTATATAATTTTTATATAATTAAATTACCTATATATTTTATTATAATAAAAAATATATAAATACATAAATTATATAGTATGTATTAAAAATTAAAATAGTTAAATAAATTATTGTTATATTATTCACCTTGTTTTTTGTAATATATAACTGGATTATTTTCCCCTTCTTGTTTCATCTGTTCTACCCAAATATCAACACTTGTGGCATCATTTTTGTGCAATTGACCATCCTGCATAGTGATATTGTACTTTTGTTTTATGTTATGCAAATCGGCTCAAGTAATAAGATCCTCTCTTTTTAAATTACTCCCTATATTGCCCCTAACATCATCCAATATTCTTTCCATCGTCACACCTTGTGATAATTTAGCCGCCATTTCATGCTTTTTTGTAATCGGTAAACTAATATGTTGAAGTTCACTTTCTTGGTGGCCATAGTGATATTTATAAAATATTACATCACAACTACTTTTATTTAAATGTTCAAATAATATTAAGTGACTTGTACAGTTGATATTAATTTTTTTACTCCCTTGGGATTTCATTGATCTTTTAGAACTATCAATTTCTTTATGAACTCCTGTTCGACCACACTCATAATAACTTCTATGGCCATCTTTTGACTTTTTTTCACCCGTCTGAAGAACATTCACATTTGTTGTTTGATTCATATTCTTTTAACCAGCTGTTAAATTCTAGATTTTGATGAATTGTATATTATTAAAAACGATTAAAAGCATATTTTTACTATATAAATTATAAATCACTATACATACCAGATACATTTGAAAAGTTAATAATTTCTTTTTCAATACACATTCCATGATGTTCATTTAAATGATTAATTAATAATACTTTTTTAGAAAATGTTAGATTAGGACAAGAAATGCATTTAGACAATTTTTGTTTTACTTCATTTGTTATATCGTGTTTATTTTTCAAATGTCTCGTTAGTGTAAACTTGGTAGAAAATTGACTTTTGCAAATTTCACAATTAAAATCCATTTTTTATTATATTTGAAATAATTAAAAGCAAATATTATGTTTCAACAAAAAAAAAACACACTGAAAATGTTTAAGTACATCACACTGTATATCTGTCATTTACAGCAATAACTAAATATGCTGAGATGGCTTTAATAATGTTTATTTATATCTACATTTTACCCAATTACCTATTTAAATACTTCATAAACCAGACTTTATCAAAATTTATTACCAAAAGGCCATTTATTAAATATCTCATTGAGTATTAACAATACAATTCACAGGTATCTTAAACATAAAAATTTAATATTATCTATATACCAATATAAATGACATAATCTTAATAGTAAATACTTAAACTACATTAAGTATAGGTAAACATAATTCAAATTGTTGAGCTGTTGGATTTTATATTAAGAGAACATCACACAGGAATTTGTTGATATTTTTACATTTTATAAAATCCTTCGAGAAATAAACTTGGCAGTGAGCATAACAATTGAATGACAAACTGTAAATAATAATAACACTTTAATTATTACCCAGTAGACAAATCTACGTATATTCTATCTATATTAAACGTATATACTGACACTTAAGTACGTATAATATATGTAGAGATTTCGATTATTTAACCAATAATTGAAGTATATTTGTAGGTCAAAAGGGAACTATTTCACTAATATTCAACGTACAATTGCGGTATATTTTACATATAAAATACGTTTAATGTCAGTTGAATACATCGTCGCAACATGTATAATGTCAGTGTAAAAATGGTTTATTCTTGGTATATTATACATATAGAGTTAGTGAAAAAAAGGTGTATATTTCGTAGCTAATATGCTTAATGGCAGTATAAATACGAATAAATTACGTGTATGAGTAGTATAAATGTTGTATATTGGTCGTGTATACTAAGTTTAGATTTGGTATATGCTCAGTGTATATAGGTACATATTAAGTATATATTTGGTGTATACTAGGTATATATATGGTTTATGCTTAGTGGATAATAGGTATATACTAAGTTTAGATTTGGTATATGCAAAGTGTATATAGGTACATATTATTAAGTTTATATATGGTGTATAATAGGTATATAGTCAGTGAATATATTAAGTTTATATGTGGGGTACAATATGTATAATATAATATATGGTCTATGGTGGGTGAGGGTGTATAATAGGTTATGGGAAAATCTGAACACTAACTAACAACTAGTTGGAAGGTTAAAGATAAGTTAGAAAGTTACAATTAAAGTAACTTTTAAACTTATCTAATTACTTTTAATTGATAATATTATCTTAATATAACTTACTAACTTAACTATAGTCAAATTTAATGCTTAAAATAATCTAATTGAATTCATTAGAATAAAGTTATTTTCCATTGCAAACATCCTATGTTCCGTAAAACTGATGAGTTCTGAATGGATATTAATCACAGGATAATTAATATTCAGAGAATTTTGTGATTGATATAATTTAGTAAGATATCATGTTATTAATTTATTTTAATAGGTACCTTAAAATTTACAAAGTATGAACAATTGGGTTTTTAAATTTATATTTAAAGCTTTAAAAAAACTAATTTCTAACTTCTACTCTAACTTAAGTTATTTTTACCCCCAAACTAACTTCTAAGTTAGACATTTTTACAACTTCATAAACCAACTTATATTCCAACTTTAACTAGTTGAAAAAAATGACTAACTTGCACAATATTGGCTATAGATTTGTTACCTGCCTACTTAGTGTATATAGTGAGTTTATATGTAGTGTATGTAATATGTATTATCAAGTGTATTAGTGTATAATGTATAAGAGTCAGTGATGATATAGTACATTTTTCTTGCACGACAAGTGTATAATCAGGGATACATATTTCCGTTATATTTAGTAAAATGTTTAAATAGGTAAAGTAATACAAACATGTATATTTTGGGTATACCTGTTATCAGTAAAAAAAAATTATTTATTTCTTAAACAACATTATATAGTTTTATATGACACAATACAAAAAATTAAATGATAATAATAATTAAATACAATTGTATATATCATTAATATATTTATTTCCTTCTTGGAGCTTGTTTCAACCAATCACTAATATGGCCCTTTATTTCAATAAGTGATACTATTGGAAAAATATCTTTGACGCAATCTACAACACATATCAAAAATAACTATCATAGTTTTGAAATATTAAACAGTAGATTAAACAACAAATATTATATTCTGAGTGAAGAGAAGAATTCTTCTCTAAGCTAGTTACTCAGAGCTATGTCAAGCAATTCAGCGCCCAGGGGCAATATTTCTTTTGGGGCCACAAGTAGCATATAAAGTGCAAATAAAGGCGCCCCCTTTATTTATAAAAATAATTATGACGCCCAGGGGCAATTGTCCCCTTTACCCCTCCCTAGCATCCCTTAACACGGCTCTGTAGATACTTATTATTATTTGTTCGTCTCTCACATAGCCAAATAATTTGAAGTACTTTAATTATGCCATGTGGTTAAATGTGGAGTTTTGAATTGCATAGACATATTATTTAAATATGGTTCAAATAGGTACTTAATTATGTTATTGGAAATACATTTTTAATGAACAAAAATATTTAGTTATAAGAGAAGATAAAATTAAAGGGACAAAAATATGAATATCTACCTATAACAGTTGTATATATTTTGTATTTAACAAATGCTGTTTTTTCTCCTCTCCTTCCCTCCATATTCAAAAATTCAGCCACTCGATTTTGCATAATGAGTTTCATGGCCATGTAAGTTGTTCGTTTAGCATCAAATGATCTGGCATCTCTTTGTAAAATACGGGCCTAAAAATAATCAAATAGTAGAATAATTAATAATATTTAACAAAACCAACTATAATAGCTTACCAATGTGCTGAGTTTGTCCTCATCTTCTTCAATTTCATTTAATTCGGAAATAGTTTGAACAGGAATTTTTAAGCTAGCTCTATTTATAACTTGTCTTGTGTCTACAGAAGACACTGTACGGCGGTCATTTTCAGCCAAACTATTTAATATTTCCTGATTTTTCATGACATCAACTTTAATAACATGGATTTCTTTTTTCAATGTTTTAAGCTCATTTGAAACTAACAACAAAATAAAATTTGATAATTATTATTCATCGATAGGTAATTAAAATGGGTTATAGTACCATCCATAACAGCATGACCAATGTTGTTCAACATATTACGAATACTTATAATGTGTTCATCTTGACTGTAGTCTGTAATAAATACAAAACATAATTTACCAATTTAAAGTTAATGATCTAGTGGAACATTTTTTTGTTTAAATATTTAACTATTCATATTTGTTCAAATGTTAATCAATAATTATATTTTAATAATAATAAAATCTGATAAAAAAAAAATATATAATATGTATAATATTGCATTATGAAGTCTAATACCTTTTAAATGGTTCTTTTCTGGAAACATTTCTGGACTAGATGAACTGCAATCTTGAGGTATATGACCCTGAAGCCCAAGATCATCATCATGAATGTTAGGAGTTTGTTGAAGGCTTTCATCATCAGCACCAAAAAAATTTAACGGTTCTACAACAGTAAATATTTTGTCAGTGTATTATTTTACATCATATCTTTTTATTATTTAAAGTTAAAATATATTTTATATAGTTTTTAAATGTGGATGTCATACTTTTTGGTTTTGGAATGTTACTTATACCTTTCTGGACTTCAGTATGTTGAGTGACTATTAACAAAAAAAATTAAAAAATAATTGTATCAATATCAATTTCAAATTATGTCTATATACCTTTGAAAAATTGCTGTCTAATATAAATAATTACTAAATTTAGGTAAGAAAAATGTTATACCATAGTACACACCTTTAACATTTCGGGACAAATTTGGATTATTCAATGTAGTAATGATAGATGTCTCCTCTTCAGAAGAAGAATATTTACGTTTTTGAATACGAACTCTAGGCTTAGAAGTTAATAATTCTTCCGTTTCAGTAGCACTAGTTTCGCAGAACTTTATAAGTCTACGTTTGGCTTCAGAATATGTACCTAGATATAGTGATTAATTAATTTTGTTGAGTAATATATTTACATAAGTTTAACACAGAATATTCAAATGTACAAGAAAAACATGTAATTAAATTCAAAATATCTTACTGAAAAATTTTCGAGGACAACATGGAAAACTTTCCCATGAATCAAGTGGTTTTTTTTGAGATGATGCGTATTTTGTAATATTTACTTTTTCAGGCCATTGACAGATGAATTGCTGATGATTATTATCAATTATAATCCAAGATGTTGGAACAACTTCGGTCGAACTTTCATTGAGAAACTCAATTATAACAAATTTATAAATTCTTAATTTTTCCGCCATAACAAAAAAATTTGCAGAAAGATATGAATCTTTAACAAAACAATACATATTGCCATTAGCTCATGATTAAATAAGTATACTTATATCTATTATTTAATAATATTACACACATGAACCCACACAAACATGTTCAGTGGGTCCATTATCCCATTGAAGTAATAATAATAAAAATATTAAAAATGTTGTTGCTTAACACTATATAATTTCTAACATATAAATGGAGATTATATTATTTGAAACATCTAAATACTTTATGTTATTTATCTGTTATATGTAATGCCTTGCCAGATTTTCTAACCCAATTATCTTCAATCGGAGCATAAAATTCAGATTTCTTTATTGGCATATCTGTCGGGTAATACCAGTCACAAATGTTTCCAATACTAATGTCGGTATTATTGAAAAGCCATATTTGTGGAATGGCATTTATACTATATTTATCATCTAGGCTTTGTACAATTATATATTTTTGAGTTGTTTCCATTCTACAAAGAAGTAAAATATTTTATATTATATTATACAAATTATAAATAAATGTATAGAATAAAATAAATTACATACAAACAAAATTTTTTAGTAGCTTAATTATTATCAGTGTTGCTATGTTTATGTTATATTCTAATTAATTGTGTGAAGTAAGGCACAAACATAAAAAGTTGTTTGTTGCAAGTCATTTGGTAAATAGCAGGCCTTAAATTTTACATCTTCAATCGAAAATAATGTTAAAGTAGCAGATAGTTTACTACATTCAAACACACAAACTGATTTGGAAGTACACGGCTCATTGTAAAGAGATGAAATGTGTTGAAACGTTTTGCAAAGTATTTGAATTTTTCCATTGATTTTCAAAATATTTTGAACAATGCCAACTACATTAGAAGAAATTATGATACAATCATCTTTTTTAGTACTTCTTGGATTATTAGACACTCGAATTGTAAAATTTTGCATAAATAATATTGAGTATTGAGCTATAGTAATATTGCTTATGTTATCTGGCAATGGTCCATTACAATGATCACCATTTACATATGGATAATGAATGGATGATACACGAGCATTTAATAAATCACATTCACGCTCTTCTGTAATCCGATTATATAGTTGAATTAACGGAGAATGACCTGGTTGAACAATTTTCTTTATGTGTTGTAGATAGTTTTCAAATGGAAATGATGAAAAATTGTCTACAACCCCATACTTTTTAGCATCTTGAGGTAAATGAATAATTGAATGCACGTTATAAGACACATTCCCCCGACCATAAACAAAACCAAATGTACTTAAAAAATGTTTAGCTAGTACATCTGCATATTCATTATGATTGCTGACTGTTTTTGTGCAACTTAATATTCTCATTATAATGTTAAATATCAAAAAGTTATCATATACAGGTTGACTAACAATATTTTTGAAAATGAATGGTCCTGTGTATAGCATTATTTGACGTAATTCAGTGGCTTTGTAAGTTTTGAAATCATTCAGATCGAGAGGAATACGAGAAAAATCTTTACTTAGCCATTGTGCAGCAATTTTCATACGTCGATTAATACGTTCTATTTGATCCCTAGACAGACGAATAGAACCACAAGAATTTGGAACTAAAGTGCCTCTAATCATAAAACTTAAAATTTTTTTCATTATTCCTAGACAACACAAATGCATGTAGTCTAATGGAATAGATGACACAAGTCCAAAACCAGAAATTTCTAATAACGGAGAAACTCCTACATGGTGTTCTTCGTTTGAACAGGAAACAAATGACTCATCAGTACGAAGCTGAGCTGTTCCATTGGGAAAGCTTATACTTCCCGACAAATAAATACCTTCCTCAATGCATTTCTCACAAGCGAAGTAACCAGAATGACCTTTGACTTGTTTTATAAAAGCCCTGACAGGCGCATCAGCTATTATACCTTTTATATTTATGTTTATAGTTTTGTCATCTATAGCCAAACCATGTTCAAGAAGATAATTAAGTTCCTCGACAAAAGGATAAAGATACTCCTGAACATTAGACGGTTTTTTAGATCCGAAATAAGCACCAACAATAAAAGGTTTCATGATAGTAGACTCATAACAAATAGCACATAGTATGGGCCAAAAAGACTTTCCTTTTTTGTCAATTGGGAGACCATCGATATTGAACCATACATCTAATATTGATAGGTTTTTAACAGGTATAAAATGTTTCAATGTATGTAACAATCCAGTAGATATACCAAAGTGAACATATTCACCACCTCCAATTTTTGTCAAATTAACTTGGCCCGATCGAGGGGTAGATAATAATGTTCTTGAATCCTTGGGAAGTGACTTTAAACAATCTAATGTATCTACCGACTTGAGTAATTTCAATAACTTAGTGGCACTTCTTCTTGGAGTTCTAGATGAAATAATGTACTCCGAAAGTTTTGATTGGAAAATATTTGGATCAGAAATATTATGTATTAATTCATTGTGCATATTTTGTTCTTGAGATACATTTTCAGTCAATGCTAATTCCACATTTTCTAAAATATGTTGATTGTTAGTATGTGAAAACGGTTCTGAGGTGATTCTGATAGAGTTATGGACTTCTAGAATTACGGGCGTTGGGTGTTCTTCTTGGTTAGTGAGCGGAGTACATACAATGTTGCACTCAGTAGAGATACTTAGATTTTGTCTTTTTATTCTTGATTTTTTAGATAAACTACAGCTTGGCTTAAATGCGTATTTTGGCATTTTTAATTATAACAACAAAATTAAATTGCTAAAAATTTCAGAAAAAAAAATAGGTAAATTTCCATTATTGACATAAATTATGAGGTTTAGTTAAGTTGTGTAAAAACCAGACTTATATGCATTTTAAATTGCAAAATATGCAAAATAATTTTTAAATATTTTTCAATTTAATTTTTATGTATATTATATAATGTTACAGCTATTTATTTATATATTAATTATCAGTTAACACAAAATTATTAAAAATCATAATTTAAAGTAAAAATAATATTATATAATTTATTTTTAACCTATACAGTAAATTATCTACAGTAGCTGCTATTTATTTATTATTAAGTTATAAAAACAAAATATGATGAAATAATGAACAATAAATGATGAAAAAAATTTAAAATTTAAACATTGATAATATTTTCTATATTCGTATTTGTTAAATTACACCAACGGTTTGTAATAATGTAGGTATTTGTAAGCAGAAAAATTGGTATGGTATTATTATTGTTTCCTCAAGAACTGTTTATGCTAAAATATAAGATTTTGAATGTGAAACTAGGTAACCTTCTTTTTAACCCAACTTTGCAAAAATTTGGCTCTCAAGTCCACTACAGTAGCACAGAATATACCATAGATAATAATTTTACAAGTTATAATGCCTAAAACATTTATGGATCTATACAATTGTAAATCACTAGTTACATTAATGTATAAATATAGAATATGATATCATTAATAAATTAATATATAAAATTCAGAAAAGTAGGTTCAGTGCCGCATTTAGATTTTAGACATTTTGTGCGCCGGTGCAAAAAAAAAATTAGCGTCCTCTAAACCCCGGTGAAAAAAAATTGCTCCCCCCTAAGGGCCCCAGCCATGGAAAATATGGGAGATAGATAGCAAAGATACATTTGAATTTGTGTCACTTAAACCTTGCTTAAAATTCATCATGTAAGTTGTTTTCTTTTTAACATATTAAAGTAGGTATTGTAGGTAGGTACTTCATGAATAAATAAAATACAATTATATAAAACTAGGCAAATTAATATTAATTAAAACAATTTCAAACAGCATAACACTAGATATATATTTAATACTATTATAATAAATTATATTATATTATAATACTGTTATTAAAATAATTAAAATTATAAAATTTTAATAATTCACAAATAAACAAATTTCTGACCACAACATTTTGGTGCCCCTAAAATACTGGCGTCCGGGGCAGTTGTACCCAGCCCCCCCCCTTAAATGCGGCCCTGAGTAGGTTACAGCTATATGTATTGAGTGTAACATCACTTAACATAATTACATGCTTATATTATATTTTTTTGACAGTATACTCAGTATAGGTATGTAAACTTTTGTTAATATGTTAACTAATTTTTTTAAGTTAAATTTATATTATACCTATATTAACTATAAAGTATCAAATCCAGTGGTGTATTGGGGCGTATACGGGGGTATACGGCGTATACCCACTTCTCTAGTTTTTTTTATAGCGTATACTCTCTAAATGTACGATGGTACGGGTGTATACGGTATGTATGCCTAATGAGTAGTGACAAAAAAAAAATATTTTATAGGCTATAATATTATTTGTAATTTTTAATTCTGAGATAGGACATAGTACTATAATAGATATCAGGCGATAAACAAAACAATATTTTAAGAACCAAAGACTTAACCAAAAATAAAAATACCCAATATCGGATGTCTATTTTTAACTTGTCATGTTCGTAGTAATGTATTCTGTGTAATAATATGTGTGTGTGTGTGTGAGTGGGTATGATTATAATATACATTATATTACTATACCTATATTTATATCCTTCGTTTCTAGACCATGACCATTGATAACAATGTCTCTAAAAATAATTTATAATGTTTGAATTTTAGAATAATAATTATTATCGTCTAAAATCACTCTCCATTCTTATTATGACGTGTTCTTTAGTAAAAGTGATAAACCAGTGGTGATATATTATAATATTATTTTCATTTTTATTTTAATTACAATTTATTAGCACTTTAGCAGAGCCAATTTCTTATTATTAAACACTAGAAGCTGCTACTGACTACTGAGAAATATTTACGAATCATAATTCGTAAACGTTGTTTATAATGGACAGATTTGTAATTAGAGTACCAAACTCCAAGGTAAGTGTTTTATGTTTTTTATGCAAACATTATGACATAGGTATTTTATATTATTATTATTAAGATCTAACTAATTATAATTTATTAACTTGAAGCATTACAATAGCATTAAACAAAATTGTAACCGTGTGGGAATAATATCGACCTCCATACTTATCTCATTATATTAAAGCTTTCTTTAATCAGCAACTGAGTCAAATTTTGAAATTATTCCTATTAACCACACTCTTGAAGTTTTCATAACTTAGATTTTTTTCATTCCGATTGATTGAAAATATAGAAAATAATACATTTTGTGTATTTAAAATAAGATTATGATGTTAGATTAAACATTAATTTAATTTATTTAGTTATTACTATTTAAGTGTCCAGTGGATTTTATAATAGTAGGTATTATGTTTTAATTTTAATATTTCAATGAAATAAATAATAATTCATAGGGTAGTTGCAGTTTTTAACACTTAAATTATGTATCTTAAATTGCTATAACAATTATTATTTTATTATTGGTATAAACTAAACATTTTTTATGCATGATTAATTTTATAAGCAAAATTAATTCAATTTTCCTTTTTTTATTCTCATTTGTAATTTATTTGTATATTTTGTAGGATTCCCAGAATACTATTGACAATTTTAAGCAAGTGTCCACAGAAAATAATGTTGTGACATCCAAGTCAGATTTACAACCGCCGAAAAAAAAAAAATGGTAGGTACCTAAATTGCTTTTATTTAATTTTGTTAAATTAATAAAAAAAACTATTTCATTAGGTAATTGAATCTCAAATAAAAACAAAGAATACATATTTTGACATGGAAGTGCCATCAAGTGATTTTGATAACAATCCAGAAGTGCCTCAGGTAAAATAATATTTTAACCACCTAACAGATATTACTATATTTTATATATTTATGCCATTTTTATGATAAACTAGCCATATTACCTTGCTCTAGAAAACCATAATATTTAAATAAAAAATAATTTAAATAATTAACTTTTAAAATACCAAGATATTAACCAGGAAAATAAATAGCACATAATACATTTAAACAAATATGAATAATTTTAAATTTAAGTTATGATTTATCCTTTTGAAATCAAAAATGAGATTCTATTATTATTTGTTTATTTTTGCAATAGCTTAATAACTATACCTAGTCATTTACTATTTAAAGAAATAAAACAATCAATATTATGAGAATTATTTCAAAATACCATTCAAAGTTAATGTAATCCAAAAGGTCAAATAAAAACATTTTTCATTATTTTTTTTTTTTTACAGATAAATATAAAACAAATGACCAATAATGATTCAGAAATTGTTAAAATTGTATGGCCTTCAGATTGGTCTGCTGAACAATGGGCAGAAAAAAAACAAAAATATACTTGGCTTCATTGTCAGAATGGACTTTTGGGGTGTACAACTTGTTCTGAAGTTAGTAATTTTAAAACATTTAAGAGTCAAGATTTTGAAATTTCCAAAGAATGGTCATCGTGTCAAATTAATGGTGGTAATAGCATTAAAAAAGAAACAAGACTTGCTAGCCTTCGGAATAAAATAAAAAGACATACTTCATCCAAAGCGCATAAGACAGCTTTTCATTTTATAATGCAGAAAGAAGAAAATGTTCTTTCTAAACAATTTGAAAAATCGGCATATGTTAAAAATCAATCAACTACATTAATTTTTCGTACTGCATATTATATTGCTAAATTTAACAGACCATTTAATGACCATTTTAATCTTTTTCAACTACAACAACTGAATGGGATAAAAATTGGTACTACACTTCATTCAAGGTTTTCTTCAACTAATATTGTTGACCATATATCGTTTAAAATGAAACAGAAAATTGTTACTAATATTATTGAGACTGGAGCCAAATTATCAGTTTTAATTGATGAATCTACTACCGTTAGTGCAGTTTGTGGTATGGTTGTTTTTATTAAAGCTTCCATTTCTTGTGATGATCCTATTTTTATTTTCTTAGACCTTGTTGAGCTTGTTAGTCAAACAGCTGAAAACATTGTGAATCAACTTATTGAGTGTTTAAAAGAGTCTGGTTTTAATGATCATTACTTAATAAATAACTGGATATCATTTGTAAGCGATGGTGCTAGCGTATTGTTAGGGAAAAAAAACGGTGTAGCGAAACGTTTACAAGAAAGATATCCATTAATTTTCAGTTTACACTGTATGAATCATAGATTAGAGCTGGCAGTAGGCGATTCAGTTAAAGATGTTAATGCTGTAAATCATTTCAAATCATTTATGGATTCATTATATGTTCTATATAATGCATCGCCAAAGAATCAAAATGAACTAAAAAATATTTGTAACGAATTAGATACTATTTTTTTAAAGGTTGGACGTGTATTGGACGTCCGCTGGGTGGCTAGTAGCTTAAGAGCAGTTAAAGTTGTATGGAAAATGTTTGAAGCTTTATGTAACCATTTTTCAAGTGCATCGTCTGACATAAATAGGGATGGTAAAACAAAAGCCAAATACAGTGGACTAAGAAAAAGGCTAGCTAGTCCTGAATTTCTATTAGATCTTGGTTTAATGTGTGATTGTCTTAATGAATTATCCGTCTTGTCAAACATACTCCAGAAGCGTTCTGTAACTTTAATTCAAGCTCAACAACATATAAATAGGAGTGTAAGAGTTTTGGTTTCATTTAAAGAATTAAAAGGTGAATACATGACTAAAGCAACAGTCGCAGTAAATGACATGTCTTTTAAAAATATTAAATTAGAAAAGAACTCTAAATTAGTTAACATCAATCATAATCAATTTCTTACCAGTCTTGTTGATAACTTAAAATCTAGGCTCTTGGATAAAGAACAAAATATTTCAGTAATTCAGGATATGCAAATCATGGATACAACAGAGTGGCCGGAAGACTACAACATACGTTATGGCGAAGATAAAATTAACCGATTATGCAAACGTTTTCAACTTACTAAGAATGATGCTATTAATGGCTTAAGACAAAAAAATTGATGATCAAAATATTTCATTTAAAAATGTTATGCCTGAATTTTATAATTTTATAAACACCTTTCCTTGCTCAACAGCAGAGTGTGAACGAGGGTTTAGTTTGATGAACAATATATGTACAAAGTTACGTTCTAGGCTAACTATTCAACATATGGCCAGTCTTATGTTTATTAATATCAATGGACCCCCACTAGAACAATGGGAACCAGAAACTTATGTCAGTAGTTGGTTGGTAAATCATAAAACTGCTGATGACACTAGAACCAAAAAAAATATCATTAAGGAACCAGAAACCTCAGAAGAAAAAAAAAGTTTATGGAAAATACTTTAGAGTTTAGATTATAATAATTGATAATAGTTATTAAAATAACTATGGTATTATGTATTATTATTATATTTGTTTGATTAGTAGTTTATTGTTTATAATAAAGGAAAATTTTGATTAGTATCTAGTTTTCTTTTTCAGTTTGTATAGGCCATCGCTGCACTTCATAGGCTTCTCCATTCTTCTTTATAATTTGCTAATTCCAGTGGGTTATCAACCCAAAGTACCCATGATAATTTTAATATTAATTTTAAATATTAAATATTTTATATTTAACTAATAAATGAGTAAATACTCTGAAATGTTTTAAGATATTTACTGATTATTTAGAGAAAAATCAATTCAGATACAATATTGTAGTGTGCCTTCAAAATATATTGTAAACTAAATAGGTTATCAACAATATTATATCAACCAAAAATAAGTTTAATCATTTAAAGGGTTTTACTACCTAGGCACTTTATATCACTTTATGTTTCTATGTTATTTTTCTGAATTTAAGTTTCTAAAAATAGAAAGTTTCATCAATGTGTGACTACTTCCATTTCAGAGTTTTCATGATTTTGGTTTGGAAAATAAGTAAAAACTAAAATAATTTTCTACAATAGATTACTTTCAAAAGTATTAAGTACGCAAGTATGCGATATGTAATAAAAAAGGCTGCAAAAAAAAAAAATAAATATTTTAAATGAAGTGAGGAAATTTATTTTTTGACCCAATGCTATCACTTATCACCTACTTACATGTAAAAAAACTGTAGTACCCAATGTCGTACTTAGAACAAATTTCAGGGGAGAGGAGGTTGTACAAATCTTAGTAGGTGGTGAAAAAAAAAATGATGTTATAATTTCTAAGTTTTGGTAATGCGAGAAAAATTCGTGGGGGCACCCCCCCCCCCCGTCCCCCGGACCGACCGAACCTTGCGTATACCCACGAATAATTTTAGCAATACATCACTGTATATTAGTATAACTTTATATGTATGTTTTAAGAAATTTAAATTTATTGAATTTATATATTGTAGTCTTTTTACATGTACTTACATTGTTATGTGTGTAACGACATTGTCTTAACAATCGACACACCAAGCTCTTATTAAAACTCTTAGCTTTTAAATAAATGTACTGCAAAATGTCTATCCAATTCGTGCATTCAAACTACTTATATATATATATATATATATATTATGTATATTTTTAATATAATTGATATACATATTTTAAATAATTATAATGAATGTATGTACATTATCATAACAGTGTAATGTACCTATATTTATTGTACATTACATTTGCCTAGGTAGGTTAATTTTTAAATTATTATTATTATTAAATTAAACAATTATTACATTGCTAAGGATATATAATATGTATATTGTATATGCATATAATAGTAATAGTAACATTTACAATTTATTAAAGCAAATATAATAATAACGTTTTAGAAAGATAGGTTTAAAACAGTGATAAATAAATAAAAAATTAAAAAAATTATATTCATATTATAAATAAAAACAATTATTATTTAGTAGTAATGCAAAGAAGAAATTTTGAAAAAAAAAAAATGCAAAAAAACAGATTTGAATCTCGAGCACTTGAACCGTTTCTGAATTTTGCGTTTCACATATGGGTTATTGAATAATACTGAAGACAACATGTATGGTCGTACTACTAAAGTAAAAAAAAAAAATGTAATTTTCAAAATGTACTCATTAATTACTACATTTTTTCCTACATGCATTTTAAATACAATGAAGTTTAAATTCTAATATGTATAATACATTTTTGCATGCCAACGACATAATAAAAACAATATTTTAAGCATAACTACACCATTTAATTAATTTATTATAATACTATATATATATGTAGTTTTCTTTTTCTTGTTTTGAAAAAATATTGCAAAAATAAAAAAAAAAATATGTGTAAGCCAATGTAAAGGTTAGTACAGGTATGAGGTATGAATTGAAGTAATTCATAAACGACATTGACACACCAACCTCCTACTAAAACTCTTAACTATAATAGTTAATGTACTGCAATACTCGTGAAAAATGTCTATTCAATCCGTGCATTTTAACTACTTACATTTTTAATATTGTTGAAATGCTGATTAATTGCAACTTCCACAACGTCCGGAATCGAATTAATTTACTTAATATAATAACAATAAAATTAAAATGCATGATAATTTATTAAAGCGAACACAACATTTAAGAAGATAGGTTTAAAACGCTGATATAAAAACAATTATTATGTAGTTGTAAAAACAGTTTTTTTGCATTTTTGAATCTCGAACACTCGAACCATTTCTCAATTTTGCGTTATATTTTATTTTATTACACACGGAAATATCGAAGATGAATAATAATAATAATAATAATAAATGCCATATGCCATAAATGAACAAATCGCATACCGTAGAACGGGGTCACTCGGATCAATTTTAGAGGTTTTTTTGCTATAAGTTCACGAATTTTGTAACAATAAAATAAAAACTAAGTTGTAACGTTAGTTTACGCATTACTCGATATGTGTGTACTATTTATGTTTCATTATCTATGCTAAATTTTTTAAATTTTTTTTTAAAGTTGTGACCCTATTCACCCCTTGATGGGGTGAATACAATCAGTACATTAATATTAAAGGAAAATCCATTTAACCCCTCGTTATAGGTGAATAGGGTCAAAATGTTTGTTTTAAAAAAAAAGTCAACTTCTAAAACATATTTTTTTATAATATTTCATATATTTATGAATATATAGATAAAATGTTTATAACAATAAAAAATAAACTTATCATAAGTACCTACTCAGTCTTTTGAGTTAACAATTAGAAAAAAATTTTTAAAAATTTTTAGTTTATAACAATAAAAAATAAACTTATTTTAAGTACCTACTCAGTCTTTTGAGCTTACAATAAAAATAGGATAATATGCCAATATATACAAAAATTAAGTGTATGCAGTGTTCATTTTTTTTTCTCGAACTCCTCTTGTACACTTTTCAAGTTTTCGTCAAATTCCCACCTACCTCTTCTTAAGGGTTTTGGATTTTTTAAAATTCTAATTACTTGTATGATGCTGAACTCACAAAAGTCTATTACCTCAGGGAATGCATGAATACTTTTGTCCAGATTTTTAATGTTTAGACTAGGTCTAGTAAAAGATCCTTCATACATTTCGCCTTTTTTAATAACAGATATAACTTTCCCAAAAAATATTTTAGACTTATTTTTACCAAAATTGACTGCAACCCATGTTCCTTCTTCAATGTTGGTTTGCAAAACGTTTATTGGCATATTTATTACTCCGCGGCATTTTTCCTAAAATAATTTTATATGTTATGATATTTTATACTTAAAACAGTGCCTATCAAAATTATGCGAATACGAATCGAAACAATAATAATGTAAATACAAATACTACAGTACCTACTAATAAGTAATACCTACTATAAAGTTCAATTATAAAATAAGGTAGGTAGGTAGGTACCTATTTGTATTGATATTATATGTACTTCAAAGGGTTAAAAATGTTTATTGTGCATTTAACTGAGTGTACACAAGCACCAAAAAAATGTTTGAGTAGGTATAATGAATGACAAATAACGTAAAAAACATTATTATACGTTGAATACCTCCGAATACATTAACAATCCACTAGGTACACCATATAAAATCATTCTGACCGTTATCACCCCAAAAAAACACGTATAAAATATTTTTTTGGAAAAACTACTTCCATACTTTCAATTTTTAACATATAATCTTAAAGACTATATAAAATGAGAGTGTATAAGTTGCTTAAAAATATTAAGCGAAATTTAAAGTGTTAAATACTTACCGACTTGTTATCCAGAAGAAGTTTGAACGAGATGAAAAAAAACACGTTTTATGATAACGATATTGATGTTATCTGGTTAATAATAAATTCGGGAGAGCTACTTTTGATCGATTTAACCATAGCATTAGACACGTTCTTATATCGATCCAACTGTTCCAACCCCGAAAACGTAAATATTTACCTCCACAGCGACTGATCACGAAAAAAGATAATTTTTGATTCTAATCACCTCAGCTACCCGAGTGACCCCGTTTTACGGTACGCAGTTTTTTATTAACCCTTTGTCGACCGACGGTACATATAAGTACCATCACTTTTAAAATATATAGAAAATCAATATGAAACAATTTGTACGTTATTTCCCGTCGGTACTTTACAGTACAACTACTATATCTATCGAAAAAAAAAAAAAAGTAAGATATAATTCTATTTAATAACTACGTAACGACTATTTTTGGATGGGATTTTCTTGAAATCGGTATCGGGAGATTCCTCGTACAATATTATCGTTTATATTTATCAATAATCATTGTTTTGATAAATATAAAACGGCAATTATGTTGGCATGTGTGTGTAGATTAATTATATTACTTGGTTAAAATGTTTTTATATAGATTTCATGTTTATAATGCGATTATAATCAATTGGACTTGTGCGTACCGTCGGTCAGCAAGTGTCGTCGCGTACTCGCTTGCGTCGTGTGTTTGTCGTTTTGATACATTATTATTTTATAATTTGAATAATTTGATCATTAGTATTTTCGTACAAATATGACTAATATTAATGAAGACGAAAATATACAAAAGTGGCTGAATGAAGAATTTCCATTGGATACTAACATACAAACAGATGAAGAGATCTCGGATGATGAAAATATTGATTGCGAATCAGGTAATGATTTTAGTTTACCCTATGTTGATGAAGTTGCCGAATCGATGGAAAATAATCCCTTTGACGACTATTTAGTAGTTTTGGATACTGACGTACAATTTAATTTACCCACTGTAGAAACTCTAGAGCCAGTCGTTATAAATATACCTGCAACTCCGGTTCCAGGCCCATCTACTAACTCTTTGCCCCCAGTAAAGAAAATTAAAAAAAACTTATTACAGACAAATAAAAAAAATAAAAATACAAGTTCGGATTCTATAACTTCCTCAATAACTACATATGCTGACGAAACTGAAGAATCATATTATGAACCTAATCGAAAATGGTCTAAAAAAATAAAACAACTGATATACCAAATTATTGCCTTCCAACTGGACCAGTAGATGAACTTTTTCATGGTGAAACGGCTACATCGGTTTTTCTTGAACTTTTAGACGGCTTTCTCGATCATCTTGTTTTTCAAACAAATTTATATGGTACTCAAAGAGATAAAATACTGAACATAAAACGACACGAAATGTTGAATTTTATTGGAATTAATTTTTTTATGGGTTATCATAAATTGCCTAGCTGGAAAAACTATTGGTCAACTTGTTCAGATCTTGGTGTTAATTTAATATCTAATACAATGCCACGAAATAGGTTTGATCTAATATTATCAAATTTACATGTCCAGGACAAAACTTTAATTCCTCCGAATAATACAGACAAACTTTTTAAACTTCATCCATTGATTGATTATTGTACTGAAAAATTTTCAAAATCATATTATGGCACGAGGGAATTATCAATAGACGAGTCTATGATAGTTTTTAAGGGAAGAAGTAGTATGAAACAATACAACCCCATGAAGCCGATTAAGCGTGGATATAAAATATGGTGTATGTCTGATCAGAATGGTTATATAAAAAATTTTAAAATATACCAAGGTAAAGATGAACAAGTGTCCGACGAATTCAAACATTTTGGGCTTGGAGAAAGAATCGTACTGCAACTGTCTAAAAGTGAGTGGAATAAAAATAGATGCTTCATTTTTGACAATTATTTTACGTCTATTCCTCTTTTAGAAAAACTTAAACTCGAAGGTTGTTTAGCTTATGGCACTATTCGACCAAATCGTAAAGGTTTACCAAAATTGGCTGATGATACAAAATCTAAAAGGGGAACTTATGACTACCGCATATCTGATTTAGGTATTAGTGTCTTTAAGTGGAAAGACACAAAAACTGTTCATTTTGCATCAAATTATCATGGATCTGAGGTAACAACAGTTTTACGTAAAAACAAAACTGGGGAAAAAAATAATGTCACATGTCCGCAAGTTGTCAAAGACTACAATCGTTTTATGGGTGGCGTAGATCACGCAGATCAATTGCGCACGTCATATGGAGTAGATCGAAAGTCAAAAAAATGGTGGCACAGATTATTTTGGGGTATTCTAGATATAATGTTCATAAACGCATTCGTAATTTATAAGGAACGGCATGGAAAAATACCACTTTTAGTATTCCGGCGTCAAGTTGTACAAGGCCTTTTATCTGAAAAAGAAGTTATTACTCCGTCTCGAGCACATTTATTTCAAAAACGTAAGAATACAGAAAACACTGAAGTACCGAAAAAAAGAAGAGGAAAACAGCTCTCGGTTTCTAAAGACGTCAGGTTGCATAATCGAGGAATTCATTGGCCAAAATTCACTAAAAGTCGTGGTCAATGTGAATTATGTTCATTTAAATATCAACTACAATCAAGACCGTTCTCAAAATGTTTAACGTGTAACGTTTTCTTATGTTGTAATGACAAGAAAAATTGTTTTGCTGAATACCATGACATAAACTGTAATGAATAATTTTTTTTCATGTATGCTTTTAATAATGTTAATAAATGAAATTATTATAACGATAGTACTTTTTTTATAACCTATTTTATAAGGTTAGGTTAGGTTATTTATTCTAAATATTGAAAACCAAGTACATTTCTATAATTAATTACAGGACTTAAAAATTCTACATCAATAGCAACTTTTTAATAACTTGTTAAGTGTAATTTATTTTATAAGATATTTTAATTATCGAAGACCTAGGACTTTTTTTAAGTTTATTAAAAGGTTTGGAAATTTATTTTTAAACTCAAAATATAACCTCAGGTAAGAATAATAAATAAAATGTAACATAGATAGGGCCCAACGGTACTTATGAGTACCATGTTAAAATCGTGAATTTGACCGATGGTACTCTGTAGTACCACCATAGTAAGTCAAATTTGGGTTTTGAAAAAAAATAAAAAAAAATTTGTTTCTCTTTTAAGTAAGTATAAAAAAATTTTGAAAATTCATATTTATTTTATGGTTGGTCTACAAAGGGTTAAAGGAATACGTACGGAATATAACTCGGGAAAAGTAATATTCGAAAATATTCACGTCAATCGATAACGAAAATAACGAAAATCGAGGGAGATAAGCGAGCGGCGACGTGAAATAGCTAACGCGCGAGAAGTATTACGATTGGTCGTCATGGAAGAAACGCGGAGTGCCGTCAGCGCCCCGCGCGGATCTTATAGCGTTATTAGCATTTTATTATATAAGACTAGCTCTCCGAGCGTCGCTGGGGGAGACCCCCAGACCCCCCAGTGTTACTCCCAGTGGAAACCGATTTGCCTAAAATATTGGTCCAAAATGTGGATTGCCGATGAGAATAGTGGATGAGTGATAAGGAAAGTGGACGTGTGATAAGAATAGTGGATGGGAGATTAGAATAGTGGATGCGTGATAAGGAAAGTGGATGCGTGATAAGGAAAGTGGATGCGTGATAAGGATTGTGGATGAGTGATAAGGCTATACTTTTTGGCGGTATCTTTCGGTGACTTTTGAAATTTGGGTATGAGGGTCCGATCATTTCTCATGCCCGAGGATGTGCTCTACAGTTGATACGGTCCAGACTTTCTTTCGAAAGGAAAATCATAAATCTGTATGTCGTGTTTATGTTTCTAGCAAGTCAGTCACCTCAAATGACGTTGAATGTAGTCATACGTTGTTAATTGCCGTGGCCAAAATCGCCTAACCTAACCTTACCCCCAGACCCCCCGGAGTTGGCGAGGAGTGTTGTCCATGTCGGACGCCATAGTGGTCTTGTGGTCCAGTCGTCGACTCGAGCCGGCACGGTGTATGGGTGATAAGGCTATCGATGGTGAGATAGTGATAAGAATTCGTGATTAGAAAAGGGGTATGTAAAATTGAAAAGTGATAAGGAAGGTGGATTTGTGATAACAATTAGTGTTAAGGATATTGGATTTATAATAAGAATAGTGGATTTGTGATAAGGATAGTGGATTCAAGATAAGGATAATGGATTTTTGATAAGGATAATGGAATTTTGTAAGGAATGGTGGATTAGCCAACGCCAAATCACGTAACCTTCGGACGGTGTCATAAATTATAGCCGCCGTGATTTTTTTGGGGTCTAGCAGGTCAGTCACTCGATGGAATGTAGTTGTCTCCGTGGATAGGCAATCCGACTGCGTCGAATCGCGGACGAAGTTGTTTGCTATGGTGGGAAATGAAAAAAAAAAATTTGAAAATTTCGGGCGGCCATGCTAATCGTATAGCCGCTGTGAAGTTTTGGGTGTCTAGCAAGTCAGTTATTCGATGGACAGTAGTTATGTCCGTGGATAGGCAATCCGACTTCGTCGGATAGCGGACAATGTGCGACGGCCAGGTCACGTCGTCAGGTATGCAATCCGACTGCGTCGAATCGCGGACAGCGTTCATTACTGTCACCAAGAAAATAAATTATGTAATATATTACATGAAAACAATTCAAAACATTTCGGGCATCTATGCAAATCATATAGCCGCCGTCTTTTTAGGGTGTCTAGCAGGTCAGTCACCTCGAATGACGTTCGCCGAAGTAATAAGGGTAGGCAATCCGACTTCGTCGGATAGCAGACAATGTGCGACGGCCAGGTCACGTCGACAGGTATGCAATCCGACTGCGTTGAATCGCGGACAGCGTTCATTATTGTCACCGAAAACGCAAAATTAATTTATAAATTACGTGGAAATATTCGAAAATTTCGGGCGGCCATGCTAATCGTATATGCACCGTGATGTTTTAAGGGTCTAGCAAGTCAGTCATTCGATGGAGGGTAGTTATGTCCGTGGATAGGCAATCCGACTACATCTTTTTGGGTGTCTAGCAAGTCAGTCATTCGATGGACGGTAGTTATGTTCGTGGATAGGCAATCCGACTTTTTCGGATAGCGGACAATGTGCGACAGCCGGGTCACGTCGTCAGGTATGCAATCCGACTGCGTTGAATCGTGGACAGCGTTCATAACTGTCACCGAAAACGCAAAATTAAGTGATAAATTACGTGAAAAAAATTTTTAAAAATTCGGGGAAATCATATAGCTGCCGTCTTTTTTTGAGTGTCTAGCAGGTCAGTCACCTCGAATGACGTTCGCCGTAGTAATAAGGGTAGGCTATTCGACTTTGTCGGATAGCGGACAATGTGCGACGAACAGGTCACAACATCAGGTTGAATCGTGGACAATACCTATTATATATGTATATTTTTATGTTATGATACATTAAATAAACTTTAGGTACCTACGTAATAAGCAAACCCATATAATGTTATATTGCTAAAGTTGTCCCCCGCACGCCATCACTCCACCAACCGACCAGTATCAATTAATAATGGTCATACTGTAGCATTGCGAGAATCGTTTATATTGATATAATATAATAATATGATATTATACAATATTCGACGTCAGCTGAGGGCTTTTGAGCCGGCGATCCCACCTCGTCGATAAGCAGACGAAATTCGCGAAAAAAAATGGAACCTTCCGACGCATGTATTTATGCCTGTATATAGTAATACCCACTCGACGGCGGCGATATCCGCACTCGGCTAGTTTATTTCATATAATACTCATAATTGAACCTATATAAGTTATTTCAAATAGTATATAGCCATATCATTATACAATTTAATTGCTAGACTTTAATTAAATACATAAAGTTCTATTTTGTTATTGTATTATTTAGAATCTGTTGCAGTTTATTTTGTATGCTACACTAAGAGTAAAACTGTAATATAATATTTACCTACTACATAGTATAGGTGTTGTATATTTAATCATGAGCATGAAATACAAATAATACAAATAATTGATATACACAGCTATTGCTTTTATTGTCTACATTTATTGAGCAATGTTTATGTGGTTAAATATTAATAATAATATATTGTAATACACACTGTGTGTTGAAGTATTCGAACGTTTCTGTCACATCCATCGTCGACTCGAGCTAGGATGTATATTATTATATAATAATTTAACTTAACCAACCACCGCGCCGTATCAACTCTTAAAAGTCTACATTTATTATAAGATGCATGTACCTACAGTTCCTTCTGTTGTCATATCGTCTATCAAATATATAAATATATGAGTAGCATGTATATACCTATGCCTGTACGCCGCACCCGACGCGAACGAAGTACGGGGAACGCGAATAAGGGTAAAACTCAAATTTTGAAAAAAAAATCATAAAATTTTCGTTAAATACGAATAATATGAAAGAAAAAAAAAACGCAAAAAAAATAATTCGATTTAACACGGCCGCCGCAGATTTCCACGACCCGGGGCCGGCATCGAACGCTCGACCCATGGGTAACCTGCCTAACGCCTTAACCGACCTACCTACCTACTGAGATGAGAAAGGGAGTGAAAGCAATGCCTATTAAGTCGCCTCGGTGCCGAGGCGAAACGCGAACGCCGCGGCGTCAGCCGCCGCGGTCTCCCGGGTCGGGCGGTCTACCGCGTCGGGCGGTCTATCGCGTCGGACGGCGGACGACGTCGTCCGCCACGTTTTTACGAAGCGAACGCGATTTACGCGAAAAAAATCGGACTTTTCTACGCATATATACAGGGCCTGTATATAGTAATACCTACTCGACGGCGGCGCTTCGCGGGCTCTGCTGTCGTGGATTTTACTCGACCGCGGCACTCGCCCGGAACGGAGTAGGGGCGGGCGCCGTCGGTAAATTTAGCGGGGATTCCGAATACGTCGCGAGCGGGGAGATCGGACGTTTGAAAGACGGGTAAAACTCGATCGGTAGACGAAAAAGTGTGAAAAACCGTTCGAAACGGCGCCAAAATCGACGACGGCTAATAGAATCAGTCGGAGTTCTCCTCCGGGGCACCCGTCGTAAACGAAATAGCGTCGCGCGGGGCCTATAGATTTGGCGAGAAACGCGATCCGGTGACGGACGGGGCCGCGCGACGCTCCGAAAGGGGGTAAAACTCGACTTTTCGAACGAAAAGCGCGACGACGGCGCGCGGCGGCGGCGCACGGTTCGCGCGTGATCTCGGCCGAGAAATCGTCGAAACGAAAAAAGCGCGGGTGCTGGGGGCCGTTAAATCCGACGGCGAAGGCGAATAAGGTCCGAACAGGGCCGCCCAGAGCCCCCCGGGGGGGTAAAACTCGAAAAAGTTTGAAAAAATTGAAAAATCTGAAAAAAATCGTGAAAAAGTGATAAGAGAGACTGATTACGCAGCGACGGGTCCGCCGCCGCCGGGAGACCGCCCGCGGAAAAAATCTAATTTTCTCATTGGCCGTTTCCTTACGCTAGTTCAAAAGCCGTACCTAGTCGGAAACGGAGCGCCACACGTGTCTCTGTTTTATATATTAGGAAGGATATATAATAATAATAATAATATATAATAATATAAATCAAATATTAACGCACGTAATTAATATAATAATAATAATAATAAGTATAATACAGCATTATTAAACTTCAATATCTATTGAAATATAGAAGTACCTATATCAATTGACACCGTCTTAGCGTTTTGTGGGTACTCGTATATATATAAAAAAAAATATATAGCAGTTAAACTACCTATGTAGCTATGCTCAACTACATTTTACTTAATTTCACTTAGTCCTATCTCATCACCGACATTAGGCACCCACACTTAATTAAGTCGGTTCAATCAATACCATGCACCTACTCTTTAAGTAGATGGGTAGGTAAACTAAATTTTTCACTACCCATTAAGGCATTAACATTCAAATACATATAGTTATTATTACAATATGCTTAGTATGTGTATATATACCTATTAAGCAGACAATACAAAACTCATAGGTAACTGCTACGTACACATTAGATATACGTATGCATGAGTTATATAACCTATTGTAAGTAGCTCTATAACACTATTCAACCACCTCCACCAACTACTTTACAAAATGTAATACAACAGTATTGTATAAGTATACAAATGTTGCTGTGTCATTATATCATTTTGTGAAAACTACATTTTACTTCCAATAATAGTCCTACCCTATCACCGACATTATACTTTGTATTAGGTAACCGTACTTAATTCAGTTAGTTCAATCAATATCATGTAAGTAAACTACAAATATAATAACATAATATATTAGGTACCTACTACTGTGACTTATAAGTAGGTATCTGCAATGTACATATTACATGCATACGCCTGAGTTATAAACAACCAAGTCCTCGAACAACCAAGTCCCTTACACGGTGCAATAGAAATATCCAGACGTTTTATTAGTCAATACAATATAATATACGAATGAATTAATCAATAAGTCCGTAGCAATAATCGTTTAAACCGAACGCGGCTAAAAAGAATTAATACAAAATAAATAAATCGCGAAAAAAAAAACGAAAAAAAGAATTTCGAATTAACACGGCCGCCGCAAATTTACACAATCCGCCGCGGCCGGTATCGAACGCTCCACCGTCGGGTAACCTGCCTAACGCCCTAATCCTACCTACCTACCTATCGAGTTGAGAACTGGTGTGAAATCTTTGCCTCTTAAGGCGTCTTAGAATCGCGAACGCTACGCCGTCGTGCGCCCCGCGGTCTCCCGGGTCGGGCGGTCTGCCGCGTCGGACGGCGGACGACGTCCTCCGCCGCGTTCTCCGGGAGAGAACGCGATTTACGGGAAAAAAATCCAAAACGTCTACGCGTATATATGGCATATATATATAGTATATATAGTAGTAGTAATATAGTAATGACGACGCCGCGGTCTACTGTAGTCGGTTTTACTCGCCCGCGGCACTCGCCGGGATCGAAGTGGGGCGGCGGGCCGACGGTAAATTTAGCGGGGATTCCGAATACGCGGCGAGCGGCGAGATGAGACGTTTAAAAGAGGTTTAAAACTCGACTTTTCGGAAAAAAAACGGCCAGACGGCGCGCTTCGGCGGCCGGCGGTTCGCGCGCGATCTCCGCCGAGAAAGGGTCGAGACGAATAAAGCGCGTAGACGTGTGGCGGTTAAATCTCCCGGGGAACGCGAATAAGGTCCGAGCGGGGCCGCGCGTCGCCCCGGAGGGGGGTAAAACTCGACTTTTCGAAAAAAAACTCCATTTTTCGTAATCGTAATAAAATTGATAAGGCGTCGGCGATAACGCGAATCTCGGCGGAATCGGATTTTTTCATTGGCGCGCGCTGATTCTACCCGCCGCACGGTCCGATTTTCGCTCCATTATTCACTAAATAACGCATAAAAACGCCATAGGGTGCGCCCTATGTTAGCGTTTTATACTATAAGACTAGACTTCGGGCGTTTGTCATCCCGCCTGCGGCGGAAAGACTGTGTGGGCGGTGGTGCTCTTTGTCGTTTCACCTCGGGCGATGCTGGGTTTTTTGATCCGGCCTGCGGCGGGAACGCGGGGTCGTCGGGTATCGTCGCGTTGGCAGCACTGGTCTGGCGGTAATTTTTGAACGCGGAAGAGTGTCTAGTCGTAAGTCACGGCCGCTGAAAATCGACCGGCGATTCAAGTCGATCGTACGACAAAGCCATCCAGGTGGGCAATCCAAAGACGTGTATCTCCGGTTCTTGAGTGTGTGTGTTGAAATCGGAAATTCTGATTCTGAGTTTGAGTGTCTCGCTATCAGTCATCTCGGGAGTAAGTCGATTCCCGAACGGACAATCCGCTCGCGGCGGATCGGATGCAGTGGGAGTCAAAGTCGCTCGTATGCAAGTAGATAGTCAGGTAGGCCATGCACCGGGCGTGTATGTGTTGCTGGTTTGAAATGTAAGTGTTGAAAACCTTATTTATTCATCAGAATAGAGTTTTTTATATATTTAGAAAAAATCTAAGTTAGAACGGCAAAGCAACAAAAATAAATGTATATACATAGGTAAATTATATGCGTTTATCTACCTTAATCTAACGCTACGCCGTCGTCCGCCGCGGACTCCCGGGTCGGGCGGTCAACTGTTTTCCGACGCGTTCTAACGAAGAAAAAGCGATTTACGGGAAAAAAATCGGAATTTCTACTCATAAATACATATTTAACGGCGGCTCTTTTCGTCGATTTTACTCGCCCGCGGCACTCGCGGGCGCCGTTGCTAAATTTATTATTTAAAAAAAATAGTTTGTTTTATAAATATATAATACTCTACCTATATGAGTTATATCAAATAATATATAGACACATATTATCATTATACAATTTAATTTTCAGACTTTAATTATAGGTACATAATTAATATTATTTAGAATCTGTAGCAGTATTTGAATGCTACACTAAATTTATATAAACTGTAATATATCAAGTACCTACTACATAGTATGTTATATATTTATTACTATTTAACCACATAATCGAGCCCTTGTCTGACTTAGATGCGTTGATAAATAGCTGTGGATGTCAATTATATATAGTTATTTATCAATTGTCTATTAATTAACTTGATTTTATGCTCATGATGAATAAAACCTATCTACCTATAGTATAGTCATAGTTTAAACCTAGTTTATCAAATAGTATAGCAATATCATTATAAAATTTAACTGCCAAAATTTGATTAAATACATGAAGATCTATTAGTTTATAATAAATTATTGTATTATATAGTATCTGCAGCAGGTTATATTATTAGTATCGTCTATTCAAGTATATATTATAGAACTATCCCATATAATCCAGCCCATGTTAAACAGTATAGGTGTAGATAATAAAATCAAGTGTTACCTAATTTATTATTTATAATAAATAGTTTGTTCCACATAATACTCTATCTATATAATAAGATATCAAATAGTATATAGTCACATATTATCATTATACAATTTAATTTTCAGACTTTAATTAAATATAGGTACATAAAGTTCTATTTTGTTTATTAATATTGTATTATTTAGAATCTGTAGCAGTATATTTTGTATGCATTAATTATGTAACATTAATATCAAAAATATTTAACCATTAAGAAATAAAAACAACAAACAAAATATAAGTAGATTGTTTTTTTTTTAATCATAGTAACAATACTTTATTATTTGTATAAATAAAAACTTTTAGAATTGTAATAAAAAAAAAAAAAGAATTTTGAATCAACACAGCTGCCGCAAATTTACACAAATCCGCCGCCGCGGCCGGTATCGAACGCTCCACCGCCGGGTAACCTGCCTAACGTCCTAATCCTACCTACCTACCTATCGAGTTGAGAACTGGTGTGAAATCTCTGCCTGTTAAGGCGTCTCGCCGCCGAGGCGAATCGCGAACGCTACGGCGGCTCTTTTCGTCGATTTTACTCGCCCGCGGCACTCGCCGGGAACGAAGTAGGGGCGGGCGCCGTCGTTAAATTTAGCGGGGATTCCGAATGAGGCGAGAACGGGGTGGTGGGACGTCCAAAAGACGGTAAAAGTCGATTTTTCGAACGAAAAGCGCGACGACGGCGCGTCGGTTTTTGCGCGATCTCCGCGGAGAAACGGTCGTGACGAAAAAAGCGCACGTACCGGCGGCCGTCAAATGAGGCGGGGAAGGCGAATGGGGCGAGAACGGAGAGCCGGGAGGTCCGAAAAACGGGTAAAAGTCGATATTTTGGAAAAAAAATAGGAAATCGGAAAAACGGCAAAAAGCGATAAGCAATAAGCGATGATAAGGAGCGGCGTTTGAGCGTTTGCTCCAAGGGTTTGGTTTTCCGTTCCAACGTTCCACTATAGCTAGGGGGCGCCACACAAGGAAGATTGTTGAAACAATACGATTATAATCTTTGCTGGCCATGGTTTTTGTAATATTATTTTCAATGAAGTTGATTATTGCCACGGTTTGTGTTTAAATGGCTCTTGTTAATCGCAAGAATTGTCGTACATTTTATTAAATGGCAACGTCGCTAGAAAAATTGTTCTCAATCGTTTGATTTTAAGGTACAAAATATTGTTTCTTTGATCTGCCGACATCGTTCTCAATCGTGTTGCTAAAAAGGTAAAACGTTCTCAATCGTACAACACCGATATTATACAATTTATACAACGATTAGTTTATACATAATATAAAGTTTATACATTTTGTTTTTATAAATATTAATTTATTTGAATTTATTGATATAAATTATTTATTTATTACAAGTTTATTTTTGAAGTATGAATGAAAAAAAGAGAAAAGGAGGTGCAGCTCGATTAAGAGATACAAATAAATAACTTTTATTGACAGCTGGTTCACAGTGTCATAATTTATTAAATATGTTCTCAACATTAACTGAAAAGCAGAAACCTAATAATTTTGTAAGTACCTATGATTAAAATGTTTGTATCTTTATATGCCTGGAGACTGTATGACAGTTTTTGAGATGTGACTTAAAATCCCTATACCAACTTATACTTTAAACCATAAAGATAAAATTCCCAGTGTCTTTTAGTTATAATTTATTCAACTTGGAAATCTACCTATTTTTTTTTCATACTTATATTGGCTATATCTACATTTTTATATTTTAATAAAATATTTTTTAAATATTGACCTTATGGTTTTTACATTATTTTTGTACTGTTGCAATAAAACTTACCATAGTAAAATTAATGTAGGTAATAACTAAAGAGTGTATTATTTGATATTCTATAGTCTAAAAATATTTAACATTTTCATAATGCATTCCTATAATTCAGTAAATTTCAAAATAAGTCAATTTTAGTTGTTTACCAAATGTACATAGTTTCTAAAATATTGCATAATAATTATTTTTATTAATTATTTTAACATTCATACATTTTTCCAAGCACTATATCATAATCATAACTATATTAAAACCATTGGTGATTTATTAGTGGTTTTATTGATAATAGGTAATTGTACCTTTATAGATTATTTTTTTATAATTTTTGAGCAAATACAGAATTATTATTAAATATGTTATATGTATAGTAATTAGTAATTCTTAATTTGTTATGTTTAGAAATCTGATGAGAGTCCTGGTAATCCTCCCATACAAAATAATTTTCATTTGAACGTTGAAGAAGGGAAATTTTTTGAAAATGAAGTAAATGAAATAAATGAAACTATGGATTAATACAATATTAGATGTTTATTAATTTTTATGTTATTTAAAAAATAAACTAACTCAAACCTTTAATAATTTATTTATTCATTGTAAATATATTTATTTGAACAGATAGTAGTTTGAAATAGTTTAAATTAAAAACAATTGATTTTAAAATATGAAATGGTAAGAAGAATTTCTGGTGTGGTTTTGTACTTATAATAATGTTATAGAATGATATGAAAATAGAATGGTAATATTGAGGTTGGACTTAATTTATTAGAAAAAGAGATATATAACATTTTGCCGCTTTTGCAAAAATTTATAAATAATTAATTGGTCATTTTATGAAAGTAAAAAAAAATGTGTAGTTGAATCCTGAAAATTTCATGGAGATAACCGTAACTCAACGTCATTTACAACGACCGTGCGCCGGTCTATTTACCATTTTCCCGCACCAAAATATATTCCCAATCCGCCCCTGATTGCCAGTTTCGTTAACCGTGTCTATTGAAAGTCTCATGGAAAAATGTTGGCTCGTTGAGGAGCCGGATGTAGCTCCCGCAACGTTCACTGAGGATGGGCAGTGTGAACAATTGTTTGTAAATGAAACAGTGCGCCTACGCACAGGTCATTTTTCCGTTCCGTTGCCGTTCCGTGTGCCAGTTTCGGACGAATTGTTTGTTGCGTCCCGCGATATTGCGGTACGGCGTTTCGAGTCGCTCGAACGCAAGTTGTCCACGGATCCATTATTAAAATCGCTGTACGTTCAATTTATGTCGGAATATATTTCGTTGGGACATATGTCGGTAGCCACTTCCCCGGGTTGCTATTTCATTCCGCATCACGCGGTGTACCACCCGGAGGTCGATATTAATAAAATTCGTGTTGTTTTCGACGCTTCCGCGAAATGTGGCCGTGGACCATCATTAAACGACTGTTTGCTCCCCGGGCCTAAATTGCAGCAAGACATCGTAGATATCCTGACGCGTTTTCGCGTACATAAACATGTTTTCACGACCGATATATGTAAAATGTATCGGCAAGTACTGATTGTGCCAAAATATCGTAAATTCCAGCACATTTTGTGGCGAGCGTCACCACATGACAAATTGCTCGAATATGAGTTAAATACTGTTACGTACGGCGTGAATTGTGTGCCGTATCTTGCATTGCGCGTGTTACAGTCGATTGCACCGATTTCGAGTGGGTGCGTAACGCGTTGACGCGCCAAACTTACGTAGACGATATATGTGACGGGGCCGACACTATTGCTGATGTACTAAAGCTCCAATCCGATTTGACTTGTGTGTTAAAAAGGTGTGGTATGGAACTGAAAAAATGGTCATCGAACACTAAGTCGATTTTAGATGCGGTGCCGGTCGCGGATCGTGTACAGACACCTACACCGTTCGAAACGGTTGACGGTCAGGGTACCAAGGTGTTAGGTCTAGAGTGGCACCCCGACGGTGATTATTTGTGTTGCGCGCTAAGCCTTGAGCAATCACCCGTATACACCAAACGTGGTATTTTGTCGTTAGTAGCTCGAATTTTCGACCCACTTGGGGTGTTCGGGCCCGTTGTGTTTTTAGCCAAATCTATTATGCAACGAACTTGGCTTCGTGGTTTATCGTGGGATGAACCACTCCCTGCGGACATCCATGACGAATGGACCACCTTTGTTTTTGATTTACCATCTTTACTATCAATTCGCGTCCCTCGACATTTTAATTCGCGTCGGAGTGCACCGTGTTACTTATTAGGTTTTTGCGACGCATCGCAACGGGGCTATGCAGCTGTGGTGTACTTGCGGGTGGCCGATGTACTTGTAGGGGACTCCGTATTTTTGGTAGGTACGAAAACTAAATTAGCGTCAACAAAATCAATGACTATTCCACGTCTCGAATTAAATGCCGCATTATTGTTGGCCCGGTGGCTTAGTCGCATCCGCAATATATTAACGGCACAACTTAATATTGTTGATATTAGAGCTTGGTCGGACTCGATGATCGTGTTATCTTGGTTAAAGACCCCGCATGAATCAATTAAAGTGTATGTATCTAATAGAGTGCATCAAGTTCACACGTCATTAGTCATTACCCGATTGTCGGTGGCAACACATTGAATCGGTCAATAACCCCGCCGACTGCGCGTCACGTGGTGTGATGCCGGCGGTGTTATCACAGTTTGATTTGTATTGGTGGGTCCACAGATAGTGTACGACGACCCGACGACTTGGGACATATCCTGTCCGTCTCTTCCGCTTTGTGATTTACCGGAAATGCGACCTGTAGTTTGTACCACCCTCATTGCCATCGGACCTAGTGAATGGTTCACGCGATTTTCAAATTGCGATCATATGTTGCGCATAGTTGCGTTCATGCGTCGTTTCATTGCACTTTGCTGACGAAGGATTGTTCGTAGCGATGGTCCCATATATTTGCACAAATGTGACCTGGATGGTGCCGCGCAGGTGTTGATTGTTGAGTCACAGCGTGTGCACTTTTCTGCATTACTCCGTGAGTTATCGGCTGGTACACGAGTATCGTCCAAACCGTTAGCGCGATTGTCGCCGTTCGTTGACCCCGACGGTGTGATCCGCGTCGGCGGTCGGTTACGTCATTCGCTAAGAGCTCGCTTTTCGCCTTGTTGTTGTGCCGACGGTGGCATGTGTTGACGTGTCATGCTGGTCCGCGAGCTTTAACAGCGTTGATATCGCGTCAATTCTGGGTTGTATCACTCCGGTCTGTTCTGCACAGAGTTTTAGCAAATTGCACTATTTGCGTCCGATTAGACGCGCGGCCATTGCAGCCCTTAATGGCGGATTTGCCTGCTGCACGTGTGCGTCCGCAGCGCCCCTTCGATTGCGTAGGTGTGGACTACGCGGGGCGGTTCCAAATGCGTGAGTTGCGATTACGCAAATCTCGTATTTTTAAAATTTATATAGCCGTCTTTGTGTGTTTTTCCACCAAAGCGGTTCACCTCGAAGTTGTTTCTGACTTACCTACTGATGCGTTTTTGGCCGCATTCGATCGGTTTGTCGCACGGCGCGGCTTACCTAATCACATATACTCGGATTGCGGCACTAACTTTGTAGGGGCTGACAAGCAATTGCGGTTGCTTATTCACAGTGCAGAGGGCCAGGCAGCTATTGGTAATGCACGTGCCACATGCGATTGGCATTTTAACCCACCCAGCGCTCCACACTTCGGTGGTTTATGGGAGGTGGCAGTCCGTTCTACCAAACGGCTTTTGGTACGGGTCATCGGTAATCATATCTTCACTTATGAGGAGTTTTCGACTATTTTGGTGCGCGTCGAAGCTGTTCTCAATTCGCGTCCTCTTACACCCGCTTCTACTGATCCGCATGACCTCGATTGCCTGACGCCGGGACATTTTTTAATATTTTAATTATATTTTCATTTATTCGATTGTAAACTTCTTGCAGAGGGTATTTTATACATTTAACAGATTTTTTTATATATTGTAGGTAGTTTTCGTACCTAAATGAACTAAAGTTATCAAGTGGCCCATGCAATAATGTAAAGAAGGGTAAATGAATTAAACTATGGACGTTATAACTTATAAAATGATGGCCATATAATAAGCCATAGCTTTTCACAAACCGTACTAATAATTCTGACGCTTTAGAATTATATTTATAACAAGTATTAGGTGAAACTAAAATTCTAGTTGCAAATACCAATAACAAAAAATGTTTGTAAAGTTTATGATTTAATTTACCTTTTAAAACAAGTGCTCCTGAATATAAGACAAAACTACGCAATTCAGTAGCCTTCCAGTACTCTATATCATCTATTGGCCTTGGTAATCGACAAAACTCTGATGGCACATATGGCTTTAACATTTTTAAATCATTATTAATTCCTTCTTTGCTTTCATCTGTCAATCTTATATCCCTTTTCCCTTTAATCCAAAATTCTATTAAACGTTTAGTGACCCCAAGACACACAAAATGCATGTAGTCCAAGCAAACGACATTAGTTATATTAATAGGTAATTTAAGCAAGGGGGAATCACCTTTATGATATTCTTCATTTGATTGATTTCTAAAAGTTTCATTTGTTCTTAATGGAGCATTTGTTCCAATTAAAGCAACCCGGCGTTCTATATAATCTCCTTCTTCAATGCAAGAAGTACACCCAAAATAGGCATTAAAATTTTTAACGTTAAGTAAAAAGCTCTTTGCAGGGGCGTCACAAACTATATTAGAAATATTAACACTTATTAATGTTCCATTTACATTTAAACCATTTCTTAATACTTCTAAGGTATCGACAATAAACGGGTGTAAAAACTCTTCAATCGAATGTGGTTTTTTAAATCCACGAAATATACCAATGGGAAGTACATTATTGGGTAATTCTTTAAAATTTTAAATAGAAACCAATATGGGCCATAGTTGACTTTTACTACTTTTAGCTATTGGTAGACCATCAATGTTAATTCCTATATTTATTATATTATCGGTTGTATATTTATTAAAATTATTTATTTCTAAAAGTGGTGATAACATATTTCTTAATCCTAAATGCAGTGGCGTATCCAGGAGGGGGCACAGGCCATTCCCTCTCGCCGTATTTACTAGATTTTGTTTTAAAGATTTAAATGTATTCATATACATTTAGACGAATATGAAAATAATGGTAGTAAATCAGATTCATCAAGTAAAGCAGCGATGTATGGTAGTGCTATCAGAAAAAGCGATTTTCTTGTTTCATTAGAAGTAGCAGTTTTTATTTTTTCTTATACATTAAATTTAAGTCAAATTCTTCAAAGTAAACAACAAGACTTATCAAAAGCACTAAATGATGTTGTAACTGTACGAGCATCTTTAGAATCTATTCGTAAAAATGTTGATAGTCATTTCAAAAATATATTTAGTGAAGTACTTAAGATTGGTTCTAAAATAGACGTCGATATTAAAATACCTCGAGTTTGTGGCAAACAAAATCAAAGAGCTAATGTGAACGTTACAAATCCGGAAGATTATTACAAAATAACTATATTCATTCCATTTCTAGACCAAATTATATGTGAATTAAGGACTCGATTTGATCAAAGGTTAAGAGAAATTATTCCACTTGAAGGGTTAATCCCATCACATTTCAATAAATATGATACTAAAACTATTTTAGAGGCTGCAAAAATATACGAAAATTATCTTCCGTTAAATGCAATTGTTACATTAAAGGCTGAATTAAGTATATGGCAAAATCAATGGAAAGACGATGGACAAAATAGCACAGTGAATAAACCTGAAACCGCTATTGAGACTTTACCTTATTGTACAGATATTGTGCCTAATATTAAATTGCTTTTACAAATATTCACAACTCTTCCTGTTACAACAGCTACGCCAGAACGTACTTTTTCTACCTTAAAACGACTGAAAACATACTTAAGATCAACAATGACTGAAAATAGACTAAATGGATTAGCTTTAGTAAACATAAATAAAAAAGAGGTCATTTCAGAAACTGAAATCATTGAGGATTTTACAGAAAAAGCACCAAGAAAATTGCAACTCGTAGATTGGTCAAAATAATTTCATACAATTGTTACTATTGTTTTTATACACTTATAATTTTTTTTGGGATTAACCCGTTTTTCTTATTAAATTGCTATTACTATTTATTATTATGTATATATATTAACTTAATGACTGACTGAAAATATAAATAAATAATTTGTATTAAAAACATTAAATATTTGGTTTATTTTATTTTTTTTTGTTTTTGGTGGTATTTTAGTTAGTATTTTATATGGTAAAATTTTAGGCAGTGTGTGCCCCCCCCTAAAAAAAATCCTGGATACGCCACTGCGGTGTATATAAGTGCCATTTGATATATTGATAATTTCTTTAGTTTTAGGAGTGTGCATTAAAGTTCTGACATCTTTAGGAACTGTCATGCCTATACTTTGCAATATAGTTAAAAGTGAGTTAGCAGCATTATGATAAATTTTAAAATTAAGTATCCAATTGCGAAGTTTGTCACAAATACCATTATTATTATCAATTAAAATTTCATCTAAACGTGGCAATAAAAGATTAGATAAGATTAAATTTGGTATTTCGGGAAGATGAAGATTTGCGTTCTCAATATGATTATTGATATTTTCAACACTACTGTTATAATCACAATTAAGAACAGCAGCATTTATAGATGGCAATATTGTTTCGGTTGTATCAATGGAATTTATATTTACTGCAGATGGTATTAAACTGGTCATAATACATTTTTCCTTTGCCGACTTGACAATTCTTCTGAAATGTCTGGAAGATATTGACCCTAATTTCTGGCATTTGGTCTGGAGCCCCACAAAAACATATTAAGGAAATATAAATATATACACATTTTAAGGGGTTTTAGTATTTAATAGACACATAATATAATATATTTTTTGTATTTCTATTAATTTAATTTTTATAAAAAATTTAAATATTGAATTACATTTAAAATTATATGTACACAAGTGTTCACTTTTCACTATACCATCGTCAAATTACTTTTGTTTAACTAAAAACTAATTGAAGAAAATTTACTGTCCCAATTAAAATTTAAAAGAAACAAAATCTTTATATTACTTTTGAAAATGCTGAACAATTAGTAAAACTTATTTATTAAGAGTTCTATTTAGGGTACTTTTAAATCTGGTATTCGCAGTTCTAAGTATTTCAGTTATTTCTTTTTCAAATTGTGAATCATTAAATGGTGTTGAAGAACATTGTTGAATAATCTCTAAAAATTAAGAAAAATATGGATTTATAAATAATTAATTAATTAATCTTAAATACACAATTATGTTTGGCAATTAATTAAGGAAGGTATATTGCTCGCATAGGCGCAAAGATCATTAAACATTTTTAATTTATTATAATTACTTTTCGCTATTTTGATAAGTTCGGTTTCTTTTAATTTAGTCATATCCTTCACCCATCCACCTCCAGTCCATGAAATATGTACACAGTATTCATCAGTAAACAATTTGCTCATGACTCTTTTTAAATGATTTGCAGCACATATACCTCCTATGCTTTTTATAAACGATTCCTATAAACGATAACAGTTATAATATTCTATTGATTTGGTATTAAAAAATTTATATTACCAGTTTAAGAACAAACTAAGTTTCATTTTTTATAAGATTTTCAATTTATAATAACTCATCTGCATTTTTAAGAGGAAAGTAACTCAAAAAAGTTGGATCAATGTATACAGTTGGAACAATGCTTTGAGAAGTATTTTTTAAATTGGCTTCTATTACTTCTATTTTTGCAAATATGCGATTCAACATCAAATTTGTAACAGTTTGACCTTGTAAGATAGTATTGCTTAATGTATCTAATTTATCTTCATAAAACCCTAATCCAATAATAATAGGTAGGTTAGGTAACAAACAGAAATATTAAAATTACTCTTTTTTACATAATATTTGATTTAAAGTTTAATAATGTTACCTACCATAAGTATTGGTGTTTGGAGTGGTATTTAATTGCTGTCTATTCTGTGCACTTGTATACTGTATAAATTTAAGTATAATACATAGATATTTAAATAATAGCAATATGTTTTAATTGTTTAATAGACCATTTGTATGAAATGTATAAAATTAATTAATATTTAACTTTAATGAATTAAGTTAGGGGGTACTCTTAAATTATAAAATTTTAAAAATTACTTGTTCATCTTGAGGTGGTTGGTAGACTGAACTTGACTGAACATAATATGGTAATTGATCCACTGAAGATTTCTCACTCATTTGATCCGATAATAATGATGGTAATGTTTTATTTGGTTGCATTGTGCATTGTTTTAGTAAGGGTGAACTATTCACTGGTTGTAGTTCTGTATAGTGTACATCCTTTTCATAGCTAGGTAAATTTAATGCAGAAGTAGATGCAGGTGTTATACAATACCCTGAATGATCTGAACAATAATTTTAACCATGTTAGTGTTATACATATTACAACCTATAGTTTTCTAAGATTTTAGGTACCTTACTCCAATAATTAGGATAGATTGAAAATATTAATTACCTTCATCACTGCTACCATCCGATACATCAAATATTGAACGCTTACGTTTGGTCATCAATTGAACCTCTTCATTTTCCGATTCCTTTTCAACTCTTGTATGCCAAGCTTTTTTAAAATTATCTAAGTTGTTGGTAAATTTTAATTAGAAAAAATTACAACGAAACAAAATAATTATTAATTTAATTTAATTTTAAAATAAGTTTTTACATTTTTTTAAATATAACATACAGGTTATTTACTATGAATATTTATAATACCATAACCAATAACCATACTACATTATGACTACATAATTAAAATAATAATAAATATAACTTTATAAACTATTAAATAGATTTTATTTTACATACCATATGTTTTATTGCCACCAACTATTTTAACACCATACTCAAACCAAGTTGGTTCTGGATCTAGGGCGTCATGAATGTCAGTACTGGTTACTCGACCAAGTGGCCATTTACAAAACTGTACACTACTATTTTCTAGATTATCTGTGTAATTTTGAACTAACCACTTTGTCGGTACTATGCTGTAATCCTTCGAATCCACAAATACCACAATAACCCAACTAACTTTCATCTAAAATGGAAAAACATACTACATTTATTTTTTAGTTGAGTATCGGCTACCTAATTATATACTAGAAATCTGAAATATAATTGCAATAATGACTAAACTTTATAAAAATTAAAAGCACCTATTAGGTAATATCTACTGTTATAGGCGAAAATATAAAATGTACCTACATAATAATGTGTATTTTTAATATTTGTAGACACTTAATTTTTCAATTAATAGGTATAACTAAATAAACAAGAATACATTTTTTTTAGGACTTTTTTATGTAATTTATGGATATACGAGATTAGATTAGGTTACCTAACCTCGTACCTACACCAGAAGTAACTAGGTGTAAAATATTATAAAAAAGCAAAGTTTCTAATAGCTACATATTTATTTTTCCAATCTTTAAGAAATGGGTAGGTACTTTCTTTAAAACATTATTCCAATAATATTGAGTTTAGATGGATGATTGTTACCTACCTTAATTTTTCTGATTTACTGAAATGATATAGATAGCTAAAATTATGGAAGAGGAATCAGATAGAAACAATCACATGTATTTTCTTATTTCTGGTAATAAATTGTATTATTTATAACTAAAATAAGCAATACCTACAATTAATGAGAAATTTAAATTTAATAAAGGATAAATAAATTAAGCTACTTGGCAATTATAAGTAATACATAATATATAAAAATGTAATGTTATAAAAATATATCATGGGTATTAAAATAGGTAGAAAGAATTTTTTTTAATGGAATGTTTTTGGAAGGTAACTAAACATAATATACCTAATCGTTAGGAAAAATAGGGGAGGAAATCGTTAACTAAATAGCCACAATCATTGTTGTTGTTTATGAAATCATATTATATATTATTTGATTACTCCAAATAAAAGCTTAAAAACAATCAATGGTCAATGCACAGCCATGTAGATACATAATATTATGGAGGTAAAAATATCGGATGACAGAGCATGGCCAGAAAGTGCACATTTTAACTTTAATAATAGTTTACTAATGGCCTTTGCTGCCGATGTTTTTTTGTGATCAAAAGAAAAAAAAAATAGTTAGGTATAATATAATACTAAGTAGGTATTGATGTATACAATAATGAATCTTACCTTTCTAGTTGTCATGATACTTTAAGTCTTAACTCTTAATACGATCTAAAAAACGACACGATGCTGACCAGATGGATACGTGATGTATCTACTGCTGTATTTTCGTACTATGCAAGTAAAGAATGAGAATTACGCGAAATTCAAATATTATTCTTCCACAATCACTAGACACAATTACTGTAATACTGTTATAATATAACAGAATCTGTTAAACAGATATTATCTGCTGCAATAGCAGAGACGTGCAGACGTGCAGTTAAATAATAAACGGACGACTGACGAGTGAGTGACGACGGTTATCGGTGTTTCTGGATATTGACGATAATTAATGATATTAAACTATTTTCAGCCGCTATTTATAAATTTAAAATAAAACCCATATCTACGGCACAGTAAATATTATAATAATTTAGTTTATTTTTGGATTGCTATCAACATCAAAAGAACATAATATTGATATAATAATATATTATATTATAAATGGGTGTCGTTTTTATTATTATCAAATATTCCTTTAACGTTTTATCACTATGTTTAAATGTTTAATTGATGTATCTATAATTAGAGATACATACGTTTCTCAAATGTTTATTTCGTGTTATAAACATTTATGTTTGTTTATAACAAAATATATATTATGTAAAGTTAACATAATACAATAACATTATAATTAAGACTTAAAATAAACATTTTTAGAATGTTTAAAAACTTCAATTGCACAGTGGGTTAGTTCAAAACGAACTATGCTAGAAATGTTTCAATAAATACTCATATTATAATAATTTACATGGTATATTATAATAAAAATATTATGACTAGGGCTCGGATTTCAATTTTTTTTGGAATGTCTTAGACGATTTGCTTTTCAGTCTACAAATGTTTCAAGTTTCTAGCACTCTATGTTGTAACCACAAAACTTGAAAATTGATTTACTTAAATTTTTATTTTCTATAAGTACTCGTTAAAGTTTTTCAAATATTTAGAATAATGTTATATACTATTAATTTTATATAAATTAGACATTTTTGTATTTATTTTGTGTTTTTTTTTTTTTTTTGAGCGTTGATAAATATTTTTGCTTTGGTAAAATAGTTTCAAACTTCAATACTTGACCCCAACATATTATGATGTTCTTTTAATTATTTAAGAATACATTTTTATATAAGCATTTCAAGTTAAAATGTTGACAAAATTGGATATTGTAATCAAGGGCGTCCGCAGTGAGGGGGAAAGTAGGGGGAGTTGCCCTCCCCCGTGCTTATTTTCTGGGTCAATTTTCATAATGACTGTCAGGCCTAGAATTATCTTTCATAAAAAAAGGTTTTATGCCCTAAAAATTATGAATAATGCACTAAAAAAATGGATTATATTAATTTTAATTTTAATAATTTTTATATAAATTTGATATAAATGGTAATATACAGTTTAAAGGATTTTAAAAAGTTTTACAGACTGAAAAGATAGTTTTGAATGTCTTTAATCTGGAAAAAAAACAATTATTTACATACATGACCATTTCGCAAAAATATTTTAAAATAAGTTAAAATTGGTTTCGCCATAATATAGATAGGTATACATTTAATCGTTTTTCTAAAGTTTTCGGTAATATTTACTGGGACACGGTCATTGGAAAATTGAAAAACAGGAAAATAACATACATAATATATTTAAGTGCCACCTGTTGCTGGATCTATTAATTTAGGTAGAATCAAATATCAATTGATGGAGGAACATAGAACTTTTTGATCACTTTAGCTGAAGTATGGAAATTGTTTTCTGAAAACAAACCTTGTAAAACCTAACTATCTTGGTTCAAACTATTAATATATTATGTATACCAATATTTCCTAATTTGAAAACAAAGATAAATCATAGCATTAAAAAAAAAAATAACAATTTTGACTTCAGGCTATTACAGCGTGTTTATGACGTAAATAATGTTTCAAAGTTTATATTAAGTGGTGAGATGTAATAACCAACTTTGTAAGATGTCTACGCTTCGACCGTTTTACATTTTTTTTTTTAATTCGACAATATTTATAACATTAAAAAAACTTTACACTTCACAAAGTGTGATTATATCGAAAAGGTATACATTACAGTAATTGCAACAAAATATGACAGGCGTAGGTTATTGTTATAGCTGGTTTTCTCCAACATTATTTGATATCAATCATAAAAATATATATTATTACTATATTATATCATTGTTTAATATTTGGTATTTTAATTTTTAGTAACATATTAAGTAAATACATTATGAATTAATGTATTGGTGTATTATTTTTCCTTATTGGTCTTGAAATTATAAATTACTGCTTCGACTACTAAGGATTACTATATAGGTATTACATTTGTAGGTATATACATTTACATTTTAATAGTACATAATTCAATTAAAAATTAAAAATTGAGAGAAGAATAAAAGTAGAAAAGTAGAAGAAAAGAAATAAATAAATACGTTTTTAAAATTAATATTACATTAGTAATTTACATAGTACATTACAACTGTTGGTTTAATATTTGTATTATTTTAAAGAATTTTTATGTGTTGATTTCGTTGTCTGGATTTGGACCTACACTTGTTCCAATAAGATGGCTTATGTTGAGTTCCACTTTTTGTTTTTCGTACTGTCGGCATTCTACGAAGTTATGTTTTTTTGATTGTGAGCATGGTGCCACATAATTGCCATATTGGTGAGTCGCCTTTTGCCATCAAATATCCTAATGTATTAATAGTATTATTGTATTAATGTAATATGACCTAAATACCTAATTATCATAAACTATAAATGACAAGTCCGTATTTAAGTGGGGTCTGGGGGTTCACTCTCCCACCCTAAGAACTTTTTCATATTTTTGAATTTAATTTATGAAATTAAATTAATTATAATAACTATTACCATATTATGTTTGTACGTTTGTTATTGTTATACCTACACTTACTATACGTTATACGTCATTTTGTATTATAATGATATATCTATTCTTAACCTAAATATGTTCGAACTACCTATTTATATTATTAGTTATTATCGTCTCAAATTATAAATCGTATCATTAAAGAGCTAAAAATAAACATCGTCACGATTATTTTACATTTAAATACTCAATTGAGAGTTAAAACAATGTTATGTAAAGTATTTTTTTTTTAGATTTAGATTAGGATTATTTGAGTGAGGTCAACTTCAGATTTTTTCACTCCTGCTAATATACAAATACAAAATACTATTATCAAATTAATGATTCTATCAAAAATGTTTAATGTCATTATATTTTGTTAAACAAAAATATTTAAATATATAATATATAATATTTAATAATTGAATTTGATAATTAATAAATTAAGATAATCGTGGTGGTGGGGCACTGGCCGACGACAGTTCCAGTATCGTACCAATGCAACGAGTAAAATAAATATAATGATATCGATTAAAATTAATTCATGATAATTGGTCTTGTAATGCATTTAAAAATCACTTATATGTCAGTACCACCACTCCTTTAAAAGTTTCCATTAAATATTTCCAATGCTATTATTTTTATAGTATAAACTGTAATAGTCCCATAGAATATAATATTAAAGAATGGATAGGCAATGAATCTATGCCTAATAGGCATTGCCTATATTAACAGTATATAGTCGTATAGAGGAAAGCGTGCCAAAATGGGGTAGAGAAAAACACGCCTCTCACGTAATATTTCTCATGTATTTATAGAAAATGCAATGTTGAACAGAAGAAGTGTATGCGGAGGTTTAGGGGACATTTTACCGAATATTAAAATGTATTGTATTCATGTACAAGTATATCTTAGTCTGTGATTCTCGGCTTGTTATCAACCGACGGCCGAAACCAACGATGTTATATTAGTTTAGGTGCCAACAAATAACGAAAATATATAAAAATAAGGCCATCAACAAAATGTAATAAATAATAATATAATACAATTTTATTTTATTTTATCATTATTAGAACTTGATCATTGAATTTTAATTTGTTCATTTAAAAATATACCCATAACGTTTTACAACTGAGGGTGTAAGCGCAAAAGTGTGTTTAACGGGGGTTATAGAAGGCATTTTCCCCCGGCGCACAGTGTTCCAGAAAGCTTATTTAGGGGGACAAAATTAGAATTTTCAAAATTAGTAATTGAACATAAAGCTAAATTTAATTTGTTGATAGTCAGTGACTGATTATATTATAATATAGGTTTTTAAATCGATGCGCTATTGCGTACAGTTATAATAGTGAACAGATTATACTAATAGTCTGAAATAAGATTTTCAATAACAAGCTAAATTGTTTGTGCGTACTATATGGTTAGCGTCGTTCGTTGAATGAAGTTGGCTGATTTATTTTTCTTCAATATCATGGATACACTAGTGGAAGGTATGTATATATTTTTATTTTATTTTTTTATTAAGTTTTGTATGTACAATTTGAGTTATATATATATATGTAGGTATATAGAAATATTTAAATATAGAAAAAATATATTTTTTTAAATTATTTAGGATACGGAAAAAAAAGTAGTGGATAGTAGAGGTTTGAACTTAGTGTTTTCTATTAGCTTAACTTGTCCTCTAAACGATGTTATATAATTTGGTTGCGGCAAGTTGTGGCACAATACACAGCGTGTCAGCACCTATTATATTTAAAAGAGAAAGAAGAAGACGAAGCAGCTTCATCTGATGAAGAACCTGTCTAAACTGACGTTTTAGTGATTCTGATTAATATATGTAAAAATTATATTTTAATTATAATATAATTAAAATAAATAATATACTAACCAGGTTTGATTTAACCTTAGTCGCTGCGTCACGTATACAATAAATGGATATATATATACATCGAAATGCGTGCGACCATCACTATATAAAATGTCGATGCAATATTTGACATGCGCGTAGAATAATGTATATAAGGGTTATTGTTATAATAATAGTACGTGACGATCATATTATTATTATTATTAAATATTGACGAACCGCCATATATAGTAGCCATATATATATTATGTTTGAACGCATGACGGGTGGGCGGCTAAGTAAACAAGTATACATTTTGCGACTGGAGTAAATCGATTTTATGTCAAAAATAAAAATCTGTCGACCAAAACCTCCGTTACAAGAACAAAAAATATACCCACGATTCACAACGGTTGAACGGTCCCTTGTGTCGTGTGTATAGGTAGGTATTATTTTATATAAGCAACAGTTGTGGCAGATGCTTGTACCGTGTAGGTTCCTAGCTTTAAAATATTATTATATACTTGATAAAATATGTAGTTTAAGTGTCTCATCGCAGTGTATATTCTCGTTTATACATCCACACCACCACACCTATAAAATATATACAAAAATGTTATTAGACATATTAATTATTACTCACCCACCTCCTGCTAAAATTATATAACCAGAATAACTCTTATTACTAGTACCAACCAGAATATAGAATATAATATATAGTGGTTACATAGTTCAACTTGAAATATTTACATAAATTAGTAAATAAATTGGCTACCGTCGAGTTATATGAAACATAAAAACAAAAAAATTGAATATCGTAATCTCAATAGGTATTTAAAGAAAAAACCTTACAATATCAATGTAGCATATAAATTCTAAAAATTACTGCTTTCTAAATGTTTAGTATAGTAATTATACTCCTTAACTAGATTTTATTTAACCAGTTACAATTGTATATGATATACAACTCAAAATTAAAAGATAGACAAAACTGTGAAGTCTGTGGTTTGGATGAAATTAAATTGCACAAAATCAGGGATAGATCAAGGAATGAATAAATGAGTGGACTATTCACAAAATATAGGCCATATAAACCGGGCTGGATTTAATATTAGGCCCAACGCCCAGGATCCGGTACCTCCAAATATTAGAATATGTCCAGTGGCGTAGCCAGGATTATGAAATGGGAGGGGGGTAAGTATAAATTAAACCAATTTCATTAGTTTTATATATAAATAATCCATTTTTAGGGGGGGAATGTTAATGGGGGGAGGGGCGGGGAACACTCAAAACCCCCTTTACTACGGCACTGCTGGGCCACCATTATTTAACTTGACATTATTTGACTTCGTTATATTATAAACAAATCAGTTATAAAAACAACAGATATAGTTATTATGCCTACTAATTAGTAAACAATAGCAATAATAAATTAGTAAATATTAACATAATATTTAACTGTTTTTGATAATAAAAATTTGTAAGTACACACTTCCACCCAACCTTAAAAAATAATGACAATTTTACTATAATGAATGACAATTATAAGTTTTATAACATTTGTATAATCATAAAATATTGGAGGACAATATAATATTTTGTTATTTTTTAAAAAGTTTTTTCTCATTAGTTTGAAAATTACTGGGAATTTTTACCCTTGACTCCCCTAAGACAAAAAATATAATTTCATCCAATTTTCTACCTCAAATCACTCTCAAGTTTTGAAGCATTTTAACTGCTTAGGTGATGACTGAAAACAGACTAAAAATACCAATATATTATTCATTATTGTCTTAGTCAAATAGTACCTCGTATCTGTATAGGTACCTAGTAATTTTATTTTAGTAAAATATTTCCAAAATTAGTAACTAAAAGACATTAGACATACTTATTGTTTGGTCGAAGCAATGCAAAAACAGTTTTGTCCTCCGTTTTCGGTTCAATCGGAGAAAAAAAAAATAGTTATTACTGTGTACAATCTAAATATACTATCTATTATAGCTTAACTATATGCGTTCTTAAAGAAATTATTTAATTATGTAAAATAGATAAATAAAACCATTGAGCTTACTATTTAGTATTTAGGTAGGTATTTTTAGTTTTATTTACCTACAACCTATACATACAGTGTTTACTACAACGTCTCTAAACATATGGTTTAAAATCTCAAACTGTACTGTGATATGAAAAAATAAATAATGTTATTTACAATAAATGAATATATCTAATAACACAATTATGTTATACACACATAGGTATATATAATACATTTATATTTTAATCACAGCTGCCATCATTCCACCCATCCCTCCATCTTTCGTTTACTCTGTTACAATCGAAAATTGATTTTCCAATTTTTTGATTCACGTCATTGTGTATAGAACATAGCCATTCAGATAATGTATTTTGCGAGTTAGTTACTGGTGGTCGTTGGGTCAACCTATTAATGAAAACACTAGATCGGTACTTGAAAAATGTAATTGTTTACCAGGTACCTATATTAGGCGTATTTATTTTAACCTATATTACCATTATTCTCACATAAAGTAGATACCTACTAACCTACAAATAAGTTCTACAACATCATAATATATGTGTGTAACTTACAGATGAGAAAAATCACGACCACATGCTTGACAAGGATACAAACGGCAGAGTAGATTAAAAAATTGATATACATCTTCCTGTGTTTGAGGTGAAGGATCATCCGGATAGTTTGCCACCATAGTATGAAGCAAATTCCAGGTATGATATCCTATGAGAAAAAATATTTTAATGTTTCATAATTTTAAACATTCTAGGATCTGATCTAGATTGTAAAAAACGTGTATAGTTTATCAGCTATAGACTGAGTTAAGGTTCCTATACGTGTGTACAGATTACCTTATATCCCCATTGTGTTCGTTCAGCTGCTTTGTCGATTATTGCAGTGGTTACTAATATACATTTTGGGGTAAGTACCAAGTGTGAATCCAGATATTATGATTTATGAGGAATAAATATAGAAGTGATTGGCCATAAGACAATTATTAAGAAAAGTCTACTCTGTAAACGTGCTTTTGAAGTATTTTATACCTTTGTTCGACATTAATAAATCGTTCTTATTTATAACCATAATATTAATACTCATTATTTTATTTATTTGTCTGTATTATCATAGAAAATAAAGTTATAGCCAAATTAGTAATCTCAACTATAATATTAGAATCGATGACTAAAAAAAAATAAAAATAAAATTATTATTATATAAAAAATCGGAATGAATGGTGTGCTTAATAGGTACTAGGTAGTATACCAACATATAAGAATAACCTTACATTTTTCATGCACTAATATATATACTTATATCATATACCTATAATATATTCATAATAATATGTATCTTTTAGCGTTAATGTATGAAATTCCGTAATTCTACAAAATAACTAGTTATTATATAGAATTACGTGTACTTTCAGTTAATGTGTTTAAAACTATTATTTTATTTATATTATTTTTAGTACAAATTACAAAAAAAATCAAATGTTAGTATTAATTAAGTCAAACACACCTTACATTATTATATAAAATATAAATATTCATATATTTCACGTCAATTATTAGAATTATTAAAAGAAAACTTATTCTATTGTTATAGTTACAATTATAAAATAATTATTTTTTTACAATTATTTACAATTTATTCATTAGCCCAAGAATTTTAGATTCTGAGCGGAGCGATGAATGTATTGATTTTAAAATGATGTTTGTTTTTTTTTAAATTTTTTTTTTATTTTTGTGTCTGTCATCACGTTTTAGGACAGTAAAAATGCTTCGATTTTCTTCAATAGTATCTTTTCTGATAGGAAAGTGAATCTAGTTGGTACTTTGGGGGGTCAAAAGTTAAAATTTCCCAGTAGTTTTCATGAGCGCCTGGAAAAACAAATGAAAAATTAAGGGAAAAACGGGAATTTTTACGGAAAACCAATTTTCGACAAAATCGATTTTGGTTTTTGGTATAACTCTAAAAGAAATGACCGTAGAGACATGAAATTTTGACCGAATGTTTATATAAGCATTTTCTACACACCATACATTTTCAAAATATTCTGACTTATTTTGAGCTGTTAACGGACATTTTCAGTTTCAATTTTTTTAGTTTTTTTTTCTATAAATATCAATAAAATTTTATTTGTTGGGCCAAAAATAATGAAAATTTAATACAAGGCTCCTGATATATTAATACAATATCAGTTGAAAAATATTAAAAATACATAGGCACAATTTTTTTTTATAAAGCATTTAAAGTTCGAATTTTAACCAAATTCATCAAAATCTCGAAAATTATAAATTATTGTAATTAAACAATTATAAAATGGTCAGTTTTTATAACTAAGGATTGAAAATTTAAAACAAAGATTCTAATAAATAGTACATACTGTAAACAAAAAATCTAAAAAATATATAAACACAGTTATTTTTTACAGACATTTTAAGTTTAAATTTGGACGAAATTACATATTAAAATCAATTTTAACGAGTAAAAGTATATATTATAATATTTTTCTAGTATCACTGATAACTTAAGGTTAATAATTAAACAATATGAATAATATTAATTCAACTTAGCAGCTACCGTAAAATAACAATATCAATATAATTTCAAATATCCTAGACTGACATACCGTCCCCGCTCAGAATCGTTTTTCGTATACAATGAGATTATATCATTGAATTCAAATTTAATACCATCCATTATACAGTGATCTACTTGTAACCTACTGTACAGCAGAGCGACATCCACTTGACCCCCTTTTTATGATGGCATTTAGATTTACAAAGTAAATTATTTTTTAAATATATGCACCGTTTTGTGGTGCACTTTTGTTGACATGTGCATTTGAAAAACCCTTGACCATTACCTAGTGATTGGGGGATTCGGATGCCTTTCGAAGACAAATATTTACATCTAGGACGTCACTAAGCGTAATAAACTTTTCTGCACATAAACTAAATTGTGACCTCGCGTTGTATATTATTTAATCCAGTCTCGGCCATATCTACCTAACGATATAAACTTCATACATTACCGAAAACCCAATCGGAATTCTATATATTAACTAGTAAAACCATGTAATTTTTATATTAACGAGCATATTTAGGAATTTTTTAGAATAACTAGTTATTTAATAAAATAACGTATTACATAGGAATATTACCGCTGACATATCTACATAGGTACACTAGTCACTAGGTACACTACTCATTTATTTTATCTCTGTGGTTACTACACATGTACGTAACTACCCAAGAAGCCAAGGAAATTAATGTCATCTAATGACTAATTCACATGAGTTTTAAAATAAATTACAATTCAAACTAAATACATATATAGAAACCGGGAATTTAGAACTCACGTAAAGTCCTAAATTCTTTTCTAGACCCAAAATCTAAAACGTAAATTAAAATGGTGGGGAAGTGGGTGTCACTCGCTGCTGTACAGTAGGTAACAAGTGGGTCACTGTAATGGATTGTGTTAAATTTGAATTCAATTATAGAATATCACTGTATACGAAAAACGATTCTGAACGAAGATGGTCAGTTAGCCCATGATATATTAATAAATATTATATACTTGATGATATATTGTGAATAAAGCATTTTTCTATTTACGTGGACCTTTGTTTTAAATTTTCAATCCTTGGTAATAAAATTTGAACATTTTATAAATTATCTAAGAGATCACTTTTAAATTTTAAGTTTGATAAATGTTGTCAAAATTCGAACTTTAAGTGTTTAAAAAAAAAAAGTGAGCGTATGTATATTTAATATTTTTCAACTGCTATTGTTACAATATATCAGAACCTTGTATTAATTTTTCACAATTTTTGACCCAACAAATAAAATTTAATTGACATTTATAGAAAAAAAAAACTAATAAAATTGAGAGCGGAAAATGTCCGTAAACAACACGAAACAAGTCAAAATATTTTGAATATTAAGTATAGAAAAATGCTAATTTAAACATTCAGTTAAATTATCATGTATCGACAGTTAATCGTTTTTGAATCACTACGTCATGAGAAATCGAGAAATCCAAAGTTGTCAAAATTTGAACTTCAAACGCTCATAAAAATTTAATTTGACTTTCCGATGGATATTTTTTTTTGATATAAATGGACAAACTTCTGAGAAATCTTGTATTACATTTTCAAATTTTAGATTTAAAAAGAAAAATTTTTATGAATTTCTAACACAAAATAATTTTGCACATTTTCGTGATTTTTACGTACCTTGTCAAAATTCGAACTTATAAATGCTTATAAAAATGCTTATAGATGCTTATAAAAAAAAAATGCATCACTTATTTTTAATATATTTCAACTACTATTGTAAGAAATAAGAATGAATTAGAACCATTGTACCTACTAAATGTTCAAGCTTTTTTACCCAACGAATCAAATTTGATGGATGTTCATCGAAAAAAAACTATTGAAACTGAATATGTCCGTAAACAGTTTATTAACAGTAATATTTTCAAAATATTATTTCAACTACTTATCGTGTACACACACAAAAAAAAATTAAAATAAAACACACATCATTGTAAAATCAGTATATTCATCACTCCTCTGAATCTAAAATAGTATGTATTTTAGTACCACCTACTTTTACCCTTTAGGTAGATATTTAAAAACAATATTATCTAAACGTATATTAACTGTTGTGGAATAACCATTGTTAAAATAACTTAATTTAAATTAACGTGATATTTTTACTTACCGAGTTGAACTTTATTCAACGGGCAATTGTGTTCCATTTAAAATTTGTCCTTCAGAAATAAAATATGTTTTTGAAAATTTACAAAATTTGAAATCATTACAAATATTATACACACAAACGTGTTACTGTAGGCAACAAACATATTACCTATACAACTTGTGAGACAAAATTAATATTTCTTCAGTATTTACGTTATCAATATACTTCCGTTATTCTAAAATTATATAAAATTCTAATGCAAAGATTTAAAAATTCATTAAAAAATGGTTATGAATTTACGCTTAACTTTTTTTTTAAATTACACTATAATAATAACTTATGAGGAACTTTATTTCATTACATTTTCAAGTTTTTTGCCCGAGAAAAAAATTATTTATCAACAATAATTTTAAAAAAAAACTTAAATAAATCGAAAATATCTTATACCTATAAACATCTCAAAAAGTCAATATATTTTGAAAATGTTACCATGTACTTACAAAAAATGCTAATATAAGGATTTGGTACTTTGCTCTAATAATTGTTAAGCTACAATAATTGATAATGTACTAAAAGCTAAAAAATAAAAAGATATAAAATTGATTTTTTCAAAAATTGGTTTCGCATAAAAATTACCACTTTGTTACGATTTCTAAAACTACTTGGAATTTTCGATTTTTACTTCCCAAAAGAACCAACAACATTCACTTTTCCATCAGAAAATATGCTGATCTCGAAAATCGGAGAATTTTTAGTATCTTAAATGTTGCAGACCGACGGAAAAAAATCACATTACCTATTGTAAAATCAATACATTCTTTCGCTCCGCTCAGAATCTAAAACCAAAACTTTTTTCTATTTTAATTATTATCTTATTCTCATACTTGAGCTAATCCATTCCACTGATATAACCATCGAATAATTACTAATTTGTATAATTATTTATTTACTAAACACAATAAATAATAACTTAATATTTGTACAATTTAAAAATATCGAATTAAAATTAGTTACCATATACACCTTTGAACTACAGTGCATTAAAATATTTAAATACACGAAAACAATTTTTTTAATTCATTTGATTTTTAAATGTTGCTAAACATTATTTTATCAAGGCAATAAACTTAATAAAACCTATAACGAAATGAGAACATACATAACATCATAATAATATATTCATATAATATTACAATAATTATAAATATCTACTCTTTATCTTTATTCTATAATTTATATAGTAAAATATATAGATTATAAGGTTAGTATAATGGTTGTTATTTTAGTAGTTTACACAATATAATGTTTTAACAAATAGAAAGGTACATTTCAATTTAAAAAAAAAATAGATTTTCATCAAGCAAAAACCGGAGATCATCCGAATGTAGTGAACTGAGCACTACAGAGTCAGACTATAGACGTACACACTTCGCCCATAGATAATATAATATAATGATTAAGCCATGTGCATAATATCAAAAACGTAGCGGGTAGCGTTCCACGTATAAAGAAGAGAGACGGCTATATAAATTATTATAAAATGTATAATATCTTCCATTCTATTCAGGAAAAATAATGGTTTATCTTCCATGCATTTTTACCGTAATTGTAATTCTATATGAGGCAGATAATTCAGGAACGACAGGAACATAGGATTATGTTCTATCCATTATAATATTAATATATTGTCTATGCGTACACTATTTTTATATTTTGTATATAATAGTTAATATTATAATTGTATTGAGTGCTACAACATAAACGCGCGGGGCACCGGGTATACTGATGGTAGAAATGTAACCGTGTTTTTCGACGGTCTCGCCTGGTTACTGGTGATAGGATGGGGCATCGATAACGCGGTAGTGGGTAACCTTTGCAGGGCGTCCGATGTAGTAATATCATGTTATGCACACGTCATGCGCGCGCACACACGACGACTCACTCACACAAATACACAATACGCTCCTCATGTACAATACATACACACACTCACACCGAATATTCGTACATAGCAATTTATTATAATTTTTCCATTGTAATCGGTTACCGATTATTATTATTATTATTATTAATATTGGAATCATAATCAAAACATTTTCCCTATCCGTTCACCAAAAACGAGCAACACAAATCGGTTGGGCTCGAGTGTAAAACGCCCTTGTCGCTGTACGCCTATAATACCTAACAATATAATTTATACTGTCGTACCAACCACCTTCCGATAACAATATTACCCGAACAAAAATTAAAACGGCATCGGACAAGCCGACATCTGCGACCCGCCCGTGCGGCGGCATCAGCGATACCAAAAAGTGATTTATTGTTTTGATAAAAGTAAAATACCGAAGTAAAATAATATTTCAACTCATAATAATAATATCTGACCGCGCAGCGATTAACTGTGCGTTTGGCCGAGGTCGCGCCGAACGGCCGAACCGACATACGACCGACTCGACCGAGTACCGACAGCAGCAGCACCGGCGTCGGCGCCGTCGTCGTCAGTCGTCACTCGTCGTCAGTCAGTCGGTCGTAAAAAAGCGCATCGTTCACATAGCACGGTGCGTGTAGTGTGTGTGTGTCTTGCGCGTGTGTGTTCGTGTGGTGTGTGTTTGTGCGTGCGCGAACGTTTGCGTGTGTGTGTGTGTGTGTGTGTGCGTGTGAGTGTGTCCGTCGGTCGTGACGCCGATACAATACCATCATAACGCGATCCCGACGCCGACTCGCCCGACCACTCGCACAGTTATTAATCTCGTTTAGTTGTCGTTACTATTATTATTACCACTATCATCATTTTTACGATTCGTTTCTTTCCGCTTTTTTCCCCCCGGTAGCGTCCGCTTTGCATGGGATCGTCGTCTGTCTTCTGCTGTCGCCGCTACACCCTTCTCCGAGCTCACAGGTACGTCGTCTTTCATTCACACGCCAATAACGTAGCATGGATTATTATTTTAATGTTATTATTACATAAGCGCACCTATTATATTGTTATTTTAACTATTGTCGTCGATTGTGTGCGATCGGCGGATATCGTCCGCCCATCCGATACGTTTCCGGTCGTGCCGTTTCCTTTCCGCGTCTCGTCGTTCACCGGTAGGTACGCCGACACTCGACATCGTCTCACGCCCGTTCGGGCGACGTTTCGCATTAACCGTACGTGAACAACGGTACGACGCCGAAACGGCCGGGCTTGTTTATTTTTATTTGTTGCGATTTTCCATTTCAATATTTTCAATAATAATATCATTCCGTTAGCGTGTCTCTCCGACCCCTCCCCGCCCCCTAACCACCCATCTATAATCATCTGCCGTCCGCGTCCGCTCCGGTCCGGTCAATCGCGTAGTCTTATCAGCACGCCGAAACGCCGTCGTTTCCGTCGTTTGTTCTCGCCAGTGTTGTGTTTGTTCTTTTCCAATTTTTTTCCTTCAGTGTTCCGGTCATTCGCGATTAACATTTACGACGCTTCGTGATCGGATCGATTCTCGCTGGTATGTACCTTCTCAAACACGCGTCTGTACGAATTTATTTTCGCATACCCCGCCCCTCGTTGTTGGTTCACTTGACTGTAGAGCCACCTCCCCCACCCCGACATTGTTCACCATTCTACTTCTCTATTATGAGTCGGGGTGTAAGCCTTAAAGATATTTTTGAATTTTCCTAAACTAAATTCCCATTCGTCTCGTTATCCACCGACGTGCAACTGTACAAGTGGGTACCTACCTACTTTTTCCCTTTACAAACTATTTTTGGGTACACTAGTGATCTCCCTTGAACGTTTTTATTCCTATTTAAATATTAATTAATTACAAAAATCAGCATGGATACAAACTACCCTTATTTATGTATACATTTATAATTCACTGAGGTATCACATGACATTTTCAATGATATATTTTTTAATTGTTGATATTTCCATGTTTGATATACTTAGGATTTAGTGGGATTTATTTACATTTAAATTTTGCATTTATTGTCTAGACTAGAGTACCTTAGTATTTATATTTAAATGATACATAAAATATGAGTCACTCACTCACTGTTATTAGTCAACTAATGTTTTTTCAATTTTGCACATTCATCACTTGTACCTATGTGTATGCAACTCACTATCTGTTTTAAAAAAATGCAGTGTTAAATATACATAACAACCTATATGCAGTCGTTATCAGAATACTTGGTGTTGCAAACACTAAACAATGGTTCTATACATTTTCTGATATTACTAAACCCCGGATTAAATCTCTTTAATAAAGTGTGTGTGAAATAAAATACTATGTAGTCTGAAAATTATTGTTGGTACAGCAGTGGTTTTACTTAAATATTGGTTTGCTGACTGTTGTGTTATATGACAACAAGTATATATGCAATGAAAGTTTAAATAACTTGAATGGATATTAAATGGATCCAATAAATACTGTAAAAATTACCTAACCAAATTCAATCAAAAGAGAATAATAAGATACCAAAAAAAAAAAAAACATTTATTAAGAGGGCGCTACTCTATCGACATGCGTTCTCTCTGTCTTACAAACACATAACATACTAAATTGTACTCTTGACAAATCACATTTAGCTCTGTTAGTTTACAACTTTAAGTAGGTACTTAATCGACCTCTTAAAAAATTTGCTTTAAAATTAAAATCTAAAAAAAAACCTAAGAGGTTCACTTGATAATAATCTTACCTTTATATTTTTTAAAAGGTTGATTTACTTTCATTTTTATACTAACAGAGCTAAACGTGATTTGCTGAGCTTTAAATGTTCTATGTAATGTGTTTGTAAGACAAAGTGAAAATATGCAGGTAGCACCGTTTTAAGTAGGTAGGTAGGTATTCCAAACAAAAACAATTCAAATAAAAAATATTATATAATTTGTTATGAGATTCACTAAACATATTTTATGGTAGGTCGTGGGTAGCTATTATTTAGGTACTATAGATAGGTAAATAAATTAAACATATTTAGTTTGTTATTATAACAAAATAATAATGAAAATATATATTAGGTACCCTTAATATTCGATTTTTATTCTTATGTAGGTTTACTAATTCAGATAATTTCTACTTCATAACTGTTTACCATTTTGACATGTATATATCTTAGGCTGGGGTCATAATTTTGCATGACACCAAGAGCATTACTGTGATGTCATCTTGTGAAGGCTGAGAGTCTAAAATATTATTGTATTAATCTAACCGATTACACATAACAGTTGTCCTGATAACAAAACTTAATAAGGATGAAATTAATGTTATAAAGTTCCTAGGTTGCCCCTAGCAACTAATGATTAATATAATTAGGTTACCATAGCAACCTCATTTTACATTTTTACATTCTGAGTGTAGCAACGAATGTATTAAATTTACAAGACATATACATATACTGATATATTTACATGCAGTATAGATACTCCTTATCGTCTCCGGGCAATGACTTTTTTATCAAATTCATCAAAATATTTCATTTGAATGCCAATTGATAAATTTCACCATCATTTTTTTGACACCACACTCTATCTTACAAAATAAAGGTACCGTTTCACACATGTAGAGCCTGTGAACCGTCTACGCGTAGTGCCCACTCTATTATTAGGCATATTATTAGGCACTATGTTAGTCACCGTGTTTACTCAGTACCAAGGCCTTCGGTACTCGTATCCTGCTTGGTACTCAAGATTGACTGGTTTTTGACAAGATGCGGCACCTTTTGCATGAGAGACTATGGTGCCAGGTTGCATGAAAAATGTATTAATTTAATGGGTCATTAAAACATGTTTAAGGTTTAAGTCGTTATTTTTTTGTTAAATGTTTAGTCATTGTTCATGTGACACTTCATTAGTGTATTAAAAATTAATTTCTCCGCCTATAGGTAGGTGATACAATCAACATAGGTACTTAAAAAGCATAGAATTGAAACCTTTCCATTCGTGACGAAACATTTTATTGAACAATAATAATTGTTATTTAATTTATTTTTCAAACGTAACATTTATTGTCTTAACCTAGTATTACTTCATACCTACACAAATTATGATAAACATGTTAAAACTGCTGATACAAAACAGTCATGTTCAATGTATAGGTAGTTTTAATTAAAATATGTTTATTGGGTACCTATATTATATTTTTTTAAATAATCTTTGAATCGTAAATGTGTTTTTGTTAATAAGTAACCATGATAACAAAAATCTTATGAAAAATTGGTCAGAAACAAAAAACGTGTATCCAGCCCAAAAACATATTTAATATTTATGTTAAAATATTCTTAACAATAATTGTTTTTTACTGAAAAATTGTGTGAACCAAATTTAAATATTTAAATTCTCTTGACTTTCAATAATTAAGCCTATTGTCTTAAGTTGGTCTTGTTACTTATTCTTGTGTTAATTTAAATACCTAACTAAATACATAACTGCAAAATTTAACTGTTAAATCTACATATACAAATATATTTATGTAGTAGGTACTATTGTTTATTTCTAAAAATAAATATATAGGTATAGGTAATTTGTAATCGGTAGGTTGTTATATTTTAAAAACCTTAGTAGTTGAAAATGTATTTAATTTTATGTTTTATTTTATCCAATATTAAATTTTCTATTTTCTATCCAAACAATTATTTCACAATAATTTAAGTGCTATTATTAACTAAATGAGACTGTTTTTTACAGGAATCCCTTCAACTACTTCCCAGTCAAAAAGAATGCCTGTCTCAGTCATTGTCCTACACTCCTACCTATATTATTAGTAGCTATCTAACCATTTGATCTTTAATTAAGCATTGAACTTTGAATGTAGGCTATTTTAATTAAATATTACCTACCAACATATACGCTCCAATTTATTCTTCAAATTTGATGAATTTTTCGTTTCATTGTTTATTATTATTTTGTGGACATAATTTTTATAAGTTGTAAATAAGTTATAGGTAAATTTTTTTTATAAATTATATCAATAAATAATTTGTCATTTATTAATTATTAATTATGGTAAAAAAATTTTGTTTCAGCACCTAAAAGATACATTTTAAGAATTTAGTATATATTTGAGACAATCTCAAATAAAATGCGGGAATACAAAATAGTTGTTCTGGGTAGCGGTGGAGTTGGTAAATCTGCATTGACAGTGCAATTTGTGCAAGGTATATTTGTTGAGAAGTATGATCCAACCATAGAAGACAGTTATCGTAAACAAGTTGAAGTGGATGGACAACAATGTATGCTTGAAATTCTTGATACAGCTGGAACGGTATGTATTAAATAATATATATTTTATATAAGTATAATTTAATACTTCATTATTAAAAATTAATATAAATATATTTAATATTAAAAAAAGTGAAAAGTTTTTATTTTCATCCCAATACAACCCGATGTAGGTACTTTAAACTAATAAATTAATTTAATATAATAATACTTTAAATACTGAAATGTTTCAAGGCCCTACTTTGACCAATTATTACATTTTCTGCAGATTCTATTTATTTATTGAAGGAATCGAGTTTGTGTTATGACTTAATTAACAAAATGTAATAATTCCTTTTGATCCTAAATTTGCAGTAAATAAATTAACATTGGTTCTATATTAAAGTTACAAGGTAAGCTCAAGTATCTAAGTTCTAACTCATCAGACTGTAGTCAAAGTTAGGAATATTAGTTTAGTAAATAAATACAGTAGGGTAATTTTAATAATACCTAAATGTATAGGTATAGGTACTGTGCAATAATTTAATTATTTTTATTGATATTTTGTAATATTTTCTTTTACTGATACAAATTATAAGATGATATTAGAAACTTAGAAATTGCTAAAAGTGCTTGAAATATAGAGTAACTTAAAAAAAAAAATTACAGTATTTTCAAACTGTTAAATTCCACATTAAAAATATGTATTAATAATTTAAAGGCATCCTAATATTTTCAATATTTTGTTCATTAAATTCATAAAATTTGATTATTTTAATTTGAATAGTATTTATGATCTTATGTATCAACCATTTTATGTTACAGAAATATGAAATCGCTTTTAGATATTATGTTTTAAGCGGGGTTTTAAGTATTTTTTGTATATCAATCATTTTAATAACATTTTTTTTTTCGATCATAACTAAATCAACCTAGAGATTCAATTTATTTATACTCATAGAAACTAATAATAATAAATATAACAGTACGAGTTTTTGCATTCTTTACAATAAATGGTCATTACCCCCACCTTTATTATGGTTACATAATTATTCAGCAAGCATTTACTAATTTAGCTCATATAATTTATTGATGATATTGTTCGTTGAAGTACATTAGTATAATAAATATTATTAATTTTTAAATACAATATTTTTTACAAAATATTAAATAATAATTTGAATTGTTGGTGTAATGATAAATCATTTAATTATAATTTTAAGGAGATAAAATTCTAACCTCTACTAATATGATATCTTAACTTTGTAATTTTAATACTGTGTATAAGTTTTTTGTAATTTAAAACAGAAAGTTAACTTATATCAAATAATATAATTTATGGACTGTGGTTAAGTTAATACACATACATATACCTACTGTACTGTACAAGTTCTGGTTTTTTTAAGTTTATAATGATAATAGATTATCAGTAGAGTAAAAACATTTAATTATATTTTGTCACCATGCTTAATGACGCTATGATTTTAAACTATAAGATCCTAGTTATGTATATATTTGAGTTATTGTGCAGAAATTAGCCAGGTCAATAAAAATAAAATAATGAAATCATGATAAAATAGTAATAAAATGTTTCTTCTTTTTTTCAATCCCATTATTTCTCTATTCCTCCCCTAGCAATTTTGGCCCACAATTTCAATATATATTTCAGATTTGGCCAACTGTAAAAAAAGGTTATGTCGGTTTTAAATTGTTTTAGTAATGGGCTTGTTAAATTCTACCTTGTAATATTATATATTTTTAATGCAATATTATAATTGTTTAAATTTATAACCAGACTATGTTCAATACAGGTTACAACAATTTTTTTTTTAAAGTCAATTAAGTTTTATTAATTTAAGACTGCTCACACCAAAGGTTATCATAAAAATATTTTGTTTTTCTAATTATTACTTCATTAATATATATATATATATATATACTCTTGACACATATTATACTAACTGTGCCCCATAGGTGTAGATCATATATTTCAAATAAAGAAAAAAAAACTATAAATTCTTTGATATTTAATGTCAATTGTATATGAAAATCAAATCATTAATTTTTTTATAATATGCTCTAGATATTTTATGTGGAAATATACATATTGATACTTACATGATAAATTGTTTACAGGAACAATTTACAGCAATGAGAGATTTGTATATGAAAAATGGCCAAGGATTTGTTCTTGTATATTCTATTACAGCGCAATCAACATTTAATGACTTACAAGATTTAAGAGAACAAATTTTAAGAGTAAAGGTATAACAATTTTGAAATTTAAATTTTAAACAAAGCAATTATTGCTTTAAAAATACTTATATTAATGTATTACAATTATAAAAATAGGACACTGATGATGTCCCTATGGTATTAGTGGGAAACAAGTGTGATTTAGAAGAAGAAAGGGTAGTCGGTAAAGAACATGGAGTGAATCTGGCTCGTCAATTCAATTGTGCTTTTATGGAAACATCCGCTAAAGCTAAAATCAATGTCATTGATGTAAGTATCTAGATGTCATATATACATATATATATATAAATGTGTATATTTCATTTTATTGATAGTATGGTAGTTAAATAGACATGATTTGCTTATATGTATATTAATATCTTAATTTCAATCCCTTTATTATTATTATAATTTTTTTTTTTTTTTTTTAGAAACATCAAAGTGTGAGTATTTTAATAAATTAGTATAAATTTTGATCATCAATATTAGAATAAACTAGTAATTTGTATTGACTTAAAATAGACAATTTAAATCTTCTATTATTTATTTTATTAATATTTTATTAGACGTATTAAAAAAAAATTTAATTTGTTATAACATAAAAAACTCATTTCTTTCAATGTTTTAATTTTAACAGCATTATCTTTTAAATATTATTATTATCCTGCCCTCTTTGCCAGAAATCAGAATTAATAGTAACTTTATTATAATATTACAAAAATCACTAAAATCTTTCTTGTAATTATATAACATAATATAATACAATATAATCAGTGTTGGGTAAGTTACTTTTAAAAAGTAAAGTTCCTTTATTCGTTACTCAGATAAAATTGTAATGAAATTACTTTACTTTTCAAATAAAAAAGTAACTACATTACTTTCTCGTTACACAAACTTTTTTTTTTAATTTATTGGTAATTATTATTTTATAGTATGCTAAGTTACAATAATTTAACTAGAAATACATTACCTATAGTAAAAAGGTATAATTTTAAAAATATGTACAGTTAATACATATTTACATAACAATATTAATTACTTATAACTATTAAAAAATAGTACTAATTAATTGTACCTACTTATCAACAGTAATTTATCATTATATTATAGTTAAGTATATTATGTATTTATGTCACAAACTCACAACTTAAACCTACCTATTAAATAAATGAGTTAATTAATAAAAAGTGTTTTATAAAGGTGCAATGTAAATATTTCGATTTTATTTAACTTTCATAAAAATAATGTTATATTCTAATGTAAATTGTAAATATAGTTATAACTTATAACTAATAATAATTTTCAAATTGAACAGTTTTAATAGTCCACAGCTACCTATTTAGAGGAATAAAATTGAATTAAATGTTCTTATGAATTACAATGCAACTAGACATGTCAACACCATTGAAAATCGAATTGTGGGGAGTTAAAATTAAATATGTATATTAGATTAGTAAACATGAAAACCTCATTATAGACATATTTTACATATTTTTTTTAAACTCGCAATAGGTAGGTTCTAAATAATTCAAAACTGTTATGCGTTATTCTATAGAAATTACTTATCAAAAGTAATTGTTGTTACACCGAAATAATTTTTATGAAGTTACGTAACATGTTACTTTAGTTACATTACCGCCCAACACTGAATATTATACTGAATTGTTCAAATTAATTTAATTTTTGTTTTAAACACAGTATATAAACATCAATAATTTATATATATTTTTTATTTGATTTTTAATGAACGAGAATTAAGAATGTTTGTTTTTATAACTAGGATTTAAGTTTAAAACATAAGATTTAATGATAATGCTATTGCATGAATATTATTTTTATTTTTATTATTGATTTTATATAAACTAATTTAATTTAAAAAAAAAATTTTCCATACTAAATATTATAAGTACATCAACGTACAAAATGTTAGTTTATTTTTTCATTTAATTTGGTATATAAAATGAGAAATGTTAAAATTGATTATTTAATTTGTTTTAGATATTCTATGACTTAGTGAGACAGATCAACAAAAAAAGTCCAGAGAAAAAACAGAAACAAAAAAAGAAGTCGCTATGCGCTCTTCTTTAAATAGCTTAATTAACAATGATGAAACAACAATCAATGCCAACAACCACGTAGAAAAAAAGGAATGTTTAACAATGTGGTAAAAATATTGTTTTATGAGTCAATGCTAAATTTGTTATTGCTTACTAATTTTTATTTTAAATGGCTAAATCGACTTTTCCAAATTGCTTTTGTACTTTTTTTTTAATTTATAAGTACCTAATTATTATTATTATTATTATTATTATTTTATTGTTCATTATTGGATATAGCCAAAATTGTAATATTTTCTGAGGCCTGGATCTTTGTAAATACCATTAATTTTAAAACATTTACACAAATTAACAGCAATGTGTAATTGGCCGTTTTTGTTTGTAAATCTAATGTGTCAATAATCCCTTATTTTTCTAACTGCATTTTTTGAAAACATTACCTTTTTTCTCTATTTTTGAAATGTTATTTTAAAAAATTAATATTCCTAACATAGTTTTCCATAAAAGTGCCAACAATTAGTGAAATATAAATTTCATCTATAACTAAAATCTGCTATCTGTCATTTTTCAATTTAAAGTTCATAATTCATCAATCATTTTGTGTTAAATATTTTCTCATAACAAACGTTCCAATTATAAAATTGTGATTGTTTTGAAATTTATGCTGCCAATAATAATTGTTGTTTCTTGGTAATTTAAAAAATCAGCACATTAGTTTTTTAGATTTGCAATAAATCAACCATGACATAATAATGAATTTGTTAAATTTTTCATCAACTTTGGAAACACCATAAACTCAAAACTCCCATGTCATAATACATAATAAACTGAAAAAATTTATATTTATCTATTATTCCAATACTAATCTTATTACTAAATATTTCTTTTTTCAAAAATACTTTTTATTCGTAGTACATCAATTATAAATTAACTGAATAACCAACTAAAATAATATAGCATATTAAAAATTGTTTGTATGGTAAAAATGTTAAATTTCTTGGTTTTGAGTGTACTTATACGATTATATTAGCTGCTATATAATTTGTGTATTGAATATAAATACTGTATTTATGCTAAAATCTAGCTTGAATATATTATTTTAGTTGGTTTTTTTTTTAATTGAGCTTAACATTATTATTGTATTATTTCATAAATTATTTTGAATCGCGTTTTCAATCATCCAGGGTTAAAAATAAACACCAGTTATAAGTATAATAGGCCTACCTGTTAAAACTTGATGAGTATTTCCAAATATTGTGTGCTCTACTATCCTTCACAACCATCTTAATTTATTGTTATACATTTACTTAACTTATAAGTTATAACTATAACGTAAAGACAATTTTGATTATTAATATTCTGGTTGGGAAATATTGGATTTAAATTAGTCTTAAATTATTTTTTATCAAATAGTTGAAAAACTTATTGTATTCATCCAAGACATAGTTTTATGTTAGCACATATTTGCGTCATGAGACGCTAATAATAGATCCAATCCTACTCATAAGACAAATTTTTTTCAACTAATAATATTAATCATACAATTCCTTATTTATGTACCTACTATGTTTCAATCTGGCATAATGTTCTTTGATCATGCATCTTTTATTTATTTAAATATTAAATAAATGGTCATAATTGCCGTATATTGTACCTGTACGTATGACGCACAATAATATTCTTGTGATAACGAACAAACATAATCATTTATAACTTCTGTTATTACAAAATTTGTACAATCACACAAGGTACTCATTTATAGTTATTGTGTCTAAAATATAATAGAGTAAAAACTAAAATACTTTATTCTTTTGTCCTTATAAACAGCATTTTTTACACTAAATAAATTGATGTAGCTTAGAAAAATTTAGCATTTAATTAAAATTCATTTTTTTTTTCTTATTATTATTATATATGTATTTCGACTTGTTAACAATTTTCAATTCTAATAGTTGTTTAATAAATATTACTTAACAAACCCGTAATTGTAAGGATGTGCAAATACATATAAATAAAAAAAAAAATGTTTATAAATATATATTTAAATATATATATAAATAATTCTGTGTATGTATTTATTAAAGGATTACAGAAGTGTAATTATAGGTACCATTTATGCATTTATATATATTTAACATATAAGTGTTTGTAGGCCAATATTTAGTATATTCATTTATAGTATGAGCCCTAATTCCCTTAATATTGACAACAACATTAATTATTTTAAAATAAAATGTTCGGAGTAATTGTTTACTTTTATTTATTTTATGCTTATAGAAAACAAATCAATGGAACCAATTTATAGACAATATTATTGTTAGTAGAATAGTAAAATTTTCATTGGTGGTTTAATAATTTATTTTACTATTACTGTTTTTTTTTTTTACATATTTCTTCATAAACATGTAAACGTGTAAATGTTTATATTATTTATTTATTTTCTATCTAATTATACTTATAACAACTAATTCAAATTACACAAAAAGAAAAGAGAAACTTTATATTGTATCCGAACTGATAACATGTTTATTATATTATATTTGAACCATTATGGTTTTCTTAATAAACATATTATTGTATATTGTATTCTTTGTGTTGTTCAAACAACATGACTAACTTAATTATGCAAAACGTATTGAGTGTGTTCTCTAATCGTACTGTATAATATTGCGTTCTATATATTGTTAAACCCGTTTTAATGATTAATTATTTATATAATCCTATTTTATATGTCTATATACATACATTTATTATTTTTATTTATCAATGTATTGTTTATTTTATTATTATTTATTATTATTTTTTTTTTACCTAGTTTAGATTCTAAAAGCAAATAATATGAAATATATATATTAGACCCAAGTTACTAAGGATGTGAATGAATAACAATAATAATAATAATGATAGTTCATTTTATGTTTTATTTTATAAAATAATCAAACAACTAGTAGGTGTGTTAATTGTACAGCACAAACTAGTGCATGAACACCCTACTGTAGTTAATTTTTTTTATATGTTATGTATATCTTATTATTTTATAAATGAAATTACACTCACGGAGAGAGTACAATTGCGATATAAATTAATACTATTTCTATATGTCTTGTATTAATTACACAAGGTGTTTTATTCTTATTTTTAAATGTTTATTTAACTAAATATTTCAATTATCGTAACAAAAGTGTCGCATTATTCCTCTCACTTTGAACACTATTTATCATTGTATTATACATTAATATATATAATATATTGTAGTAAATTATTTTTCAAAAACTCATCTATATACAAAAAAAAAAAAATATAAATTACACATACAATAAATAATACTCGTGTAGGTTCTAATTTACACCGACCACCAATCGGATGTTCCGATTATTTGTTATTCGATTGACCATGAGATATATTATTATATGGATATATTATAATATGTTTGGACCTGTGTAGTAATGGAATAATTACTCATATAATATGTATACTACAAAATAACTTACTTATCATGTATTTTTTTTTAAATTTATATGATGGGTATTAAGAAAAGTGTTCTAAATTATCTCGCCATGAAATAGCGAACTCAGAAAATCATTTAATATGTATGTAATAATATTATCCTCTGAATGTTAATCTCGTTTAATATAAGAATATGATCATGTTAACCGTGAAAACTATTCATATTGGAGCATCATAATAAAAAATAAAATAAAAATGTTTTATTAATTTATTCTTAATAAAATATGTATACCACTATTTAATTTATAATATTATAATTTATTATTATTTTTAATTTCGACCAAACAAAAAACATATTTATTATATTTGTACAAATGCAAATTACTTGTATTTAAAAATCCTAATTTGTTTTGTATGTTATTAGTTTTTTTGAAATAGTAGCTACAAACAACTGAAGTCTGTATCTAACAGACTGGTTTTAGGAAAGTGAAAGATGAATGAGTTATACAAATATGTTTATTATTTTTTTTTTAATAACTTTAACTATAATTATTACCTTTATTTGCAAACAAGTGTTGTTTGTTTGATAATGTTTTCAAGTAGAGAAACTCGGTAGTCAGTACTCTATACTGATGATAAAATTTGATAAATTCCTTGAGTTTTCGATCAAGATTTAAATATATAGATTATATAGAATATATAGATTTAAATATATAATTATTAAATAATCATTTAATGATTTTTTCACGCAAACTTGCAATCAACAATTCAAAATATGTATAATCTAAACATTCAACTGATTAAAGTCGACAAATAAAAATAAAATGGCTGTATTGAACTTCTTAAAATCAGTCGTTGTCGGACCCTAATTAAAATGTTAATTAAATTAAATTGTATACAAGCTAATTTATATAATACTAGGTACCTACCATGGACTAAGATATAATGGACTGAAATCGAGTGCAATATCCATAGACCTGAACTCCGCCTTGCCATTAATAGCCTTGCTGGTGATCATAAAACCATATAACTGAGAGAGAAAGAACTATACATTTTACTACTTTGTATCTTTTCTCGCTCACTCTGTATCGTACCTCTGACCTCTATGTCTCTTGCTGTCAATTAGTTAATAGGTCTATGGCAATATCTGTTAGCCGATAATGTTACAAAAGCGAGCGATTAGAAAAATCGACTGATTTTAGCGCCATCTAGAGGTCAAATTTAATTTTAATATAAAATATAGAATTTATTAGCTATGCTACTAGATGGCGTTAGAAGCACTGGGTTTTTATTTGATGTATGAAGTAAAGAAAGGGGCATTACATTAAAGCACGGATTACACTGGACTGGAAACATCATGGTAGGCGGGTTATGGAGGAACGGGACGCTTAGTGTCCGCGAGAGAGGTGTAGAATGAGGAATAGTACATGAGCGCACATATTATTCTATACTACTAGCACTGCCTGGCTTACCAGTTACCACAGGCATACTATTCCTTCATCATTGATGTATAGATGGCGCCAGATTAGCTTATGTACGTGCATGTACGTTCCCCTTACTACACCTCTCTTGCGGACACTAAGGGGCCCTGCGATAAACGTCTCGTTTCCAGTCCAGTGTAGTAGTCCGTGATTAAAAGCTTATTCCCCCCTACCACCCTGAGCGGCTGGCAATGAGTGAATATGGGCCAGACGGGCCAGTATTACAATCTTCAACTAAATCTTCCAATAGTGTGGGCCCTAATACATTGTTTAATTAAACTTGAAGACTTTGTACGATGGAGTTTTAGATTAGTTAACAAAGAATCATTTCCTATTAACTTGAGTATTTCACACAAATGATCCATTCTCCTTATTGAACTGTGAGTGGCCACATATACAGCAAGGTTTAAATCCAACTCTTTATGTTCATTTGTAACAATTATAACATTATTTAATTTGCTCTGGTTTGAAGGTGGCTTGATCATTTTTCATATTTTCCAAATGCACTTTGGTAGTACTATGTTTTTTTAAGTCTGTTAGGATTTGCAAACTTTACCGTATCCTTAATTTATTTCGTTTGTGAGTGGGTCAGATTCAGACAAAAATCCTACATATATTTAAATAATGAATTATAGTTGAATAATATGATGTTGAAGAGTTTTATTACCTTTTGCTCATGCATTTTGCTTCCAATATTTCCTGTACTTGCGCAATTTACCCATTGTAGGTCCGTGTATGTAGTAAGCATCGACAAAATTACAAATGACGATACCGTATTGGACATTCAGAATCTAGGAAGTATGTTAGTAAATAAATATATCAAAAAATTAAATTGAAATTCCATTGCAGCCAGTGTACCCATATTTTAGCCAAATCGTATTTTCTTTCAGCCATACTTGTAGCCAACCGCAAAAAAAGTTTATGCGCCAACCACATAAATAAAGTAGCCACCTTGGCGATAAATCACCATTTCTGGCAACCAGGACCGGAGTTAGACTTTTGGGTGCTCGGGGCAAATCTATTTTTTGAGGCCTAGCAGTAAAAAATTACAATTTTCTATGTAGTAAGGGAAAAAAAATAAAAATTTGCATGCTTCCCCTTTAAAACTATCTACTTAAGCTTGTTTATTTCAAGTTAAAATGCCACTATTCATGCTTCACAAATCAATAATTTCAACATTTATTTAAAGATAGCAATTTTATAATAATTTTATTAAAATTTCATAACTTTAAGAGTGAAAAAAAGTATAATAATACCACAACAGTTTATTAATTCAAATTTTTAAATTGAACCTTTACACTGTTTAGCATTCAATTATATTTACAGTTTAATTAAATGTAATATACAGTAAATACTAAATTTAATCATGATAAAAACTAATAGTTGAATAATTTTAAAGTAATAAAAAAATTAATACATTTTTTTAAATATGGTACTTTTCTTGATTTTTTTTTATGCAAAATCGTGTATAACTTTATCAAATGATAAAGAATCCAGTACATCACTTTCAATGCTCATAATGTATAACAATTTTAATCGATCATCATGCATTGAAGTTCTCAATCTATTTTTGATGATCTTCAATCTTGGAAATGTGCGTTCGCCACTATAATTAGTAACCATTATGACAAGTTACATGCGTAGTGCAACTGCAACATTCGTAAAATCTGTATAAACGTCCTTTTAAATTAATGTCTTATACATAAAATGTTCATTACTCATTTGTGTTGGTTTAGAATTAGAATAAAGTTTCATTAACTCAACAAAATGAACTATTTCAACACATAATAATTGCCACTTCTCTGGACTCTTTTCATATTTTGAAATTCAAAATATTTGATATCAAAAATTGTTATTAAGACCCAAAAATAATAACTACCAATCAAGTTACATTAATTTATTTTACGGGTGATAAAAATCAAGGAATAACTTGTTCCTCGGGGCGGTCATCGTTTCCGCAAAATCTATTTCTGCCTACCTGTCTAAATTATAGTTTGAGAACCATTTAGAGTTACCCAGGGGCCACCACGAGGAGGTGGTTCTCATTGACCCCCAAAAATTATTTGACTTAATTTTTGGATTTAAGTTAAACATTTGAATTTGAATTAAATTAAGTCAATTTATTATTAATTAAGTCTATGTTTATATCTAGTAGTAGTTCTATACTTCTATAATTAATTATTAATTATTATTTTGAATAATTATTGCATACCTTTTTTAAAAATGTCATTCTTGAAATTGTTTTACTTTTGTATTCGTCTATTGCGTTTGTTGTTCTTATCACTCGTTCTTTTATATTAGATCTTACAGGTTTTTGCATACCTAAGTTGCAACTGTTAATTTGAATGTATACGTTGTTTTGAACATTCGAGATTAAAATGTTTAAAAATGTATTAATATGTGGATGTGATTTATAAAATTGTTCATTAAAATGTGCGTGGAAAGATTCACAATTATTTGTTGTTCTGAATATACTTGCACTAAAATTGGACCATATTGTTGGCTGAAACACACAGTGGCGCAACTACACCTTATGGTGCCCTAGTAACAAATTTACTTATGATGCCCTACAGTGTGTCCTACAATATAACATTTTCGTTATATAATTATATTTTATAGTTTAGAAATTTTACAAATTATATCATAGGTGGGTATGTTCTTTAATTCATAAAAAAAAATTAATACATGTTAACAAAATCCTATAAATTGGCAAAATGTTCTATTATTTTACTTAAATTTAATTTTTCAGTTTTAATTTGTTTGATGTTCAAAATAGCAATGTTTGTTAGTCGCCAGTATCGGTCTTAACTCATTGCTTTATATTTGATTGATTTTATGACATGTTTGTAATAGAATGTAGTATTTAATTAAAATTGTTAAGTTATTACAATAATTAATAAAGATGATAATTAATTAACGATTCAACAGTGGACACTAAATTTAAATTTAACGGCACTAACTTAAAAACATCAAATAGCTTTTGCATAGGTTCAAAAAATAAAATTAATTTTACCTGCAAAATACCTGAACTTTCTTATTTAGTTGGTAGTTCATATACTTGATTTTTGATTCATCACTCATGTCTCATTCCTCGAACCAACAGCTGTTCCAAGCAAATTGCAAATGATCCGTCGATTCCTTGTGATAATATTACAGATATAACAATTTTTTTTCTAATTTTAGATGTTATTCTCATTTCGTCTATTAGCGTCTTCATAACATACTACAATACATACTAATGACAATTACGTATTGAAACCACAGTTGTCAGTCAATCTCAAGCATTACCCGCTGCGGCATTGCTAAACCAATCTATACGACTATGCCTATATAGCTATATAAACGAATGTTTCACGGAATAAGCAATGTAAACTACTTTCATAATTTTTACAAGAAAAACCTTCATACGGGCTTCATTATTCTCTATTACCACATTACTATCTTTATTCAAATTTTAATGTTTTAATATTTATATTATTTATATTTTTATGTAAGGAATTTATGTCCTTTATTTATAAATAAATACCAACCACACAAACGAACCAAATGGTGCCCCCTAAAATGTCAGGTACTCTGGTGCCCTGGTGTAAGTACCACCCAACACCCCCGCTTGTTGCGCCACTGGAAACACACTATTTTCAGAGATATAATTGTCAGTTAAATAATCAGCATATTTATAATATGCTGAATCTTCTGGTATTAATGTATTATAGACATAAAATCGTCGACAAATGAATCTGAAACTTCTTGAGGATCTAAAAATGTTAATCCGAATGTAGTCCTTAACCACCCGTTCTCTTTATATTCTGTACCAAGTCCTAACTCTTGAATTTTACGATACCACGCTTGTGTTAAATGAAAACGGCACCCAATAAGATTAGTTGAAGGCCAAATAGATAATACAGCATTATGAATACTAATCTCGAAATCGACAGTTACATTTTTAGGGTCAAAAGTCAAATTTTTTTCATAACATTTAGTTTGAATATATTTAAAAAATTGTGTATAAGTTTCAGAGTTTTTATTCTTCAATAAACAAAAAACCAGAGGTACATAAAAATTGTTCTTTAAGCCGTGAATGGTAAATAACTGAGTAAAATATTTTGGACAATATTCAAAAGTTCCGTCGACAAAAATTGTATGTGATTCGCATAGAAAAATTAAATTTGTTTCACAAGAAAATATAATGATATTTGTTTCTTGGTCGTTAATTAACAGAAATTCTTCGCCATTTGAAGTAGATGTGTCAGTATTATCTATTGCAGAATGTAACTCATTTAACGACGAAGGATTAATTGGAAAAGAGTTTTTTCGTGCTCTATATATAGATTGTCGAATAGCTGAAACATCATTGACCGTAAAAGTTGAAACACAGTTATTTGTTTGAATTTCATTCAAAATTATTTTTTGAGGTCTTTCACTAATATTATTTATTGCTTTTCGCTTACAAGCATTCGTCACTTTTTGCCTATCGATATTAGAACATTGCCCGTTGCATATGTGATCTACAGTACAAGTAATTGATAGGTACCTAATTAGTTTTAAAATATTGAATAAAAAGTAAAATTAAAATAAATACATTTTTTAACATACCTGTTGTACTGATTAAAACATTGTCATCATCAACATAAACAGTTGCGGTACAAGTTTTGATAAAACAGCGATACCGTGAAATATTTGTTTGGACAGATTTGTACGAAAAATTAAATTTGAACCCATCAATCACAATCATTTTTTTACCACGTTTACTTGTTATGAATTCCATAATATTTCAATAAATTATTCAATAATTAATAGACGTATAATATTCACGTGGACTCCTAATTTCGTCGTTGTTACCACAGTACTCACAGATCCGATCACAGAACTCCGATCCCGATAACACCGATACTGCTGATATACCCACACGTGATATAGATTAAATCGATGTATATTTATTTGTAGGTATTTCTACGTTTAAAATCAATTATCTCTTTATGATACCTTCAATATACAATGGCTTATCGACATGGTACATGTACATCGATGGTCGATAGCACTAGAGATAGACTAGGGGTTCTCAAACTCCAGCTCAATAATATAGGTAGAAATAGATTTGGTGGAAACGAAAATCAAACCTTTTTCGTTTTGGCGGAAACAAAAATCAAGTTTTTTGGCGGAAACGACTGACGCCCGTTCCTCGTTTATGTGAAAAATAGGACAATATATTATAATATAATAATTCAGTAGCGGCTTGTACATATGTGCGATGGTGCGGTTGCACTCCCTACAGAAATGAGCAATGAACAATTTATAGTACAAATATATTTATAAAATAAATACGTACATATTTTAGTATATAGTTCTTTAATTTTTTCATCACACTCCTGTACTACACTACTACGAAAGTACGAACCGCCACTGTATATCTAGTATATTTTATTTTATAAATGGACATTTTCACTATAGGTAATAACTATCCACTTTGAACATCACGAGCCGCCACTGCCATACGGTGTGGCCTATTTACTTAAATCATTGATTTTATAATATCAAATCAATACTTAAATCAAATTTAAGAATAAGTTATTATGAACTACCTATTTAAAATTAACTAAGTAGGGAAGTGTACATTACAATAAAACTTACAAAATGTATTTCGGATGCGGAAAAATTCAAAGTTGTCTGCCTCCACAGGGCGGACTGGAAATTCTGTATCATACACTGAACAAAATCACGCACACTAAAACTGAACAGTGAAAACACAATGTGTCACTGTTTTGTTGCACGTGCACGTATTCAGACAATAAAGAGCATAACATAGATAATGACTCAAAATCAAAATAACATAATGGCCTGCGCTATTTTAATATGGTAAAGTAATGCATAGAAATAAATGTTACGCTTTATCAGACTGTTTTTCGGGTATTACCACCGTGGTGTTTAAAAATAAATCAAATAACCACTCGAACGTTTATAGTTTTATACTAATATCACTGATTAAAAATACATGTATATTTAATCAAAGCCTATATGTACTGAACTATTTGTGTATTCGCTGGATGCTCCAATGCCATACTGTTGTCGCGTAACATCTTGACGTACTAATTTTATAGACCAAATAATCATTTGAATAAGTTGATGACACCTGACTGTGTTAAATTATTAAAAGTATCATGAAAATAACATGGGAACTATTTAGCTTTAGAATATGGTGGATTTCATTTATTTATCGAGTAATGTAGTATATGCACCTAGGTGAAACGTAAATGGGTTAACACTATGGTCCAAGGTTAGCATATAAGAATAATGTGTTTCTATATGTATTAAGTATCTGTTATAGTAATTAAATATACCATTTATCTATACCTAATGCTTATGCACATTTGCACAATACATGCATTAAATTATAATTTATTTAACTATGCAGGTGTGATGTTATCTGTTAATATAATGTTAATCGTATTAATTAATTTAACTTGCTAATACAATTTGAAACCATGAAATATAATATTGATATGCCAATACCATAACTTACATCAAAACATTTTACGATATTGATAAAATAAAATAAAGTGGTAAATTTGACTTGCAGTCAGCATGCTTGTGCGGCATGGCGTGGAGTCATCAATGGTGTAAGCAATTACCAAAAATGTTACCTACCTATACCTTAATTTATTTTTAAATGGTTAATATGGTTTTTAATTTACACAAGTTTTATAACTATATGTAGGTATTTCAGGATTTTAACCATTTTTGGTTATCATCACAAATTAATTCGTGGTTTAAAACATAAATTATAATTATAAAAGTTAATTTAAAACATGTTAAATTGGTAATTACTTACTAGCTACTTAGCGTTTTTGAAAAATAGCTGCTTATATTTTTATTTGTTAGTTTTGACTTTCGCATAACGCCACAACCCACTAAGTTATATGTGCAAAAGCCAATTATAATTGCCCATGACATTGTCTTGTTTACCACACTCACAAATAGTAAAGTTAATAATTGTATCATGATCTTCTCTGATCATAAAATAATTTAAAGTATTATTTATTATTATACGAAAATTATTTAAATAATTGAATTTGATTGTAATTAATAAATAAAGATAATCGTGTGGGTGACTCATGAAGTATAACTAGTAACTTTTCTGGTTTTTTTATTTCAACGTTTTCGTTATATTTACTTATTATGATAATACATCACTGTAAGGTCTCCACCATCGACCTATAAAGAAATTGACTGCTAGTATAAAGAGAGATACTGCATTCAACATTGTTAGAAGGAGATAAAGCATTAAGGAAGATATAAAGGAAGAATTCACAGAAGAACAAATCATTGTATAACCATCTACAAAATTTGTTTATTATTCCATGATATGTAGTTTTTTCTTTTATAGTAAACTTAGTATAATATCTCTTAAATAGTATACTCTATTTCTTTCATATACCTACATATTAATATATTCATGATCTATTTCTAACAATATTGGCACTTGGCAATCTATAGTATGGGGGACTAGCTGTCCATTTCTTTATAGGTCACACAGCATTGGTGGTGGTAAAATTATTTTGTCTTGGTGGTGCAGCCACGGTGGACGTAAATTATGTCTAAACTAATTTTACCACCACCGCCACCACTGCAGTGTGTGGGGAGTAGGGACCTTAACAACGTTTACTGTCCCCGCCACACGACACCATCCACCCCGCCAGCCTAGAATGCTCCACCTAGACTCTAGGTTAGGTTAGGTTCTAGATTCTAGAGTATATAAAGTCTATGTGTAACACATATTTTGAAAATCTCTTGTATGTGACTTATAGGAACTAAGGTGGTTCTCACAACCCATATGGTAATTAAAATTCAATTTTTTTTATACTTTAAATAGTAATGGTCGCATATGCAAATAGGAAAGTGAATTGGAATCGCTTACACCCACGTCTGATGTCATATTTCTCTTATTCATAGAAAACGCATTATTGAACAGAAGAAGCGTGTGCGGAGGTTTGGGGGACATTTTACTGAGTATTAGAATAAATACAGGTTTTTATGTGTTGTTTCTATAAAATATCCTATATAAGTACCTAGCTATAGATTATAATATTTATAGTTAAACAAGTACTTAAATATGGTTCCCCAGTTTAAAAAAAAATCATGGTGATATTATACCTAACCCCCCCCCGGCCACCACTATTACGCCATCGAGATCCTATCAAGAAGCAAGACTCAGACACAAAAAAAACCCAAACCTATATGAATCCATAAGACCAGACATATTGAGGGACTTCATAATATCCTTTCTCAAAGAGACCGGGTTGGATAAGAATATGTAACAATTAATATTGTAATGCTAAGCTCACACACATCATTATCTTTCTAATGATCTTGATATTATCTACTCTCCTAATCTATGTTTTAGTCCTAACATAAATGAGATGGTTGATAGAGCACTAAGTTCTTGGGTTCATCATACACAATACTAAATTATTTAAGTCCATTGGATGCCTTTGTACCTACTTTATACTATACCCTTGTCCGTTCTCTTCTTGAATACGGATAACGGATCTGTGGTTTGTCAACCATATTTAGTCAAAAACCAGCTGTGACTCAAACTCGTACAAAATAATTTTTTTAACTTAATAATTACCTTTAAAATGAATATTTACCACGAACCTCATGATTACTCCAACATAAGACAAGTTTTAAACATCCTTACACTTTCTTCTCACCGCGATAAAGCAGACCTAGATTTTTCATACTCAATTCTAAATGGTTCTCTGGACGTTCCTGATCTCCTTGCTGCCATTTCTTTCAGAGTTCCATCTCATTCTTCCAGAAGCCAATTCCAATTTTATTTTCCAAATCACAAAACTTTTATGGGCACAATCATACTCTACATCACATGCTCAGAGCTGCAAACATGAAACAACGAATAATCTTTAGGCTATATTTTTACTTTTACTCAAATACTACTCAACTATATTATATGTATAGGTACTCTGAATTATTGCTATATAAATGATTTCTGTATTTTAATTATTTATGTGAACACTAATTATTGGTTTTTTATAATTTCTTAGTAGTTATGATAGACTACGTGACGTCGTGACAATAATCATTCGGAAATATAGAATAGGAGTTTTATGTTTAGATAATGAAATATTATCTAGATTATAGACTTATGGTACTTTCAATTATAGTGTTCTCACAAATGTGATCACTGATCACTGATCACTTTATAGTTTAAATTAAGGATCGGATCGTATTATCGGCAGCCATCATCGCGTATATCGTGTACAATTAGATAGGTATAGACTATAGATATCTCGTAACTCGTAACTCGTGGTATCAAACGAATAAAATATGTAAGAATAGTTTTGTAGTCTATTGTTGCCTACATATACCATTCCGTACAAATGTGTGCAGCGCACTACAGTATTTAATTCACTTTGACCACATGAATCCAATGTATGAAAAAAATTAGTATTAAAATGATTATTCTTACATTACCCAAAATATTTGGGTAATATGCATTGCATAACAATGCCCGATTCCCTACTTTGCCCGTAACATATATACAGTACCGCAACTTGGTACATATTGGTGGGTGTGCGACCAACTATAAAGGGCCCATGTACAGAGGCACAACAATGTGGGGATGGTATATATATGATATATACTCTAAAACTATGTATAATAATCGTACTAATATGCCGACATAAATCGTTTCCTTAAAAACAAATATAGGCATACATTTAATGATATTATTTACCATATATATATCATAGGCAAATAGGCAATATAAAATAATTATAAACTTTAAATACAATTTAAATAATAAAAATTTTTTATAAAAAAAAAATGAGAGTTACAGTAGAATTCAAAAGGTTTATTAATATTTTAGAAAACAATTAAATTATTTCTCTTTTGGTTGGGAGGGGGGCTATTAAAAGTTTTGGGGTGCTAAGTCATCGTTGCACTTTTGGCAGAAAATCATACAGGCTCTTAACTTAAACATTCAATTTTTATATAATTATTGACAGGAGTTTTTTTTCATATTAATTTTTATTTTTATTATTATATATAAATATATTTTTTTTAAAAATGGAGGTAGGTAATTTAATGTTATATTTATATGTTGTATAAAAATGTGGAAAAAATAATGGCCTTAGCGGTAGTTCAATTTAATTAGAACAATAAAATAAAGTTATATTAGTCAAGTTATGATCCTATTAAAATAGTTTTTATGATTATAATACAATATAAATTCTAGTTATAGCAAAATGAAAACGTATCTACCTACCTATATATAGGTTGTCAGTCGATATGAACAACACGCTATGTAGTTCCCTTATACCTTTAGGTATATCGTATATGAATACGACGACTGGCATCAGAGAATCAGGTGTGTACTCATTTGATATTTTAATTTACTTTATATAATTTATTATTTATTTACTTATTTATTATTGATTGGTAACAATAAAATGTGCCTTCATTATAGTTTATTTATTTATTCATTTTAGTCGTTTTGATTTAAACATATTTTCAAAAATGTTGTATTAATTGCTATTCTACAATTATTTAGTTTATAATTTATAACCGTAAAATAATTATCATTAAAACAATAATTATGTGGCGAAGGAAAATGATATACACACACCAAATGTAGGTAATATTGATAATAAACTCTCATCATGGTCACGAACACGTTCAAACAGAGGAAAGGCGTAAAAGACACAACGAGGAGTTAAACAAAAAAAAAACTAAAATAGATGTACCTACATTAGACTCTATTAATTTGATTTTAAAAATGAAAGCCTGTTTGAATTCATAAAGAACTTTACTTTGGTAAAGTAAGTCGGAGTAGGTAGGTACTTACTTTTTCAATTTAAGCGAATCTTAAACTTAACGAAACTAATTCAGTAATCAAAGTAATTGAAATTAAATATTTGTTTTTTTACCGTTTTACAGTTAAATTTAATATAAGAAGGTGGCTTGGTGTGGCGTGGTGCGTACACTCAACTGCGGAAACGCTCTGACTGTACGTATCGACCGGAGTTGCTAGTTCCCGGATGGGTGACCACCCGGGATTTTAAGCAACGAATCCTTGCCTCGCATACTAAACTAACTGTTCTCCCCCCTACAAACAACCTACAAATAAAAACAGCTAATGACCATAGTTGCCGGGCTTAAGCTTTATATATAAAAAAAAAATATGGATAACAAATTGTTAAACTTATTGAATAGTTCAGCGTATAGATACCAATAATTATTTTATTATTTTCTGTTTTTATGTATTGAACATATTATATTGAATCAGTCAATATGTTTCCGAGTCCATTATGGGTCGTATTGGTAACATTGGTTTTGTTCAATCGAGCGGCAAAAATTGAGAACATGGATGAGTTTAATTATATAGTACATTTCAAAAATTCAACAACCCCTTCGTCGAAAATTGAACTATTTCATCTAAATGGAACACTTAATGAAACAGTTGACGAAAAAGATGACGAAAAAAACAGTACATCTGAAACCAATAGCAATTCAATTTTGAATAATTTAACCAGTAGTATATCTAGTTATATAACTCCATACTTCAATTCTTCATGCGAAACGCCGGATATGATCCCTGCCGATGATGAAGTTTGCGTGTGCAAAAATTCGACGGTGTTGTTTGTCTTTAAAAAAAATAATTGTTTTTTGATAAAAAAATTTTCCAGTATCAGAAAGAAAAAACAAGATAGTCACTAGTATTACAGACCAACCCAGCATCCATAATAGTAGATTCAAGCTACATTCCCAGAGTGGATAACTTTCATGAAATAGACACTACATTATTTCACAATTATTGTCTGATTCATTCATCTGTAAATCACACGTGAAATTACATACCTACTCGGTCTAATCAATAATATTTTTTATTTGAAAAGTATAGATTTACTACTAAACTATTTCAATATGTACCTATACGAATTTTCTTTATGTTATAAAATCATTTAACAATATTTCAATAATTAAATTGAATATTAAATTAAAAAATATATTGATAAAGTTATTAAGTGCACAAAAACATTTTGTAACAAACATTTAATTGTTATTTTTATTAAAATTATCACCTGTTTCAAACCATTGTTTTTGTTTATATATATATTATATATATATCCCTTTATACCAATAAAATATGATTTTATGAATTAATATTTAATAGAATAAATCGCAATCTGAAGCAGAGTAGTCCATGATTATTTTATTCTAAATAATTTCAAGTGCTTATAGGTACGGTCTCCAAGGCGCGACACGTCGCGGCGACTGATCTTCGTGATCGGTCGCCGCGTCGAATGTGGTCTACTTAAACGCGACCGCGACATGTCGCGACAATAAAATTATTGTTTTTGGCTAGTCAACAGTCAACAGTCATATTGTCAGTTCAGTTTAAAATCTGTTCAAGTGCACAAGTATAATTTAAATTCATAAATAACAAACTATGGATAAATTAATTGCTAATAATAATAATATTTTAAATCTGCTATTGATGGATGAGGACGACGATGAGGTTAGTTCATTTTCTACGTCGAAAAAAAGAAAAACAACTGCTGATATCTTTAAAAACCGTAAAACTGAAGGATGTTTTGAAATTTTAATCAATCGACATTTGATGAGCAATCAAGTTAAGTTTCGTGAGTATTTCATCCGAATTAATTATGAACAATTCAATTTTTTATTATCTTTGGTGGAAGAAAAATTATGTGTAGAACCTACCAATCGAGTTAAAAATCCAATATTGCCCGCAGAAAAATTAGCAGTGACATTAAGGTATTTATAATTTTTTTTATGTTTTGTATCGATACATCGAACTAATAAAGTACAATTTTTTTTAATAGATATCTTGCCACTGGTGAGTCACTGAGATCATTATCGTTTGCATTTCGTATAAGTCACAACTATTTAAGCACAATAATAAAAAGCACACTAGCTGAATTGAGGATTAAATTGGCACCCATTTTTTTGCCCGATTCAAAAAATATAGATTTTAAACAAAAATCAGCAGAATTTTCGTACAAGTGGAATTTCCCAAATTGCATTTCAGCAATTGATGGGAAGAATGTCCGTATACGAAGTCCTAGTAATTCTGGGTCTTTATTTCATAATTATAAAGATTTTTATTCGATTGTTCTTCTGGCGATGGTGGACGCGAATTATAAATGTATTGTTGTTGATATTGGTTCCTTCGGAAAAAAAGGTGATAGTGGCATTTTCTTGAAGTCAAATATGGGACAGGAAATTTTAAATGGGACATTTGGATTTCCAGAACAATGTCAACTTCCGGGATCAGATAAGGTAGCACCCCATGTAATTGTAGGTGATGAGGCTTTCGCTTACATAAACATATTTTGAAACCATACACGAAAAAATCTGCCAGAGAAAATCCTTCAGAATAGCTGTGTTTAATTACAGACTTAGTCGTGCTCGAAGAGTTACCGAAAACGCTTTCGGATTGCTAAGTCAAATTTTTAGAATTTTTTATCAGCCAATCAACTTAGAAACGACCACAATCGACGATCTAATTTGGGTAACCTGCTGTCTACACAATATGTTACGTGATGGGAACAACTACTACCAACTGATAATTTGATGTCACTTTCTCGACGAGGAGGGTTTTCAAATATTGAAGGATTTGAAGTTAGAAATTTGTTCAAAGATTTTTTTAATAACGAAGGGGCTGTTTCGTGGCAAACAAACTCTTAATTTTATATTCTATGAAATAGGTATACCTATTTAATTAATTAAAACGTTGTTTGTATTATTTAAATAACACATTGCAGGATTATATTGTAATATTAGTATGTATAATTAATAAAGATATTTAAGTTTATGTATTATATTTTTCTTTATTTTGATCCATAATTTGCTTAATAATGGAATAACGTTCTTTTGAATTATTTGTCAACAAATCAGCAACACTTTTTGACTTAGAAAATCCACGCTTCCTAGTAAAACTTTCAGCCGGTAACTGCGGTAAGTCATTAGTTGCTTCACATAGTGTATCATCTCTTTCTTCATCGAGAGAAACATCTGCATTTTGTTCCAGTGTCACGTTACAAGTTGAGCTAAAAATGTAAGAAATTCATTAATTTCTAAATTTTTTAAATATAATGAAAGTTATTTATGGTTATTGAATAAAAATTAAAAAATAAATACATTTTTATTTTTTATTGATACCTACTATAAATATTGATAGTTACCGGCTAATTTTAATACATACTCTCTTTCACATTCAACTTCGTCCAAAAAAGTGAGATGTGCAGCCAATGACCATTTTTTTTTGGTTGATGCTGCCGATCCAGTCCCAGGTTTTCGTTTATTTCGCGAGTACGAATCCCTAATGTTTTTCCAACGTTTTTTAGTATCATCTGCTATAAAATTGATACATTTTATTTAAAAATCATTATATTAATATATGGTTCAATAAAAAAATTATTGAAGTATTGTATTTATTAATTATAATATATAATATATGGTTCAATAAAAAAATTATTGAAGTATTGTATTTATTAATTATAATATATAATATATAATTTTATTTACAAGATTTTCCAATTTTTGTGGCTATATCTTTCCATATTTTATCTTTCGTGATAATATTTCTGTATTCTGTGAGTGACATATCATATAACATTGGGTTATTTTGTACTTCATTAACTAAAATTTCGTCCTAATAATATTTATTATTTAATAATACATAATATTAATATGTAGGGAATATATTATTAATAATATTAATATAGTAATAATGATCAAATTATCGTACTTTTGTTATTTTTATTCAGTTTATTACTATTTTTGCAATTATTAATACCTACAATATAAATACAGACTAAACCAAAATATTAAAATTATAACTATCAAGGACCTCTATAATATAAAAATAATTATCCAAACATTTTTGTAGAACGAAGAAAATATATATCTATACATACTTAGACAAACATAACAAAAATAGAAATATATCAATTAAACTTTATTTAAAAAAATTATCTACAACTTAAAGTAAACAACAAATATTTCTAAAATAAAATATTCCAGAATATAAACCATAGCCAAATATTAAAATCAGTGATGTAACATAACAGATGATAGATGCTAGAGATTTTAGCCCGATTGTTTTCAATTCCGCATAATTCAAAAGGTAACGACAAAAAGAACAAAAAGTCTGCGAAAAATAATTACTAAATTTTTTTTTTCTCAAAAAAAAAAATGTTAAATGTGTATAAAAAACAGATAAGTCCATGTTGAGGCAACTTCATAACATTTTTATAAAATGTATCTATAGTATCTTATAGACTATAGTATCTTTCATGTATTTGATTTCATAAATTATAAATAAGTAGGTATAATTTTCAAAAAAAAATTCTAACCGAAAAAGTACTTTTTAATGAATTGATGATCCTTAAACGTTTCAAAAAGTGTTTTTGTCTGGAATCTGCAACAAGCCCTTCAATTTGTAAAATGTATCAATTATTAGTTTATAACTACCTGTAGGGTTTTTACTAATTGGGCCAAGTATCTAGATCAACTATAAATTTAATTTATACCTTAACAAATCCAAATCTACAATTTTATTTTCCATATTTCAAGGACTTTTAGTTATAATATGTATATTTGTAAATTGTTGGTTGTTATTACTGCAACTGCATACTATAGTAGTATAGTATATACATGTATTTATGACGAGATTGTTAAAACAAGTTACTTTTAAAAGCCATTTCGATGACAAAATTATATTATTTAATATAAAATAATCATAATATAATAAACAAAATTTAAAATGTATTTTTATAGGAGGGCTGGTGGTCAACAAAAAAAAAAACCAAAAAAAAAACCGTAAATCAGACCTTTATATTTTTGACCAGTTAAAAGAGTACATTTTTTAATATAGTTTTAAATATAAACCAATTCTAATAGGTGCTATTAATATTCTATTCAGTAGTATCTAAAATTAAAAATGAGAAAATATGTTACTAAAGAATCGATAGAAACATAAAAAGTATAACTTTTATTTACAACTTATAAACATTTTATAGTTTTGAAAATAACGTATAATATTATTATAAATAACATAATATTAAATTTTCATCATACAATTAATTAGAGAAAATAATTCAAATGACACAACAACTTCTTGTGAAATCTATATTTACAAGAATACTAAAGATTTTGTTACTGAAGTTAGGTATATTGTGTAACATATACTCCATTGAATATCAATACATAACTTTCATCAACTGTATAAACAAAAGTAAACAACAAATATGTGAAATGCAGTAATGCTACAACTATTGACTTATGGTAATTTATTGGAAATGAAAAACACTTAAAGGTATTCTATACAATCTACATCAATTTAATTTAACAGAGGCTTTGGAATAATTTCACGAGTATTAAATATTTTTATACTATCTGACGAAATATAATTTTGAAACACTGTGGATAACTCAGTCGATAACCGATACTATATTATGATCTTTAGTGTAAATTAAATTATCTTCTGAATTACTTAAATTATTGTATAATAACATTTTATAAAATAATTTCTTTATAAAGTGTTTCATTAATTGATTTATTTATTGGATGATCATAATCTATTTCAGGTTTAAGTATTTATAGGATATTTGTTTATAGTATAAATTGACATGGTATATTAGTATTGATTTGTTCTATTATTTGACTATGCGTATCCTGAAGATTATTTCCAGAAAAGCATCCAAGTTTCCATTCAGTAACATAAAATTAGTAATATTAATTAGGTCATGCGCATTGAACTTACATAATAGTCTTTACCGAAGAGTTCAAAATATTCTCTAACAAATTGTCTTAGTTATATTTTGCAACATTATTATATGCAGTTTCAAATGAAATTATAAATCTTATGGCACAACTCAAAAGCATTAAATGTTTTTAAAAAAAGTTTTTAATCGCTCTTTTAAGACAATTGGTTCTATATAAATAAGAAATGTTATAAATTCACTAGCTTTCCGGTACATAAATTCTTCTAAAAATCTTGGTAAACGGTTAAACTCGATAGGCAAAATTTATTTTATTTTATTTAATTCATTAAAAATAGCTCCAGGATTGTTATAGTGCACTGATTTTTTTACCTTTTACCCAAAATGACAATTATCTTTTCATAACACCCAAACAAATATTGTGTATCTATTTATAGATTTAAAATATTTATTACCCATATGATTTTTTTACATGTCACTCATCATATGTGTGTTTAAGAGGAGGGGAGGCATAATTTAGCCAATGTTAGATCATCTTTAATATAGGTTTATCATATATATTATAATTATTAGGTAACAAATAACAATTACAATTTATAGTAATTTTATAATTTTTATATAATTTATAAAATATAAATACCAGAAAATAGATGTTGTTCTAATGGAGGAAAATATTTTTTCCAATGAAATTCAATGGCACCAATAGTACGTAGGTCTAGCTACATTTTTCCATCGTTAAACTAGATAGTTTATCTTTAGCTTGGGTTTGATGATTACTTTCAGTTCTAGCAGCTATGAAATAAACTCCCTAGAAAATTAGAAAAACCAAATCAAAGAGAACAAAAACATATAGTGGCTGACATACCGTTTTTTCTTGAGGAAATAGTTCTGCAATAAGTTTATCAATTTTCTTGAAAAATAAGTTAATACCTTTGAAAAAGATTAGTTTCTAAAACAATAATTATAACAGCTTTTTACAAAACTAATAACAAGTGTTTAAGTGTTTAATATCACATATGTTGTATTTTTTAATTGAAATGTTTAATTAGTTTAAATATTTATATAGGTATCATTTAATATTATGAAGACAAAAGTGCTAAATAGTAAATACAACTTCTATACATTGAGGTATACAAAATAAAAGCACATATAAATTATACTTATTTTATTGTTCAGTGCCTATACCTAAAAAATTGTATTTTATTGATAACCTATTTGTTTATTATAATGTTATGTTATATTATTATATTCTTTCTGGCTTCATTCTATTGTTAAAACAACTAAAATGTGTGACATTTAATAAGTATTTTATAAAATTGTCTTATTATTTTATCTGTAATTACAAGAATCAGATAAAATGTATTACATTTTCAACTATTAATTATAAACAGTTTTTTATTATTATTTATTTTTATTGAAAGTTTTGTAACAGTATACAAAAATATAACAGTACAACAGCCACTCAACTCGATGAAGGGGTGATAACAAACAAATAATAGTACCAAAATATGTGTTTTGAATTGTTGATTTTTTCAACTAGTAAAAATAATTCTATTAAAATAAAAACACCTCATTTTATTAATAATTTAATATTTACGATATTATGATATGTTTTATTTTCGTTTAATGAAAAAATGTCTTATTATTGTAAGTTGTAAGTTTTTTTTACATAAAAATAGGATGTTACTTCATAGCTAAATAATGGGTAAGTGCAGTGGGGTGTAGTATGTCAGCGGTTTTTGGAAGTTGGTTCATTGTCCCTTCGGTCCTTGGACAGGATAGTGTATTATTAGAGTATTAGATTTGAATGCAATGATTGCATTCGCTAAAAAGATTCTTGAAGGAGTATCACTGTATCTATAATGCATTCATTTATTATAGATTTATAAGTTTTAGATTCTGAGCGGAGTGAGAGAAAGTTTTGATTTTACTAAGATGTGTGTTTTTCTCCTGTCTGTCAGCAAGATTTGGATAGTTAGATCAGCATTTTTTCTGATAGAAAAGTAAATCTATATGGTACTTTAAAGAGGTAATTTTTTTTTCTCTATAGTTATTTAACGCCACTAGAAAAACCATCCAAAATAACAAAAAAATATTAATTGATTATATATTAATTGTTAACGCTTTATTTATCACCATAGAAATTAATACAATTTTAAAAAAACTTGTAAAACAAGATTCTGCTCAGAATTGTTTTTAGCGAATGCAATCATTGCATTCAAATCTAATACTGTAATAACATACTATCCTGTCCAAGGACTAAAGCAACGATGGACAAACTTCTAAAACTGCTGACATATTCTATCCCACAGTACTTAGGTACCCACTTTTTAGACATGAAGAAACATCCTATTTTTACATAAAAAATCTAGAATAATAGGAACATTTTTTCATAAAACTTAAATAAAACATATATTTTAATACTATTATTTGTTTGTTATCACCCCTCCATTGATTTATGCGCCTGTTATACTATTATATTTTTATATACTGTTACAAAACTTTTATATAAAAGTAAATAATAATAAGAAATTGTTTACAATATTAATAGATGAAAATGGATTAAATTTTTTTTTTAGACCTTCATAAAAGAAAACCTATGAGTTATATAAGTTGTTACAATAAAAAAAAGCTACCTTAGAACATCTGCATTATATTTTGATTTAGAGCTACTGACTGTGTAAAAAATATTTAAAGGCATATTTTAGTATTTTTAAATGCATAAATATACATAATTATATTTTTAGCCAATTTATTTGAATATAAATATAATATGAATGTAAAAATTATAAATATTAAGCAATATAGCAATATAATAATGATAAATAATATTTATAAATATACAACAAGGTCTTTAACTTGTGGAAGAGAAGATAGAATGAACAACTGAAACAATCGTATGGAAAAAGAAGTAGGTATAACTCTAATGAAAGCTTATCATTTTTTTTTTTTTTTTTTTGTCAAACAATTATTAATCCATTTATTGGTACAATATTAAGGGTATATTAAGATGAATTTATAAAAGATAAAATAGGTAGGTCCTAGTATTTACTATTACTATTAAAATATTTTTATTTTTTTTTAAATTCTTTGTTTTTTGAAGCCTGCTGATTTTTCATGTACAAAATTTGGCTAGATATGCAAGAGGGAAGTAGTTTGACACCCCCCTTCACTGGGTATGCTTCTAACATAATACCATAAACAAAATAAATGATAGAAAAAAAGCAGATAAAAAATTTCATGATAATGTCTTTATTTTTGCACAAATATAATTATGTCAAGGAAATGTTTACATGTCGAAACAATAAAATCTTATATACTAAAAAATTCTAGTAAACTCGTATTTTGTTTACTATATTGTGTTATGGTATAATGTACATACAAATGATTAACTAATAAATCAAGTTGGGTACATATAATATTGAAATAATTGAAAATATAATTTACATGTAATTATATTATATATGTATGAATTAATTAAATTTTTAAACCATTATTAGGTAATAGTCTATTTACAATTAATGATAAACAATTAAACTGTAAATCACAAACATAAAAATTAAGTATCTAGTTAACTAAAAAAAATTAATAATTATATAAATATTATTCACACACCTTCTTGCCACATTAAGGAGTGCGATTTTAATTATCACAATGAAACTCAAATAAATAATTAAAGTTTCACGTATATAATTTATAAATATTTCAATAAATTATGTACAAATAATTGTAATGCAGGGTGTTTAATTTTAGAGGAAATCATAAATTATAATAGTTAAATGCTTTATACGTTAAAAATAGATACCTATTTACAATAAGTAAAAATGATAATAAAAGTGTATAGTTTTGGATATAATTATATTTTTTTAACTTCAGTTGTATAGTTGTATACGTGAATACTATAATAAACCAATTTTTAAATTTTATTAAGGGTTTTAAATTGAAATAAATGTAATACGTTTAAAATTTCACACAAAATTGTACAATAAGAGTCTATAATAATAATAATAATGTTTATATGACTGAAAATTTGGCCCGCTTGCTAAGTGGAAATTACTAAGACAATGATTGATAAATAAAGTTCAATTTTCCTAGTGCCATAGTTATTTTCATTGCTACTGATTGTGGACATTTTTAAAAATAATTCTATCTTAAGTACTAATATTATAATATTGTATATTATACGTATATAATTTATATTTATACATCTATATATATTATACATATGTGATTAACATACTATATATATGTATACACACATTTACATTCAATAATACATTCATTTTTTTTTTTTTATAAATAGTACAATAAATCACGGTTATTTTATACAAGTCGTAAAAAATACAATTTTATTTTCGGACTAGTAAATTTAGGAACATTCATCAATGTATTAATAATATGCAATAAATGTGTGTATAAATATAGAGCATACAAACAAACACTCGTAATATGTACACAAACGATGGGCAATAATAGCATACTGTTATCAGTACAGCCATACAGATTTGAACGTATAGGTAAGTCATGTAATTTTGGTATTTTTGATCTAAAAATCTAACCCATTTACCAATATTATCATACCTAAACAAAAATTGTGCTAAAAATATGATTTCCTACTATTTTTTAAGTTGTTTTTTATTTTATCTTAAATTTGTACACATGGATTAAAATAAAAAGATGTCTTTATTAATTCAAAATTAAATTCCATTATAATTGTTTGATCTATAATTCACTGATTAAAAAAAAAATGTATAATTATTTTATTTCATATCATAATGACATATTACGAGTATGCGATTAGTATAAATTAACATATCTGTTTGTTATACATGAGGTTATTGTGAATTAAATAATAATTTACAGGCTGTACAGTGTACATAACTTAACTCACATATTAAAAAGCATTATATTGTAACAACATTATAATTTGATACCAGTCAAAAAAATGAACTAACTGGCAATCATTATCAAAATCAAAATAGTAATACTTAAAATCTAGCAAAAACTGCACCATGATTTGGTATTTGATATACCCAGAGATATGCATGATACATTTTCCATACAATAATGCTTTTTAAAACATAAATAAATATTAATAGTAGAACACACAACACTAATAATAGTATTAATATTAATAAATTAAAATTAACATAGTATTATTGTTTGTCACTAAAAATTATCTAATCTACACTACTTATTTAATTTATAGGTAAATCACTTATATTCAGTAATGGTTCAAAAAAAAAAAAACATCATATACCTAAATTTAAAAAAAAAAAATCATTACAATAGTATTACATTATTATGTGTAACAAAGGGTATTACTAATAAACTGTTATTCAAATAAACATAAGTAAATAGTTTAGACTATCTACAAAAAAAAAAAATCGGAACAAATGATTCGCCCAAAAGGAAAGCATAGAAATGATAACTATGATCACTAACAGTCCTAAACAATAGATAGGATATCTTAATAATAAACGATGATCCTAACACATACTAGTAATAAACGATGATACTAACATAAAACAATAAAAGACATTTCAATGATTTGATCGTCATAATAAAAAATTAATGAATAGTGGTAGATAAATACATAGGTACATATTATAATATAAATAGATGAAACTTTGTGTTTTTGTTTCTAATAATAATGATTCATTTGTTACTGTTAAAATAGCTAAAACAGCTTATTCACTATTTTTAAAGGCGCATGATTATCAAAATGAATTATTGACCAATGTCTCGGTCTTAATTAGAATAAAATATTCTTACATTATAAACTAAACGGGGACATCATGCAAATATTTTAATAATATTTCATTATTTTATTGAGGTTAGAACAATAATGTATCGATCAAAAGCAGGACACAGTCGGTCAAGTATTAATAATTTCTCTAACAGTAATAAAACAAAAATATTTTTTTTTAAATATTGTCATAAAGTTTTTTGTTTTTATGTTTCGTAAGAAAAAAATAGTGTTTACAAAATATTTTTTTAAAATCAATTCTAAAATAATAAACAATTTAAAATGTTGATAAGAAAATATTTTGTAGACATTAGCTCAAACTGAATTTTTAACATGTAAGAAACCCTTTTTGACAAAATTATTTTCATTATTTTTGTTTCATTTCTGTCTTAAGTTGCGATTTATAAAGGCCTTGGATCAACAGTCAGCAGATCTGTGATCAATTTCGAACGTGTCGCTCAAGTGCATATTATAACATTATCATGACGTGTTGACGTCAAGTCATTGAAATATAAAATTAATAATTATAGTATAATACACTACCTAGTAAAATAATAATAACATAAAAGTAATAATAATAAGAATAATAGTAAAAATAATAATGATAGTCACAATGATAATATTAATAATAGTAGGCAATAATAATAATAATGTACACTGCGATTTGAGTTTTATCATCGGTTAAAACGCAAGTACTCGAGTAAATGTTATGTCGCTAGACCTTCGGTGCGATTCTGGGAGATGTGATTTGTGTGCGCTATCGGAGACGATTGCGGAGATTGGGGTGCGCAGTTGTTGAGCTGATGGTCCTCGGAGGAATTGATATTGACTGTCGTCTGCCGGTCGTAGTGCAGGTCCCAAAGCGGCGGTGTCCTTATGTGGTGGGACGGTGGCGACGATGATGAAGACATGACGTTGTTCTGCTTGTCGGCAGCGATGCTTGGCTCCTGTTTCATCATGTCGCCTGGAAACGTACCGCCGCCGCCAAAGTTGCCGAACCCGCTTAGAATACGATTGTTGACGTTGCTGTTAACGTTCTGGATTACCGATATTTCGTTGATCTAGGGCAAAAACATGATCAATAATTTAATTATGACTGATTGTATAGCAATATTGTTATTATTATCGTCTAAATGTGATTTATTAACATCCGCAGATCGGAACGATATAAAAATGAGAGTTGAATAATAGATGCATTTAAATTTGTAAAATGTGAACAGAATAAAACAGAAATACCAGTAAACAATTTACGATTGTTAGATAAAACGCATAGGGAATAAACAGGAATTGAAAAACAGTTATGGACAATAAACGGAACAAATCACATGTCATGTGATTTACAGTAAAAAATATGTATCATGACCAAATATTTAGCAAGTGGCATTTATTTTAGAAACGAAAATATTAGGTATCTATACAACGACACAAGCCCTTCTTGATAATATATCTTCTTAATAACTTTAAAATATTTATAGTGCTATTGAAACAAGATTAACAATAATAAAAATACCATATGACAAGTGGACAAGTGTAATTACCTTTTGTTGATGAATTCCGTTTAAATACGGACTGGACAGAAACGGATGGTAATAGATTTCTGGTCTCCGTTGGAGGAAATCCGTTTCTTTGACACTGTTGGCGATCTGCAAAGGCGGAAGCTCTAGTGACATTCTCCGCCCTCTTCTGGAAGTTCCATTGGTCCACATGTGAGTTCCCATGTGCACCTAAACATCATAAAAACGAACAGCGACATTAATAACGCATATATACACAAATATTATTTTAATATGTTAAATATATCTCGTCAGAGACGCTAAGGTGGACAGTCGACAGATTAGCTTACTTTGAGATTGCCTTTGGTCGTGAACGCTTTCAGGCACACTGTGCATCGAAAAGGCTTGTCACCCGTGTGGGTCCTCATGTGGATTTGTAGTGCAGAGGACGAGGAGAAGTTTTTGTGGCACACGTTACACAAGTGTTTGGGCGAACCTTCAAACGTACAGGCAAACAAAACAATTATTTTAGTCAATTTCGTGGTATTTGGTATCGGTCATCAATAGATTTAAATGAAACAAAAAGTTATCTGTACCAAAAAAGTAAAAGCGACAACTTAATCAGACTGGACTTAAAACCTATATTTAAATTGATCGTCATGTGCGAGTCGTTAAAACTTGCTGTTAATTATATTATTTGTATTTTTATAATTTGTCTGTGTTGAATGTTTAATATCATAATAGTAGGCTTTACTGTGTACCTATTTTGATATGAAATTGTCAGTATAAAGAAATACAATGAAAATAATATTATAATGAGTGCCTAATATAACAATTGGTACGTCAAAAGAATTGAAAAAACTACGTAATAGTCAAAACAGATATAATTTTTTAAATATATTAATTTTAATTTTAATATTTTTTCGTTCGAAGCAAATTTCTAATTTTGCCGCCCCTGAGTGGTAACTACTGGTGAGTACAGAGTAACTGGATGGCATACTGGATTTGTGAATCCCTACAGATACTAGGTATATAACTATAACATGTCAACTTTTGATGAAGACCGGGTAACATTATTATTTATTTAATATTATTTACTACTATAGCTTACTTGGTTGTCTCTTAGCCGATGGCAGGCCGGCGTCAGGATCGGCCAATGAGCGTTTTGGCGAAGACGGCGAAGAAGATGACAGACCTCCTTCGGTCGTGGCTGGCGGTTTTCTAGAACTAGAGCCCGGAGCGTTGTACTGCTGCTGATGGCCAACGGCGGGCACGGACAGTGTGACCACCGGTTGGATCGAGGATTTAGCGGACAGTGGTTGCGACGGGGGCGTCTGTGCAGATGCGGCCTGCTGTTGCTGTTGTTGGACCGGTGGCGGCGACAAGTCGGCCGCCAACTGAACTGCGGTACTGGTTGACGAAGGCCCGGTGCACGTGGACGCGTTCGCCGATACCGCAGTCACGGTACCGGACACCACGGGCATCATACCGTTTGGAGGCTGTTGCAATACGATCTGTTGCGGTGGCGGTGGTGGCGGTGGTGGTGGTGGCAGAGATCGAGGCCCAACTCCACCAGTCATCGCTCCGGATGAAGCCGATCCCGTGACTGCGGCCACGGCGGCGGCTGCGGCTGCTGCGGCGTTTTGTGCGGCTACACTCAAAAGCATGATCTGCTGTTGGTGGTGATGCATCTGGTGCTGATGATGCTGCTGGTGATGCAGGTGATGCTGGGCCGCATCACGGCTCTCAGAGCTTGCGTTGCTGACTGTGTCGTCGTGACCACAGCTAGTCGAGTTGTTGCCGTCGAACATGTTGTTCGACGAGCTGCCTCCACCGGCGCCCGTCGACGACATGTCTCGAGTCTTATGCGTTAGCATGTGCTGTTTCATATTACCCTGCAACACGTGCAGAATACATACTGAAAGTCTGTGGTGTCATAACATTAATAATTATAACGATGACATCGCGATTATATAGTCGTGTCACCGTGGGGATGATGGCTGGTGGTGGGAGGACAATATAGGGATGGTATACCGTACCGGGCGGAACGAGCAATCCACGTGTTTTAGAGGTAGTAAAAAAAAATAAAAAATATTATATACGAGTAGGTACTTAAATAAAACATGGTAACGTTCGTCTAGGACTTTCGTCCCATATACGGAGGTCGGTCACACGTCCCTTTGCACATACTTTATGATATAATACACTTAGGGGCAAGAGGATTTATTGTGCGGTGTGGTGGAAGTATACGGGATTTGGGAAAATCTATTTTCACACCTTTCATATTGTTGTATAATCAACGTATAAAACCCCATGACAAAGGGAAGGTATTTTTATAACAAACATTTGCACACTACCTGACAGAATATTTGTAATAATAATAATAATAATAGTGTCGTCTCATAAACACATCTACCATAAAAGCTCGTGTTCAACGAGTTTCGAGCCGCGCGCTTTTACCTATCGAATAACCACCGGCAAGGGTTCACGTCTAGAAAGGAGTGCTTTGCATAGTAATAATTAAAATTGTTGACGACGACTTCGTTGGTTGTGTTAATTGTTTTGCCCAACATTTCGTGAAGTATGCCATCTAAAGTACACTCTTATTGCGACGTGTCGATTGTGTGGTAGTTTGTGAGGCGAGTTAATTTGATTATTTATATTGTTGCACTTATATATACAAAACCAAATTCTTCATAATATGCTGGGTTCGATGGTACGATGATATATTTTATTATTTCTCATAGTTTCTGTTTCACAGGCGAAAATTTCAAAAGAAGAAATGTACGATAATGGTGGCACACAGGAATGTTTGCCGAAAACTTTAAGACTCCTCGACAGCTCCATCTGAACGTATATAGTTTCACCGCTCTCGTCTACGTTACTGCACACGCGTATTTCGAACGCAATTTAGGTTGAGTACGCGTCTCTATTCGTATGAACGCATTTCGAGGGACCGCAGACGTCATGCGGTTTTGGTTTTCGAGTAGGTAGATATTATATAATACGATTATTAGCCAAACGCATTCGTACCGCTACATAATTATCTCGTGATGTATAATATTCGGAAATAATGGACGTGAGATAATATACTGTAGACAATACACGAACAAATATTATAAGGACACCCCACAGAAATGTTTTGGTACGTAAACAGTTAACGCAAGTTGACGCAAGTTGACGCATGTCGGTTATAATTGCTCATATTTATACATATATTGTAGAGATTAACATTTAATTTATGAATATGAAAGGTAACACGATTTTGTAATTCGACTCGTAAGTAAATACGTGATTGGTTGAAATTATTTTTTAATATTAAGTCAAAATCGTTTTAAAAAAAATAATGTACAAATTTAGAAAACTAAATACCACAAAGCGCACATTATTATGAGATGATGCCTTCAAAATGTATCTTCATTAAATTTGCCTATACTTAACCCCTTAAACACCGGTGAGACATTAATATTATCTTATAATATTATCGTAAGATACGATGCGATTAATTAATTTTCCTTTGACTTTACTGCGGTCAGTCGTTTTCGTTTATATCAATGGATAAAAATCGCATTGCACAATTATTAATTTGCGATAGTATACTTAACCTAAAGGCCACAACTTCTGACCGTAAATATTTCGATTCTACGTCCGACATACCCACCAACGTATTTTTGTACGATGGGATATATTGTCGTCGTGTACAAATTACCTACAATAGTCTCGGATAATAATCATAGAGCGACACGTTGATCAAAATAATTAAAATTGCATATTATAAAAACTAATGAATTGAAAAGCATAATATTACGGACGTATTTATTTTTATTTATTTTGATGTGTATGTATAATATAGAATACTATAGAGTACTATAGAATACGAATCACTGATATTTTTTAAAAACTTAGATTTTAGTTTCAAAAATATAGATTATGCCTTAACTCCTGTATTATTGTGATATATTAAATATTATTGTTTTGGCTAAGTAATAAATAAAATAAAAGTAGTCTTGATAAACATATTTGGTAAATTTTTACTAAACATAGGGAAGATTGGTTATTCAGGGAAAGAAAGTCGGCATCCAGATTAATTCTGCACACAATGCTGCAGCATGCGGTCATAGATCGTAGCAATACAATTATCGTCGCGGGATATGAATATGGAAAACGTATAATATCATAAAATAACATACACACGTGAAAATATGTATACAAAAAATACGGTCAAAGGTAAACAGCGTGAATCCGGCCAAAAAATCCAATCACGCATACAAACCGTGACACATTTTATTGTTTTCAATTTAAAAAAAAAATTCCATTTCCGTGTATGATGATGATGATGATGTATAATAAGTTGACTAAAAACCGTCACTTCGACGTCAGCAATATCAAGTGGAAATAATTTCGAATACAAACATAATAATAATATATATAGGTACACATGCACACACACCCATACACACACAGTAGAGTGAAATGGAAGTGGTACACCTCTGCAGTTCGTAGAGTACGTTACTACTAAATGAGCATCCCAGCGAAACATATTAAAAATATATAGCTATCCGAGTGAGGAAAAAACAAAGAGAAAATTAGTAATAAAAAAAGAGCAACATTATTTTACACGAGAAACCGTATAGAATAGAAAGACAAAAAAAAAAAAAAACATAACAAAACAAATTGCACTACGAAACATAAATGACTGTGAAAATTAATCCACGTCACTGCCGTTGAATTTTACTGTACGTTTCTTCTGCAAATGAAAAAAACAAAAAAAACGCGGTGAATCGTGAAACAGATAATAATAATATGGAATACAAGAACGTATATAATGTGTGATTTGAAAAATGACGGATGTATGTGACGGATTTGCGTCGAAACATTTTCGATTCGGTGCTTTAGACAACAGATGATGATTTCAGTGACTTCGGCTCGTTATTAAAAACCGTTTCCATCGTCATACAATAATATGTTATGGATTCAACGACCGTCCTATGCAGAGACTAATCATTTAGTATATAGGTTTACAAAACGAACAGTTTAATTAATTCCAGTCATATCATGTATAGGGCCGTACTATTTAAGATATAGGTACTGCCGGTACTGGTCACATATAAAGGCAACAATATCGCTTTGAAAAATATTAAAAATATAACAATAGGTAGGTATTTACTATTTACGCGTTGTAATAAAAAAAAACTAGTAATAATATTTTGCAGTTTAATGCAGTAAACGTTAAATAATAATATATTTATATACAATTTGTATCACATGATTTTAAATTTAAAAAGATTTTTAATATTATATTATGTGAAACAGCCAAGACAATAAATAAATAATAAAGGGAAATTAGTTATAACGTGTAAACAAAAAATTGCAACCTCTTTACAAAAAATGCGACCGTTGGTACATTGCAGCTCACCCCTTGAATTCCTCACCGTATATACATATTATAATATGTATATGCCATAATAGATCCTACCCTGTAAATAGCCTAATTATAATTACACGCGTTACATAATAACGCACGAGGGAGAGAAATAACAGTTTATAAAATGTATTATAATTTGTAGATAGGCACCTATAATGTTTTATTTTTTGTATAGAAGTTATATATATTACGACTCTAATATTACCTACGGAGATTTAATTGTAATTAAACTAACGAAAGGTTACGGACTACGGTTATGGATTGAGGACTAGTAATATTTTAAGTTATTAGTAGGTATAGTATATTCCGTATACGTTAAGTTAAGACTATTTAAAACAGTATGATTTTTATGAATTTATTCAATTAATTTAGATAATAACATCCCTACTTTTATTTTTTATGTTATATTAAACAATATTATAATCTCAGGTGAGCTCCTACTCTAAAGTCACTAAAATTAAGCGTAGGGAGATTTATGAACTAACGCTGCAATTATAGCCACATGTTATAATATGCTTTAGTACTAATTTCACAATAATCCACATTGCACTTGCCAAAACTAATTACCTAATTTTACGAAACTAGATTTAAAACTGTAATTTTTTTTCTCAATTGTTTGGTTTCTACATATAACAATTATGTGAAATAAAATAAACAAGCATAATGTTCATTTTTTAATAACGGTTGCGTAATTAGTTTGGAAATAAAATACAATCGTAGTAGGAATTATGTAATATAGGATTTAAATAAAATATATTAAAAATAGCATTGAAACAATGAAATATGATGATTCGCATTTCGTTTAAACTTATGTGCGATGTCGTCAAATAAATGGAATCGTTTGTACCGATTAGATAACAGGTAGCGGTGGACTATTGTTTTTGCTGCTTTTTTTATACACATTTGATATTTGAATATTGAATATTTAAAGAGAATATTATTTATTTTCAAATACGAGTAGCAAGTCTTTTTTTCCGGTTCGTCGATATATTTATTTTTAAACAAGTAATAATAAGATTTTGTATTGTACGGTTAAATTATTTGTGAGCGTTAGAAAACAATTCTAAAAATACAATAGAAATAGAAATGCATTACATAAAAAAAAAAAATCGCGATGAAAACCGCCAAGAGAAATTTAAATAATGTTGAAATGTCCATAAAGGATCACATCTGGCGAATATTCCGCAAAGCGATGATATGCAGTTACACGCATTATTATAAAAAAATAATGTATAACAAATATTAGTATGTTTTTTTTAATTGTAAATTAGTTCATGTGACATATATTATATAATGATAATGGCTATAATGTCTGATTCGAGTTGAGTAGATTGTGTTATTCAGACTGTTTTTTCAACACCTTAATTAAATCAGCAACATATTATAATATTATGTTGTACACGTATGCAACTGAATTATATATTAAACTATACATTAAATGTCTACAATTATATATTTTTCTATATAACAACACACTGGAATCGAACTCTCAACAGTGGGACAAAAAAGAAAATCGTTTCAAAATATTATATTCTACTCGTTTTCGGATGGATCCCGACAAACGTAAATGTCAAAATAAAAATCGCATTATAATATGTATAAAATATGAACGTCCTAGTTAAATAAATTAACCATCGCACACAATACTGTTGACGCTGGAACGGGCTTATTTATATTCCATTATATATATTATATATAGGTATGGGTATAGGTAGGTAAAAGTAAAAGTGTATAGAATTTTTTATTTTAATTTTTTGTTTGTTTTTATTATATTCGTATTTAGATCAATATCGTTCCTTTGCCCGTAAAAGCAACAGGTTTTTTCCCACTATTTGTTAAGATGGATTGCAGAATTAATCCATTATTCAACCTCTAGCCAAACGACAGCGGGGAAAATAAGAAAATAGCGAGAGAGCGGCTCTCTCGAATCCACAACAATGTTACCTGTCACAGCAGCGAAGCATATATGTATCTATACTACTGCACCACTTGGGTGTATCGTATCGAAATGCTAACCAACAAGCGTAATATTCTTTTAATATTATTATTATTATCCATCGTCATGGTGCCACAACGGTTGAACAACACCCAATAAAATATTGACAATAGAAAAAAAAATTGTTGTGTTTGTTGATGTTTTAAACATTTATTTATGGCCGTTAACAGTCGTGAAAAAAATGAAAATATTTATATGAAAATTGGTCGGTGCATTCAAAATACAATATAATACAATACTATATAATATATGATTTTGTTCCTCAATAAGAAACGAACCACCTTTTAACAAAAATAACAGAACTGAAATAATGTTTCTAATTGGATGGATGAAACTTTCTTTTTAATGTTCAATATGTTTTTTACCAAATCATTTTATTGTACACTTATATATTATAACACTTAACCAAAGAAAAGGTAAAATACAACTTATAGTAAATTGAAGAGAACGGAATCTTCTTATACTTATAATACTAAATACCAATAAAAGGTATTTCAAACAATTACTCTTATGCGACGAGTCAAAGAACAATATGTCAACCTCGAGATATTATAATAATAGGATAAGTACTGATTTTAATTTTGAAATAATAACCAAGTAGGTAAATGTATTGTACTTGTTTGGTATCTCATATTATAAACAATAAAATGCGTAGGTATCGTTGTTCATTATAAAAATAAATTTTATTATCATTTTTGCTGTCATTATGAAAAAGAGGTGGATAAAAGGTTTTTTTTTTAACGAGAAGATGCAAATAACTGTCAAATGACGAAATATGTTCGTTTGTCGGAACGAAAAAATTAAACGGTTCCAGTCATCACTGGAATATAATATAGTATTAAACACAAACAGGAAAACGATATTTTTAAGAGTATTGTATGCACTCGAACAATACTTTCTAAGCCGTGAACAACCTTATCTCCTAAGGCTTTGATCGATTTTTTAAAGAACACAATATAATTTAGCATCGATCGAGTATTTTTTCGTTCAATTCTGCGGCGAACTGTTGATTTCGGCAGGATAGTGGAAGTGCTCTGGATGGGACGGAAATTGGGTCACAACGGGGTATGAACTTTTTTTTTTAAGCGCAACATAATTGTGTATAGTTTAAATTTAGATATACCTTATTTATTATTCATTAATAATTATTATAATATATTAATATAACCTCAAGTTTATAGTATTCATTGCAGCCATTACACAATTGTGTATGCAAACATGCAGGGCCTGATTAACCATTAGGCACTGTGTCTAGGCCTTAGGGCCTATATAAAAGAAAACACAGAGCCTATTCGACTTAATATTATATGCTGTTTGAAATTTGGGTAATTTTTCACATTTTATTAACAAAATCTTTTTTCTATAAGATCGTCTATACAATTTGGGCCCCTTTAAAGTGCTGAATTATATAGTGCCATCTACCCCACCTACGAATTGATCAAATCTGGTCCTGAGACGAACGGGTTTCAAACATTTAAGAGAATATGAGTTATGTTATCGATTAATGATATGATTCAGTGTCGATCGTACCTTTGTCGAGAATCCTCGGTCGCACACGGTACATTTGAACGGCCGCTCTTTGGTATGGCTCCTGTAGTGGATCTCGAGAGCAGAGTGGCACGCGAACGTTTTGAAACAGATGTTGCACGTGGTGTTTCCTCGAGCAGCTAAAACATATACATCGGAAATAATTATTTTGCATAATTGTGGTCGCGCACATGGGATAGTAGGTAACAACCCCGTCACACAAATATTAAAAATAATAATAAAATCTGAGCACCCGGTCCAACAAGCCCCCCGATGACAACGAAGACGTGCGCCGGATAGGAAAGGTGCAGCATGTGACGGACGGGAGGAAAAACACAAATCAAAATATTAATGATAATAATAATAATTATTATTAGTACTTTCCAGCCAGATGATATCGCTAGTTCGCATCTTTTGATGGAACAAAAACCATACATATTTATAAAATAATACAAACAACATTTTCTCTCGAATTGGCTATATAGACACGATATATAACGTTTTAGATTTTTTTTCCTAAAATGTGATTTTTTTTAAATATATAATCATGTTTTATGTACAAGCAAATGTTTCAAATATTCGTTTCATCTCGTTTTCAGTATAAAAATAACCCGCATCTCACAAGTCACGACATTCGTTTATTTATATTTTATATACCATTTTAGATATCGTGCAGAGCGAGGGGGCGGTTTTACAATGAAGTGTACTCTATTTTTCTTTCAGTTAACACTTTTTGGGGGCAATAAAAGTTTCAAATTTTTCACGTATTCTACTAAATCAACCAAATTGAACACATATGGTACTTTACAGACGTCATTTTCGGTAAATCTCCCAGTAAATTACAGAATGCATTCGGCTGACTGCGAATAAACAGCGGAACGTATATAGAAAAACAGAAAAACCCGTTCTTGATGAAATCTTTTGGCTAAACCGATTTGAGCCTTAGCAGAAAGGTTTTCGAATGCTAATTAGTATCATTTATCGTATTGATCTTCGATTTAAAATAATATCTTACTATAACTTTTAAACGCCAAGGTGAGCAAACTGAATGCATTATTAAATTATAATAATTATAATATATAGGTACTTACTAAACCTACACTGCTTTAGATGTCTCATCACAGGTACATTTTTTTTAGTAATATTCAGTTGAAACAATTAATATATTATCATAGTATACTATCTTATAAGAGATTGAAACTAAATGTTTAAGCAAATAAAATAATTATTTGAAATTAAATCAGTAAATCACATTTTTGGTTGTTATATATTATACTGAGTGGGTAAGACTATATACACGTATTATAAATATATATATTCACAGAATACCTTCTTTGTATTTTAATTAAATTGTTTATTATTTATTAATTTATTATAATGTTTATGTAAAAGCGAAAGAATGGAAAAAAAATCGAAAAAAAGAGACCAGTTTTATATTATTGACATATATTATAATTAAATACTATAATACACTATAATATAATAAATTACAATAATATATGGGATTCATTAATTCGGTAGAAGTCAGAGACATAATGTTATTAGGTACTTATTTCCCACCGAATAATAATAAATTATTGTTCAACAATCACTTAAGACGAAAAATATATTATTTTATTATTATTCATATTCATAGATTCCTGGGCAAAGCTGTATTTCCTAATAATTGCTTAACTCAACCGCATATTTTGCAATTTGTTAACTAGGTATATTTTATTAATAATTATAAAGATCTCGAAGATCTTGTTTATTTTTTTTGAGCTATTGTGTATTTGTGTGGTATAATTGCACGGTCAATATTATATTAAAACAATAATAATATAATACTATCGTAAAACCATTCGCGACGAGTTAAAAGTTTAAATCATATCAATAGATGTATTCAACAAGGCTGCGTGAGTGTAAAAACAATAATAATATTATCGAACCACATGGAGTTCTATAAACGCAAATTTGAATATTATGTATACAATAATCTCATAAAATTCTAAAGATGTTATAAAATGAAAATTGCTACAATGTTTGTTTTTTATTGAAACTAAATTGTACAGTTCATTATTAATGGCAATAGAGTCCCAAACATGTAAATCCAAGTTAATTTATAACCGACAGCGACGATTTTGAAATAATAGCGGGAGAACAAAATTCTCCCGCACACTGGCAAGCAAAATAATTATAATTTATGTTTTTAATTAAAAACAAAAAAAATATGTATATGTAAATACCGATAATACATCATTCGGCGAGTAAAGGCATAATGAAAATAATAGTAACATTATATTACGGCGTTTTAAAAAAAGACATGTGACGCACATGTGGTCGGTACTTATATACGATAATAGCACGATAAATAATGGCAACGGCGTTTATAATTACTTCGATTCTCCACGAAAACGATAAAATACAACGTCCGATGGAAGAACGAACGAAACAAAGGAATGATACTACGATTTATCAGTTGGGTGCGTTGAGAATAATTTCCATCATGTTATTATCATCGATAAAATATTATGCGGCGGCGTGTGTATCGAGTGTACCGTGAAATAGATATTAATCGAGTCGAAAAAAAATACAATTAGAAAAAAAAATGGTTTTCCAACGGAATCTCGGAATACCTACCATTCGCGTTTACGAAAATAAAAAATTGAAATGTATCGGCCCACAAGAGAGAAGTGTGTAATAGGCATATCATCTCGTCACTGTGTACAATAAAAATTTTAACTCGTTTTCTGAATAACATACAGTTTATTATTGTTAATGTTAATATTTCTATTTATACACGTCGAATAATACTATACTAATATACTACTAATACTTTTAATCCTACGCGCACCTACTGTTTACACCAAATCTTAACACATCTGTTATGAATGTTATGATACTAATTATACTGTTTAATAACATAATAGGTTAGGTGTAATAATATAATGGGTTTTTTTTTCAAACTACCTACTTGATTGTATATTATAAATGTGTCATGATTATGATGATAATAATAACAATTTAGTGCCCCCACTTCCGTACACGTGCCGCGATCATACGCCATTTGCCAACGAGGGAAGACAAATATTTATTATTATAATAATTATACGCGGCATTATTATAATAGAACGATGTTTACTAATAAGTACCTTATTATTTTAATTGATGGCGTTATTAACATGGCTAATATTGTAAATGTTACGAAATTCAGAAGTAAATGAGATTCAGATCATGCAACGTAATAAAATTATTATTTTTTTATGAACATCATTATTTATTATTATTATTATTATTATTATACGCACATGGTTCTGAAAGCTTGTCTCGGGCTGTAGTCGGCGAAAAATAAATGCTCGAGATTCTATTGATTTAGTCAACAAAGTGACAGAATGCATCTAAATATAAAACTTAATGACGCGATGAACATTTCAACGTTTTAAATGTCAATGCATTTTACCAGACAATAATGCGATGATAATATAACATAAGGAATTCAGGCGTGATGTATGCGACGCGTTTTTCATCCGAACGTGCTTGACACGATGCCAAAAAGTGCGTGCAATTTATTCTCCGGGACGAAAAGAATAGTTATTTTACACGAATTAAATTGAATTTAGAAAAAATGTGTACGATCGCGAGTGTCTATTCATAACTGAGCGCAACGGCAACACACAATGGCACGTGATGTGCGCGGTGGTGTTCTAAAATATAAGCCAACGCCAAAACAATAATAGCGACGAGGACAAAACGGATGTCTTGGGCTTTTTTCTTTTTAAAATTTTAAAATTGTTCTACAAATAAACGATCTGTGGCACTTACCGGATGGTCCGAATGAAGGTCCGTGGCCCGGAAGTCCGGCCGCGGAAGTGGCGGATCCTGCCATGAGCCCGGCAAATGCAGGTGGCAGATACGTAGACATGATGTGATTGGCGGTGGTGGTTAATGCCGTCTGTTTGGGCGTCAGGTCCAGGGCGCAAGGTGGCGAGTATCTACTATTGTGGAACGACATCGATATGGGCGATCCAGCCCGGGAACCTTGGTGACGCGAAGACGACGATGTCGGCCTGGGAGAAAATGATTCGTCCGAAGTGATTAGTGGTGGGCTGGCCATCATTGCTCTGCCACCTGAAATCAAAAAGTTACGATACTAAAAGGGTTTCGATGTATTTGTTGATGGTTGGTAGATTCTCGTGATAATATACTCTATTGGTCTGTTTCAAAGGTTGTAATCCAACTAATTAGTATTTAGGTTGCAGTTATTTGGCTGGGCTGGCCGGGTGAGGACAATCGTAGTAGGACATTTTTCAGTGCACCAATGATGACCAATAATGTACCTTCTGCATTGACAGAGTTCTCATTTTGATAATAATTATGGTAAAATGACTTTGAAAAAGTTTTGTATTATCTTAAATAGTGCCCAGCGAATGATTATCAATTAAATAAATGAATAAATACATTTCCAAATAAATATGAGTTCTGTGCAGCGGCTGTATAATTTTATTCAAACTAACGAAAATCAATGTACCTATATATACACTGTATATTATACAGTAAAAATAACAGTCTAAACAATAAAATTGTTAATGGTTACTCCTGGTAAGCTTATCATATTATCGTAACCACAAAACGGTGTTCATAAATCATAATACATAGTAAGTAATAGTTACGCCCGTAGTGTTACGTTGGTTGTGTACATATTTTAACGAGGTCAATGGAAATGTTAATAAATTCTAATAAAATACAATATTATGTGCAAGTGTAAGTTTAACGTAAAGTATTAACTACATTTAACTATTAATTATTATATTATGAACTATTTACTTTTGTTGGAAAGGTTTTCAGGTTGGTCTTGTAATCCGTCATTCATAGTAGGACTGTTGGTCCGTTCTTCTTCGCCACTGTACTTAGTGTCAACGCTAAAGTCATCAGTGTTGGCATCAATGTCGTGTTGACGTTCATCGACGTCAGCTGAGTCGATGTCCACGGCCATATCGTCGATGTACTCAGAGGATGTAGGATCGTCTTTATTGTTGCGCGTTATACTGGAATCGGAGAGAGGTGGAGGAGACGGAATAGACGATTCGTGAGAAGAGCAGCCAGTGTTAGCAGGTTTGCTCAAGTTCTCGGGCTGCTCTTGTTCGCGTTTGAACTGAAACAGTTGTAGCGATGATGAGTGATTATTCGGCAGGTGATGTTGCTGTTGCTGCTTGTGATGGTGCTGGAGGATATTGTGTTGCTGTTGGTGATGATGTTGTTGATGGTTTGTCATTAATAACTGTTCGGCAGGCTGCTGTTGCTGCTGTGACGGCATCTGAATATTCGATGGGAGTGCTATATCTGTCGATGACGATTGATGATGTTGTTGCTGGCCGTGGTGGCTGCCACTGGGTCGGAATAGATTGGACAGAGCCGTCGGAAAAGATGAAGCGGACGAGACCGCGGAAAACTGATGGGACAACGGAGACCGTGGAGTGACGGCACCAGTGGAGTTGGGTGGCATTTGTGAGTTGCATCCGTTCTGATGGTGTGGAGACTGGTTCAAGTGCGGTGGCATCAGCGCAGGAAAGTCTCTGTCCAAGTGTTCGGGAACTGGTAACGGATTCATTTTGACGTTAGGAAATTTCGACGTGTGTCTCTGAAAATGGACTTTAAGGTTGCCTTTAGTGGTAAACCGACTGCCGCAAACGTTGCATTTGAACGGACGTTCGCCCGTGTGCGATCTGATGTGTATCTGAAGGGCCGAGTCGCTACCAAACACCTTACCACAGTAACGGCACCTGTGCTTGTAAAAATTGTCACCTCGGCTTCCACCACTGCCACCTGCGGATTTACCGTCGTACGGCGACAGTGAGCTGCCTTTTCCACCGCTACCCGAGCACTTCCGGAATGAAAGTTCGTCCGCGAGATTGTTGGTCAACATGCCTTGACTAGCCTTGTCCAGCACTTCTTGCGCACGTCGTTGCAACATTTCCAGCGTGTTGGGTTCACTGGGCGACGGCGGCGGGTCCAAGTTGGTGATTATGGACGATGCGAACGCCGAAGAAACGGAACACGACGGTATGGAATGATGATGTGTGACGATTGGCGAAGAAGTGTACGGCGTCAGCGAAAACGATGTCGACGATGATGTAGAAGCCTGAGGCTGCGACTGAAGCGGGGCCGGAGGTGGTGGCTGCGGCGAACTCTCGGCTGACACCAACGCCATGGTCTGTACGGTGGTCGGTTGGAGCGGCAGCTGCTGCTGTGGCGGCGGTGGGGTTTGTACCGGTAACACGGATGCTTGCAAAGCTTGCAGTGGCGACGGAGCGGGGCGTTGCAGTTCGGGCAGCATTATGCCCATGATGGATGACGGCGGGGGCGTTGGCGAGCGCGAGGTAGACGGTGACGGAGATCGGCTGAGCTGAAGTAGTGGCGTTTGAGTGGTACAGTCACCGGTGGACTGTTGCGTGGACATGGACATAGGTCCCGGTACCGGGATTGAAAGCGGCGTGACTGCCGGTAGCAACTGCTGCGGGGGCGGTGGAGGCAGTGGCGGGGATCGTCCGGCCTGATGGTGCTGTTGAACAATTTGGTGCAACATTTCGGCACCGTTCCGCGATATGGCCAATAGTGACATGGGTATGTCGTTGGGCGATGCCCCTGCCATGGCCGACATGACCGCGGCGCTGTCGTCGTTGCCATCGCTGAGTAGTGGCGGTGATACAGACAAGGTTCCGTCGATGCTTCCAGTACCGCCACCACCGCCACACCGACGGCTTATCTGCAACTGTTGACGGAGCTGTGAGATGAGGCTCAGCTGCATCATCTGCTGATGTTGCAACGTGAACAGAGACGAATTTACGATGGCTAAGTCTTGTAGCACGTTTTGGTTGCTGACGGCACCGTTATTTACAGCCATTGCGGTGGCCGCAAATTGCGCAACGGCCACTTTGGTGTGTTGCAGCGCTTCAAGTGTCACGTGGTGACCGGCTGCCGCTTGTTGTTGTTGCTGCTGCTGGAGCGCTGGCACGTCAGCCGCGGCAGCAACTGCCTGTACGGCCGCTTGATAAGCGGCGAACGGAAAGCCGGCCGGCACCAGTGCGGACGAATCGTCGGCGGCCACGATGTCGTCACTGACGACGGAGTCTGGCAGACCACCACCGTAACGACGGTTGTTGTTCTCTGCGTCTTGCCGCTGTCTCCTCTGCTCTTCGTGCGCCTTATTGTTGTTATTGTTGTTATTATTGTTGTTATTGATGTTGTTATTGTGACGGCCACTCCTTAAATCGGCTACGGCCATTGCCTGCAAACCAGCCGCGTTGTAATGGTGTCCGTGACGGTGATAGTGGTCCATCTCGTCCAAGTCGTCCAAGTCGTCTACAACGTCCTCGTCATCGTCCGGTTCTTCATCGTCTTCGATATCGTCTGTGTCGTCGTGATCGTTCCGATGATCAAAATCGTCGGAAGTGGCTGCGTTATTTGCGGCGCCGGTCCGGAGCACGCACGTCTTGTTATGTTCCGAAAGCTCGGAAAAACTCAGAAATCCCATGGCACACTGCCTGCACGTATTTGACAACTTTCTAGGCAACTTTTCTCCGTGCATCGGCCCGTTCTCTTCATCATCTTCATCGTCTGAAGTCATCGATGTCGCACCTGCGCAACAAAATAAAACACCATCAATTAATATCGTAATCATTCTATGGCCGCGGGATATGCGATCCGACACGTTTTTATCAAGGGCATTTTCTAATTTTATTGCGTAGGATGGGACTTTGACGTCACTAAAATTAACCTAAACGGACGTAACTGTGCAGACCACACAAAATGGCTGGACACGTATATAGAAACGGCTTGGGGTTGTTTTTTTGAGGGAGAGGCGCGCCAACGGTATAAGCTCAGAGATTTAGGGGTCTTTTGTTAACGATCGCGACCACGACGTGTGCGACGAACAATGTATATACATTTAAAAATATAAGACTACCTACGAACCACGCACGACAATACAAGATAGTAGGTATACCGTAGAGACCGTTGCGTGTAGCTAAAGGAGAAAAGAGAAGAAGATAAAAAACGTGTGGTTAATTAAAAAAAATAAAAACTTTTGTATGATTTAAACACTGCTCGACTCGCGTTTAATTTCCGTAAAAGTCTAGACGTCATTAATACCAATCTCGCACGCGCATTAATTGTATAATGTCACAATGATTAAATTTGTACACGACTTATATGTATATAGTGTATACGTATATATATAATAGATATATTTAATGCACGCACATATATACATAAGCGAGCGAGCGTATTGTACTATATTATAGTAACCTTCGTTGGTTTTTTTTATGCCTCTTCTTCTTCGTTCCTTTTTTCGTTCTCACTGCGGAGAGAGCGGACTACTATATATAATATACGGACGAGATAAATAACGCTTAAAATATTCCGTCGTGTACAATACAATTATCGTTGCTAATTTAGGCAACATGTATACACGAAAACTGCTCCGAGCGCGCGAGTCGTTTCCACGGTAGATAAAACTTTGAAAACACAGAAACCCTACGACGGATTACTTTTAATGGGATTACCCTGTCTGCCTGCCTACGGACCGTCCGTTCGCCGCCGTTATGATGTCAAACAACGTAATTATCCGTGTCGTTCCCTCCAAAGTCACTCGTCTTATCGGCCGTAAGTCGAGCAGCGTCGTATATTCGGACGATAAACAATAACAATAATTATTTTACGGGCTCGTTTAACATTATTATATAGTTATACGATTATAATTTACGCAGATCCGTTAACGGGCCGGAAAAAAAATTGAAAAGTTATTATAATATGCATTGAAATTATAAAAGTTTCAAAACTGGGCTGCCAAATTTTTAGGAGTAAAACCTAATCACCACAGAACCAAAGAAGTAACGGCTGGTGTAGGGGAAGGGGCAGCAGATGCTTCATTCTGGTTTTTACATTGGATACGAAATAAATGTTCTAAAAGTTAATACAAGTAAATACTATTATTATAAACCTTCATTCTGCTCATAAACTTCATCATCTTTTCAATTATATATAAACTGTTATCGGTACACTATTTTTTTTTGGACCATGGCCACAACAAAAAAATAATGTAATTTTAAAATTATCTACCAATATACTTAATACTTTATAAAATGTTTGTTTATTTTATTGGATAAATAACCTGAATGTTGACTGTATTGGCGCTAAAATTAAGGCAGGCCAATATGATACGAGTAAAATAGGGCCGCTCATTTATCTTGCGATATCCCAAATAATGTGATAATAATATGTCAATATAAAATGTTGCATCGTTATTGCATAATAGGAACCTATATGGAGTTGATTTTCGATTTACACAATGGGAGTGGTAGACTTAGTATTAAAAAAAAATTTGATTTGATATTATATAATATGATTATTCAACGTTAAAAATAATCCAAAATTACGAAGAAAATACCGTCAGGTTTTTTTTTCTTCTGACATTCTACTATTGAAATCGAATATATTGCAGGCAGCCCGCCGTCTGTTTTTTGACGTGAAACGTTTTTATAGTTAATTAATATTCCTTAATTTTTTATCGCATAGGTCTGGCCCGGTGCACAAGAACCGCCCGACGGACGCCGTTCATCCGTCGTCCCACAAAACAATAATAATATTAAACTCATCAGTGAAAATATAATTAAAATCGCAACCTAACGAAGCCAGTTTGATTTGTTTTTGTTTCTTCCACGAGATTAAAACGCACTATTTTCAATTGTTACGAACGACTGTCGTAGTTATTACCATTACAGCTAGCGTATCATCATCATAATATTATTATTGACTTCTATACTTCTATATAGGTACCTATGTTATATACTTATATATTATTATACGCGATGGTCGCCACCGCCGCCGTCCGCACCGATCATTCCTCGTTAATTTTATTGTACTGTATATAAGTGCTAATCGTAAATCCGAGCAGAAAAATAATAATGGGAAAAAAACGGCGAGCACACTATCATGAGAGAAAGAGAGAGAGAGAGAGAGATAACTATTAAAACGGTCGTTTGGTATAGTAGTTGGTGTCTGTATAATATAATAATAGTGGTGGTGCGGCAGCGGCCAAGCCTCCTCTCTCTCAGTCGCGGCTCGCTGCAGCAGTTACTGAGTTCATATTTCGCATAAAATATGTAGGCAGTGCTTTAAAACAGAAATAGTAAAAAAAAAAATAGTATAAAATAAAAAACTAATTTATTAATACCGCAGGAATGTCAATCGACGTTGGTCGACGTCAAATAATGAGACGTTTCCTGTAACGACGACGAGTTCCAGGAGTAGGTACGCGCCAATGTCCTATACCTATACTGCAGTAGTAATTTGACGTATACATTTTTCGAAGAAGCATATTTGCCATCGTTGTCATCGGAGTCGCGGCAGTAACATGACATGACAATGAAAAAACTGGTTCGCGTCATACCACCAAAGACTAAAATCTATTAATTTTGTTTTTTAATCGCATTTTTCGAATGATCGTTTGAGTTTTTTGTTCCAAGAAAAATTTTCATCGATATATATCATATATATACACACACGACAAGAACCCTCGAAAAAAATTTAAAAAACCGTACTGCATATTATACAAGTACAGCATACCTATGTACTACCGACGATAATCTTCGTGATCTATATGCTCCATAATAGTTATAATATATATAATGTATATAGGTACTAGGTACGTTCCCATCATTACTCGTATCACTAGTAGTGTATACTGCTATAATAATCTATATATATATATATATATATATATAGAATTCCAGAACTTTATACAACGATATATCAGTATATCTTAGTACGGGTATGAAGTGACGACATTTCATTTCAATAAGAAACTCTCTGCAGACACATGATATCAAAGCAGATTGATCTCAAAGTTTAATTCGGTCGACATATTCGGCAATTTCCTGTCTTGTATAATTTACACACTGCAGCCTACAGGACATTGCACGCCATAAGAGCATTAAAATATTTGAGTAAAATGACTTCAAGAAACGTATTTGTACTCAAGAGTAACACACACATACTAAAATGATACTAATTGCCGTTATAAATATTCAAGAAAATAATTACTTTAACTAATTATATAGGTACCGATTTTTTTTTTGTTAATTATATAGGTAATTGCAATTTTTTAATGCTTTTAATTTGTTATGGTATCTATATTGGCGTAACAATTTAATATCCAGGAATCGTAAAAATCTCTGCCCCTCTCGAACACTGACAAAACAAATGTGATATTTAGGGGGGCGTCGAATATAAAATATTATCACATGACATGGGCACAAGCATTTAAAATTGCTGACCCGAGCGCACGCTTGTGTCTTAAGTAGACATATTATTATTATTATTAGGTATATATTTTAAACGAGAATCGTGAGGTCCATAATATTATGTACTGCAGTTGTACGATAAACGCGTGTATAATATTATAACGAACAATAATAATGTATGCATAGGGTAAGTGCGGCGTGTTAGTGTATACATCATGATAATATAATATTATGGAGCAGAATATTATACAACGTACCTCTACGCGATAGGACTTTTCACAATCGTTTTCCGTTAATTGGATTTTGCGACGATCTACGCCTTTAATATTACAATGTAACATAGGTGTGTGAGCGTGTAATACCAGGTATCTCCCCCCTTACCATGCGAAACCGAGTGCTGCGGACAAATACCCGTATTAATTACCATCGTCGTTGTCGTTCTCGGTTACGGTCACAGTTTTGTGTTTTTCCGATAAAATAATAATAAAAATAATAATAATAAGCAGAAGAAGAATATACCGTCAAAAAAAAAAACAATACCTTCAGCGGGTATATCTGTATAGGAAATAGTATATCGCGCGTTTTGGTGTGTGTCTGTGAAAATAAGGAGTGATGTACATAATATTATATTATCTACAGAGGTGTTGTACAACGGTGGCGGTGCGCTCGCGGACCGGAAGTATTCAAATTAAAGCATAAAGCGTCCGCGTCTCGGATGAATAGATCTGCCGCCGCAGCCGCCCCCGCCCCCGCGGAAGGATCTAGTTTGTCAGTCACTGTCTATCGTCGACGTCGCGCACAACACACGCACAAAAACGACGACCGGCGACGGATGATGGCCAGCCATGCGTCAATAAATATGACTAACACCGACGAAGCTATCGGTCGGTTAGGCATATTATTATATGATCATATATATATATATATATTACAGTCGGTGTTCAGGTCGTCTCCGCGAGCGATGTGTATAATAATAATAACAACAGGTACGTCTATAATAATAATAATAACAATAATAATAATAACCGATACGCAAGAGTTTAACCTCACGAATTATTCCTACACGCCGCCGGGGTGGGAGCGCTAACCCCGTTTTAAATTTTTTACCATTATTATTATTATTATTATTATTATTATTCTGTTTCTTATACTATATCCCCCGACGCCACGCACGAATATACGTATATATTATTTCGTTTTAGTTTTTTCATCTATGGTCGCCGGCCCCGCATATTTTACACTCGACGACTTGATTTGTTATGCACGGTTTTTCGAACGAATTGAAAACCTTTCGGCGGCGGGACACTACGACTCGACGCGTGATGGATGGATGAATGCAATAATAACACCCGTCGTCGTCAGGCGGGGAAGTTATAAATCGACGACGACACACACACACTACAAACAAACCCTTCGCACGGAAAGTACCTATCGACTGTCAATTTTTTTATTTAATTTTATTTTTTACTACTTTACTTAAACGCCGCCGCGGTTATTAAACGACCCACGAACCATTGCCCGGGGGGAGGGGAAACCGGACTGCGCTTGAATATTAGAAGCCTCCCGACCTGTGAGAACTCTTTATACCCATAGTGATACTCGCGCGTAGTAAATTTATACTTTGTTATATTTTTTAATAATCTTTGATGACGATCAAATGCGATAAACACTTCTGTCGAATCGACTCTGTCCACATCCGTCGTCTGCCTCTTAATACGACGGCTGAACGCATAGAGTTAAACACTCTGTTCGGCGTACGGTGGTTTTGTATTTCCATACCGCACCCCTAACCCTTATTATCCTTAATAGTTTATATATATATAATAGTATATATGTATAATAATATAATATATTTCATGAAGGCGGAAAGAAGAGAAGAAAAAAACATCCGAATGGGGGAAAAAAAAAACTGTAAATCGTAAAATATATATTTTCTCCTCTTTTGGTTTATATTTCAGGAAACATTCAGCAGATTTTGACATATTTATAAGACTCGAAATCGTGGGGAGATTTATATACGACATACACGCACATATACATATACATATATAGACGTACGATCCGCGGCAGTGATATTAGGGTTGAATCGTACGCCACGAGACGTAAGCTGCTGCACTGCAGCTTTGCCTTAACACGCGGCAGTCGGTCGCGGGGGAGATGATAGCTGCCGTATAGTGTGTTATAGACGTATATATGGGACGAACGAATTCCTGTAAATCTGGAACCCGTTGTGAGTTTGTATTATATCATAGTTGACATCTGCCTCGTGCCGGAAAGAGAAATATTTAAAAGAATATACATATATATTATGTTCATTGTACATATTATACACAAGCATGAGCGTATATTATTAAGAGTTGAGAGTAAAACGCATGTAAAATTAGATTTCGTACAATATATTATTATTATTATTATTATATGTGGCATCGTCCCGCGAACTAATATAACGTTAGCGGGCGCTCTTGCATAGTCACATCGTATATTATATTATTATTTGTGATATACCTCTATCCGCGTGTGCAGATGAAGCGTGGGTTATACATGTTATATATAACTGCGACCATATTATACGCGATATCTTCGTAGTATTATTATTATTTTGTTGTACGGTTTTCCACGGAGAGGCGCACCACCGCGCTGATTGAAAAAAAAAACAAATCCCATATATTCTTCTACAGCAGTATTCGCATCTCATGCAGTTTTTTATTTTATTTTTAAGCATTATCAATTTCAAAACCCTGCAACGCGTTTAAAATATATATAGGCGTTAGCGATATAGAAAACGTATAAATTACCTCCTCGTGCCGTCGACTTTTGTTTCTGTAACATATTATTATGTATCCGTGTATAGGTAGTCAAGTCGTGCATTTTCGAGCGCGCGCCCGTAAAAAGATCCACAGATATCCAAATAAGAACACTGTTGGACGTGCCTCTTTTATACACACTCGCGTAGTACTCGTGGCCGACGAGAGCAGGAGAGACGCGGCCGTCTCTCGATGAGACCGGTTCGCGCGAGCGCCCGCGAGTGTGAGTGTGCATATATATATTATATCTATTTATTATTCACCAGTGTCTCATTATATAATAATATATTAAATGTATATATTAAACTCGGACGTGTGCGACATACCCATATATATATATATATAAATATGGGTACGACGTATGGGCTTATGAGAAAACAATATTCCGCGTACAGGTGTTACAGGTGCACCTCGAGTTAAGGGCAGCAGAGCAGCACCTAACCCTTCAGGAGATCTATTTAGGAAAACAACCGTCTCACCCAACAGTTTCTATGGTTGAATTGTGTAAATTACTTATACTGTGAACAAAATATTCAATCATTGTGCAGTTGTTAGGTTCATAATATAATATACCCATAGTATCCGCCCATATATTATATAGTTGATATTGTCCCTAGCGGCCAGGGTCCGCCGGCCGTCAAACGCAAAACCCATGTCGTTCGCACACGAAATTTGCCGTTAATGCAAAAATCCTACGACAAACGGACAGTGAGATGGCGCGAGTTAAGTTCAGTGTAGCATCACTCACTGTATGAATGGTGCATATTTTACATGTTGCAATGGAATATTAATGAACGGTTAATTTCCTAACCGAAATGTAGTGAGATGAGCTACAATTAATGTGATTTGTTTTTAGGTATTTATAGTTTATCAAATGGATAGGTAACTAAAATAAAACATTTGATTAAATTAAAATACCTCTAGGCTATATTTGTTTTAAACCCATAGGTACTACCGACGTTTTCAATATTAATTATACGTACTATATTATACATCAATGATACATCTATAACTCAAAAGTCATTAGAAAATTCTAGTTTTTTGCGATTTCAATGTTATTTTTTGTTATCTGTACCGGCGCAATTAAGTAAATTGTGTAGATCAATATTATAATTTTCCAGACTTCTACACATTTAACATAAGTATTATATTTTTACTATAGTAAAAAATATGAGTCCTATGCTAAAGGTGTTCAGTGAACATAGCATTTTTTTTTATCCTCACCTGTATAATTGTAATATTGCGTTGATGAGTTATTAACACAAGAGTGAGAAACGGAAAACCGAAAAAAATGAATAAATACGCGTCGTGTTACAAGTAACGACACAACGGTGGCGGCGGCACGTGCTACGAAAAATCTGCAGAACGACGGGGCGGCCCGAGAGCGCTATTATTTTCCCTAGCCTATTTGACACGAACCCACTTGACGGTAAGTGTCACAGTCACCGACGACGACGACGACCCTCTCGTTTTGTGTTGTTAATTTCAATGTTTTTTTTCTCCCCCAATTTTACTACTGCTGCAGGGTTTCCGTCTTTTTGGAATATATTTCCAAAAATAGACAGAAATCCTACCAGCTCATCATTTACGTCCCGCTAACCATTAACATTGACGTCTTTCATCTGCGCGCGTGGCTTTTACTACTGTTATTATTAATAATATACATATATATGTGTATATAAGCGTGTGTGTGTATACTGTATATTTGTTAAATTGAAATTCTCCAGGCGTTCTGGACGGGAGGTGGGTAGTGGAACTGCAGTGGAGAGTTACAAATATACATATATATATACGTGTGTGTGTTACCCTGCTCTCGCTCTCCCAACGTGCGTTTATAAATAACCAAAACAAAGTAATGTATATGACTTGTGCGAGTGTATGTGCGTACTTGTTGAAGGGTAAACTTCAGTTTTTGGTTTTTGTGTTATAAAATAAACTGCGTACACGAAACATGCAGCGCTTGTATTATAATAATATAACATTATAGTAACCGTTATCGCTGTGTGATATTATAATAATAATAATAATAATAATATACTTTTATCAGACCTGCGGGGCAAGTGAAGTTGTCGAACGGGCACGGAACGGAATCCGTCAGTCGATGGGTTTGTGATGGCGGGGACGATTTGTTCCGTTCAAACTCAAACACGAAACTGTAATAATGTCGCGGGTGGTATTGTAATATTAATAATCTAACACAATATTATAAACCCAACTACCGATGACGGGCAAAAAATGTATAACGTTTGAACCCGTTCTATAAATATATATATAGTAAATACAAAGGTACGTATATAACGTTCGGAAACGATTATTTTACCCTAAAATGATTTTGTTCAAAACGAGACGAATGTTTGCTCGAAGCACTGCACTACATCACAGGTTTTATTTTTATATGCTTCACGATTTTCGTTGAAAACCGACAAGAAAATAAAAACGTGTTACCAAAAAAAACAAAACATCTAATACAGTCCCCCGATAGTGGTCTCAAATCGTATTAAGATCAATGTAACATTGTCCATTGCATTTAATAAACAAAGTCTTAGGAATACTTGGTGAAGCCAAAACATTTTAAACTAAACTTTACGCAAGGGCGATCACCACCTCACAATCCCCAATCCCAATCCACCACTCGAATCGTCATCAGCTTACGAAACATCAATTATCATATATTGTGTAACCGTATAGTGACGGAATCAGGGGTCGTATCGACTATGAACATGTACATTACAATAATAATATTAGGTATAATAACGTATTATATTATATGTCATTGTTATTATATTCCGACACAGAAATACGATGTTTAATAATAATTATTATTACATATTATACGGTATATATACGCGTTATACACTCGTAGGGTTTCCAAATTTTCCCCTCTTTGTTTTCAAATTAGTATCGCATTTCTTGTTGACCCGTTTATAAAAAAAATATATATAGATATGTCCGAGTGCTCGCGTGTGTGTAAACATAATATACATTATTATACGTATACAATATACACATATTATAATGTATATATATACATTTATATATAATGTGTACATCAATTATCAACCCATAGTGGACGGTGAAGCCTTATTTTTACCAGTCACACGGTGCAACCCAATACATCAAAATATTGATATGTCCACACATTATTATAACGCATATACATGTACGTACATTTTTTAATTAAATAATTTTATTTTCCACCCCCAATCGGAAGCTCAGTAAAGCAATATAACGTCACGACGGAAGAATTGTATGTGTGTGTTGGTTTTTTCCCCTTTATTTTCCGTAATAATATACCGCGTACAGGCAACGATAGCAATATTCACCTTGATCCAATTACCACATATACCTGTACACTATATTCGATATTATTGCGCTTATGATTTATAATTTTTATTCAAGTACGATATAAACATGCATGCGTGCAACATTAAAATGCACTTTGTTTCACGAAAACACTTACCGGACCGCGACGAAATATATCTGTCGCAAATCAGCGGCGCAAACAGGATTTTATCAAGTGCCTCTCCCTCCCGGTCCAAGAACTACAAATCTACTATTATCGTAATATAAAATCAATCTATTATATGTTACAGTGCAAAAACCAATCACAAGGTCCAAAAATTTAGGTATAACTATCCAATCGGTAAAAAAAAGAAAGCTTTGATTATTGATTAATTTAAAACTTTACATGTACCAATTGTGGGGGGAGGAGTGCGCTATTGACGCAAATTGAGCGCTGTGGACTATAATTTTAATACGAGCGAAATTTGGATTTCATTATTACCAATCTTTGTCGTTTCGTAACCCATGAAAAAATGTTTGTGCATACAAATATTTTATGATGTATAGGCTACTCACCCAATTATAACCCAAATAACATATGGTTTAAAATTAAATTTATGGTATTTAATGACATATAATTAAATAATTCACAATTAGGCTATCTAGGGTCAGAAATTTAAAGCAAAACATAATATTATTTTATAATTTAAATAATTAGTTTAATTTTTTAATTTTTTAATTTTTTAATTTCTATATAATGCAATACGATGATCATAATAATATTTTAAGTAACATTAAACACTTTAATTTTTTCCTTTTTTTATAGACAAATACTAAAATTTTTAATATTATACAATATACATTAATGCCTAAACCTATATGCTAGTCGTAGGTATAAACATGTGAGATTTTAATTTTAACTCGATAATTATTCGTTTATATTTAGCATCAGGACATTTGTAATAACATAGAGGAGTTCATTAACATTTATCTTTTCATATACATACGATTCATTCTGACATTCTGTCATCGTTTTCACAGTTTAGAAGTCATTAGGTTATTTACTCGGGCAAAAACCTATGTGGCTATTTTTTTCTCACCGTTATAACATATAATATGTATATAAAGTATATAAGTATTACCTACTTTTGTTTTATTAATATTAGAATATAAATAATTTTTTTTAGTATAGGTAAGGAGAAGAAAACGTTTGGAATACCATAGGTACTATTACTACTTACTACGAGAATATACAAAAGAATTCACCACAGAAAACACTGGTCGCAGCGGCGACGACGACGACACTGCACAATAATAGTAATAATAATAAGGGGACGAAGATTCGACAGATGATAGAAGGGCAGCGGTGGTGGTGAAACGGAGGGGGAACTGCGCAGTATTTATACACGAGAAATTTGTCGAATCGGAAAAACATGCCGACACAATAATAATATAATATAATATCAATAGCCGGCGTGTCCTCGCCCCGTCTCCGATTTCAAATCTCTTTTTTTCTTTTCTCTTTTTTAACTATATATGTATAATAAAAGTATTTTCTATATATATAATATACACTCATATACGTTTACATACACGTCCGCAGCGAGCACACAACAAGGGGCTGAAAACTACTGTCGTCTGTCCTTTTTGTGCGTGTATATAACGGGAGCGAAGAGTTTTTATTTCAATAGAAACGTCACGCGGCATCGGATTTGATGACCGTACACGCATTATTGACACTGGTGTGCAATAATGTTGACATTGCAGCCCCGATCCGATGGTCCCCTTGGGGTCACGTCTGCGAACCGCTCGGGGAGAGGAGACGACGGCGGCGACGACGACAACTATGACGAGGACGACATCCGTCTAATAATAAAAGAAAGAAGCGTATTTTTTTTATTTTTTTTTCAATAATCGCGAACGATCCTCCTGATAATGTGTTTACATTGTGCATGTACACGCATGGAAGATGTAAGAGAGCAAGAGTGAGAGAGAGTAGGATAGTGAAAGGGGGTGATGCAGAGAGGACATAATAATAATAATAATAATAATAATAATAATACATATGTTTACTATAATATGTTTATATATATATTATATTATACAACAATCGCGGGTAATATTATGTCCCCGGCCCAAAACTATTGTGATTGATTTGTTTGCATGAAAACCATGTCGGTGTATATAATAATATGATATTAATAATAATAATAATAATAATACGAGGATCATAAGTATAATAATATATGTCATATGATGTAGTAGGGTGGTTAGAGTACGATGTATAGGTACTTGAGTATTGTATATCGAGTGCAGTTCCTATACGTATATATACTGTAATACTTATACAGTACCTATACCTGCACATGGATATACCTACTGTAGTCGTACGACCTATTTCGTAATTTTTTTTTCATTCCATACGAATTTATCAAAATAAAAACAGAGCAGAAATGAAAAACTGTTCGGAAGACTATAATAATCACGAACCGACAATAATAATAATAATAATAATAACAATAATCGAGCTGTCAATCTATCAATATACACTACGGAAATGCATACGAAACGTCAACGTCAAAACGACAACACAATGATATTACATCAAACGCTTGCGGCGTGGTCCTATGCGACAATATTATTTCGTCGTCGACGTACACGATATACAACTGTGGATATTTGAACAGGGACACCGTAAACGATTCTACAGGGCAAAGTACCTATAATATCAGACACAAACCTCGTCGTCATCGTCGGAAATCGGAATGATCATATTAATTTATGCCTTTGATAAGTAAACAGCGTTTTGATATAATAATGGTATATGTACCTATAATTTTAACTCATAATACGACCGATATGTACGGTCCGACTGATATTATAACAATAAACATATACAGTGACGCATACAACAGAATTCCGTCGAAGCGTCATTAGTCATTTTACAGTTTCACTTTCCGAAAAGATAAAAATATATATATCTAGGAACATAATATTACAAATGAAAAAAAATCTTGCTATCGAAATCAAATCAGTATTATCGAACGTTAGGTATAAACTAGGTATTAGGTATTAGGATATAGATACTATAGGCGTACGTTTCTACAATACGCTCCATCGTGCCGTTTTTTCGCGGCAATACACACGTAATTGTCCGAAGTTACAACACTCTCTCGTTGCGGTTTTTTAGTGTGTAAGTTTGATATAGTATTTGTGTGTGTGCGCGCGTGGTAAATTGATACGTGCGAAATTGTTTTGAACACGCGCGTGTGACTCGTTCGTCTGAGGGGCACCTCTCCTATCCACACACACTCACACGACACGCTGGTTCGGTGCACGCTATTCACGTATATTATTATCGTTATCAATATTATATTATTATTATTATATCGACGACGAACGATTGACCAGTATATTTTCCGCACGATTTTTAATCTTTAAGTCACGATTTGCAACAACGATACGTCTGAATAAAATAGAAAAATTGGTAACGTGAAACACGCTCTCGATTTGAATAAACCGCGAAAAGGCAATTTTTGTCGCAGTTGCAGGGTTACCCGTTAAAATGTACACCCCACCCACCCACCCACCCACCATCAACGCATTACATGGTTTACTGGGTGGTTCGATAAAACTAAACGCAAAATGTAATTATAAATTAAATGTATTTATAGTTGTATGTAAGAATTAATAATAGCACAACACACAGCTATAATCTTAAAATTCTTCTCAAGTAGAATATATAGGTGCATAGTATATATAATTATTGTGTATTGAGTTTTATTTTAAATCTCGAAAAGATATACATAATACAACGGGCGATAGTTTATAGTTTGAAAACTTGATACGACGAAGACGCTTATACAGTATTGTTGACTTGTGCATGATTCTACAAAAGCTGACGCCTTTAGAACATTTTTTAAGCAGATTAATTTATAAAACGCAATATTATTAAACCAATTAATTTAAAAATAATTAAATCTCTTTATGATTAGGTACATCAGAAATAATAATTTTTTTTTAATAAATAGGGGCCAGGGTGGCACCAACCCCAATCACCTCTTTCTTCATACAAGGACGCACCTGTCGTCTACTAAAAACGAAACAATTTAATAGAATATATAAAGATCATTTTCAAAAGTAGGGACAGACGCAAGCAGCAGGATGTTCGGACAAACAGTTTTTTTCGAAAGAATATAATATTTATTCATATCTTAATTCTGATAATTTTGATCGTTGTTTCAATGTTTCGTATTAATGTATATTGGAGAATTTAATATATTTGTATACGATAAAACTGAAGTAATACACTTTTAAATCAAACAATGCATCAAATTAGATGGGTTCTAAAAGTGGTAAAAGTATTATTCTGCCCAATAAGCGGCCCAAACGTTAAACCCGGAACCCGTGTCACCTAGTAATATATAATAAGTTGACATTGCAGTCGGGAGATATATTCTTGCTGTATAACCATATATAATGCAATATATATATATGTATACACTGTAACACGCGGGTTATCTGTGGTATGTACCTGTCATATATATATTATAGCCTCTAGGCTTACTTGTCGGCAAAAACCGGTCGCTGCGATGGCCGATACCGTTCCAACTATACTATGATGACGATAAAAAATTGACGAATTATATTTTTGACATATTATTAAAACGATACCTACTATAAAAAAAAAAAATTAACTCTCAAAAATGACAACCCTCACTCCCCCCCCACATACACACACACAAACACCGTCCACCAATTTGCTCAATCAAAGCTATTCGCAATTTTTGATTTACCACTGAAACATGTTCTAACATAAACTCCCGCTGACCACCATCGAATTTATGCTTATTTATATTGTACATAATAATTTAACATTGCACCTATCTATCTAGACGTGTAAAGCACAAAGTCTACTGACCCGAAGACACCTCACTCGACAACGTCGAAACAGTTGGTGCACTAACTACTACAACGTAGGCGCCGAACAGTGCTTTTGAACAAATAATATACTACAAGCGATTATGCTCATGGCACTATGTTGTAGTATGATATATATTATATTTATAAGCGTATATAGTGTAAAATATTGTTATTGTACGTGGCTAAACAGTACTTACCTAGTACCACTCAACCCGCTGCCGGCTGTTGTGGTAGAAAAAAGACGACCGAAAAGGAAACGACGAATGAGACTATTTTATCTATTGAAAACAATCAGTTAATAACTTTAAATCGGTATTAAAAAATTGTATTTATTGGTTCTTGTTTCTTTTTTAATAATTTAAACTCGTATTTATATTATACACACACACTCATACGTGTATTTCATTATCATCTTATTTTATCTAAATACAACAATACCCATCAAAGAAATGTACGCGCGACATTATTTTATATACACTCTTAATTAAAAACCTGAAACTCTCTTTGTCACATATACACACGCACGCACGCACGCACATCATATACACACACACACACACACACACACACACACACACACACATAAGCGACAGCGCAAACGCGCGCGCGGACATAATAAAAACAAGACGAACCCATACTACATAGATTTATCGTCTAGACCTGAACGACAGTGGTTCTCAAGGCAATTATAATAAATTATTGATAGTTGTTGCTATTCGAAGTGTATAAATGTATATGTGTGTGTGTACACTGTGCATACATATAATATAATATATACACACACTAACATATTATATACTTATTGAGTATTTATTCGAGCTAAAGATAATTACAACAAAAGGATAACTTTGGATTAAAAGAAAAAAATGATTATACTACAACCGTGGGAGAGACACATTTACTTACCACGCGCGCGCTCGTACAAAGCGTGTATCATTGCGTGGTGGGGGTGGGAGTGGGGATGTATGTGCTGTGTATGTACGTTTGATATAATAATGCGGTTGAACTCGTCGCGTACATGCAGAATACATATTATATAATTATTATCATTAACCATAGGTACCTAACCTATGCGAGTATATATAAAGTAATAAAATAGTAGGTAGGTTAGATAGGTACAATAAAATAATAGAATATAATACCTATTTAAGTTGTACAAAAATAAATCATCGAGTTCGAAACGTAATATACAAATTAAGAGATTTTAATCAAACAGTTTAATGTATCATTCTACTAATCGGCCGTGGTTCTGAAAGTAGGTATAAATATTTTATAGTGATCCATTACGATGGTCTTTTTCCGTATCGATTGGATCCATGGCTGACACGCCAAACGTGGTTAAAAGTAGTTTTTAGTGACATTTAGGTTATTAGTCGAGTATGTGCTGCAGCGATACTGTAAAAAAATAATATGATCCGTCGTGTATTTTATATTATAATTATAATAATATTCGACAATACCCACATTGATTAAAAATTACGAGTTTTTATAGAAACGCGGGCGTACACTATAATATAACAGGTATTTTTGTTGATTAATAGAATTAAAAAGATGTTTTTTTTTATATAAAAATGACTCGTCTCATTCTGTTTTACTTTGGACTCATGTGCGGTCAATGATGATGCATAGTTATTTAATCATAATAATATTGTTATAGAGGACGACGCTACGACACCGAGACGAGGGCACCTATGTCGACATCCCATACTGTAAGAATCAGACATGGGCCTCAAAGTTAACAAAAAAGTCGTCGTTTTCGGAAACTGTTTTAAGATCAAACAAATTTTCAATGAAAAAAAATAATGCGAAGAAAATAGGACTATCAATTATTATTATTAAAATTCGATCACAGCGTGCAGGCAAGTTAAAAAAAAATAATTGCAGTGATTTGAATCAAATATGCATTAGGTATAATTAGGAAATCTGAATTATTTGCTTTAAGAACGTATAATAAATCCATGAAATTACCATTAAGATATGCACTAAAAAGTGAAAACAAGTTTATAAATATATGATCAAAATGTATTAAATAATTATATTTTGTATATTATATCATAAATTAAACAATTACCTAAGATATTGACTATAGATAGTACGGATAAAATATATCGAACTGTTATCTGTATTGTAATACTGCATAGTATTACTCATTATTTTTCATTGTACATTGTATTTTATTCAGTATTCAGAATTTTATCTAAATAAAGTCATGAATGAAAAAATCAATTGTACGGCTAACGCTCGCGATCATACAAAAACTATAAACCGTCACACTATACGCTTGAAATAATTACATACAACGATATAGCGTTTCGTTATCGTTGTGGTACAAACAGCAAACTTTATCATGTTTATAGCGGACTGGTGAGTCAATTATTAATGATTAACCAAGAAGTGACAGATACGATATAATATAGGTAGGTAAAAATAAATTAAAAAACAATCGGTAGGTTTAAAGAAACTTTAAGTTAGTTCATACTAATGTGTTGTATAGCGGAATATCAAATTAATTTTTTTAATATAATATTATTATGCATGTTTATTTCCGAAAAACTTTGAAATTTGCAAAATCAAATTTTACTCATTCGACTCAGATTCAAATGTTTGCCTTACATCACTACTTTTTAAATTGATTGATAAAAAAAAAAGCAAAACATGCAAATTCACACAAAACCTGGCCCCAATTGTCCAGTTATAATGAGCGTTAAATATTAATTTAACATCGAATTCGTCGTCTGCAGCGATACTGACGCGGCTCAGAGCGTTGCAAGCGCGGGGCGTGTGTTGACGTACGGAACAATAATTTAGAAACCCATCAAATTAGTATAAATAATTTATCGTCGTGCCTTTAACAGGAAGTGATGTTAGTGTGAGTGTGCATATGTGTGTGCGCGCGAGTGTTGGTGTTTGCCTCGCCTATAAAAATGACGTTAAATAAAAATAAAATGAAATAATAAAAAAAAACCTTAAAAACAATAAAAATATTCTTTAACGCGAGAAACATATTTTTATCTTCGGTTTTTCGGTGGGACAAATGGTTGCGGAGCGCATCATCGTCGCCGTCGTCGTCATATTATTATTATAGTGCGCGTGTACATATATGTCTGGCGCCAAACATTTTAACATTTTACACGGGCAGGCTTAAGTATATTATATAAAATTTATATAGTTTTTGTTTGTTTGTCGTATTTTTTTTTTTTTTATAGTCGTGTGTGTGTATATTATTTATATATAATATAATATGACGACGCCGTGTACAACAGGGTTGCTCGTAAATTACTCTCGGAACTGCGGAACGTTTCTCAATAAAAAAAATATATGTATGTATAACCATTTACAGGTAGGTATAACCGTATAGGTACCACAACTGCGGTGGTAGTGTAATATATATATAATATATTTATATAGGTATATAGTGTCTATCCTCTCATTGATCCGGTCACATTATCTGGACGCAATCTAAACGTTGTGTTATCTTAAACTCCACACGCACACACGCGCAGAATCGAATGTTTAACTACCCCAGTGGTCGAACAGTTGTGAAAAAACAAAAAAAAAAACTCAACCTTGCGTGGGGGACCCTATTTATCGGTTACGCTTGCAAACAACCCTCGTCGGTGCATCACGCGGGGATCTTACACACACACACATATTAGATTATATTTCTTACATAGGTATACATATTTCATAATATTATTTTATCATAGACGTGTGTTATGTCGCTGGGTGAATGCGTGTGTGTGTAGGTTTATCTTTAAACATATACATTTTATAATGATCACTAGTCGTTGTCTAATGGTACCTATATATACATAACCACCTGTACGAGATACGACGATAACGCGCGTCAGGATGTGTCGCGATTTATTATAATAATTATTATTAGGTATTTACCTACATATATGAATACCTACTTCAATATTTGTACAATATAATAATAATAATATATTAACCGTGAGAGTTGTTCACAACAACAAGCCGCGGTTTGAATAAAAATAATAATAATAATAAACTGGTTTCCCTGAGAAGGAAATTATTAATATACTTATACCTATAGAAAACACAGAAATAATACTTTATTATAAATATTATATTATTACGAAAAAAAATGTTCAATGTCATTTTTGCAAAATCGTTTATGACGTTTTATCATAAACTATATACATATATAAATATATAAAATATTGAGTATTATTCAAATTACATTCAAACAAATGTAGTTAGAACATAATACGCAGGTATATATTAAATATTATACATAAATTAATTATACCTACATTTTAAGTAAATGAGCTACTGCCCACGCTTAAGTCGATGCGATTCTTTCTAGACAATGCGTACCTATATTATTAGGCATAATATTCGGTCCTTATAATATGGAACGAGAGTACAAACTGGAACGCGCACTCACACAAATATAGACACACAAGTATGCGTGTAACGTGTACCTATATATATATATAATACATTGACGTATAAACCTATAATATTATTCGATTGGTGTCCTTCTTACTCTAATTATGTATTATACGACGTATATCTGTTGTGTGGAAAAGAGATTTTTCTATATTATTATTATCATTATTATTATTATTATTATTATATATTATAAACAAGACTTGTAACCACACACAATGTAAAACTTAACAGCCAAGTCACCCGCGCGCTGTTATAAGGAGACAATTTAAATAAATATCTTTTTTTCTTCATTCTTCCATTAACCCCAGACAGATTTATTGGTTTTCGAACTCGGCTATATACGTGTAATATATAAATATATACATAAATGCATACATATACATACGTACGTATTATTATAATAAACGTGCGCGCCTTGTGAATGGGTCTCGGAATAACAGTCCAATTAAAAAAAATGTGTGTGTTTAAAACACATACATATAATATATAATAAATATATATATATATATATATAATAAGCACCTATACGTACACGATAATCTATGTATATGTGTGTGTAAATAAAATAGTTATCAATTTCGAACCGGTATAAAATGAGTAATATTTTAATGCTATATAATAAAGCCTTATTATCTAGATCTCTAAACACTCATACATACACACACACCCATACACATACACACACACACACATACACACATACACACACACACACACACACACACACACACACACACACACACACACACACACACACACACACACGCACGCACCACATACAATATATACACGCAGTATTTTTTTTTAATTCTCTGAATATTTCTGGTCGTACGAGTGTGTGTGTGAGTATGTATGTCCACGACAACGAAGGTTTCCCGCTAATGAAATTTATTGCCACGATCGGGGATAAAATACTTTTTTGATATTTTATACCGTGTGAATAAAAAATAATAAAATAAAAAAAATAAGCTACTTAAAATATACATATATAATATGCATATTATATTATACATATATACGTCGATACAGTAATATAAATGCCTATATAACCGGTATATCGAAATCGAGCGTTTTTTTGGTTAATTTATTACGGGTGTGTATATTGGTGATACATACCTAATATACTTATGTAGTTATATTCTATATAATATACCATATGATATATACGTATGCAGAGGTAAGTGTATGACGGAGAGAGGGTTATTATATTATTATATATATTATGTGGTCCGCCATTTGTATAATATAACGTTCATTATTATTATTTTTTTTCGTTCATCATTACGACGTACAAAAAGAAAAAAAAATAATAAATAATAATGGTATAGTAATATAGTTCCTAAGTTTTAAGTGTCTTTGTTTTTATTCTTCAAAAACGTTATAAGTCGAAACTCGCCACAGTGTATACTATATATAAACGATTCGAACATCTTGCATAAATGAACGGGTAAGTCATAGTTATTGGTAGGTATATACAGGATAGGTACACGGGACGCTATCTCATACGTTCGAGTATATTATAAAAATTAATATATAATAAGTACCTAATATTCTATATATTATGTATAGGGATTGATAAAGACACGATACATACGTATATATTATAATAATGATATATTATATTATTACATCCAAAAAGATAATGTTTAAGGTCATCAAACACAATACGTTTTTATGTAAATTGCTATATCGAAAAAGAATTATTTCAAGTTAAATTTAAATTTTTAATGCGGGCGTATAAAATATATGCGAGTTATTCAAACGATAATAACCCGACGTACCATGTTATATGTATATTATGTATTTATCGTATGTATATAATATGTGAAAGAGACGCGCAATCGTTAAGGAGGTCGAGGTGGATCGCGGAACGGCTGCAAAAAGTGTACCTATTAGCTATATAGGTACAAACAAAAACATTTTGAGGGTCATCGTACAGTGCGATATCATTAGTCGTGTTTACATAACACAGTCACAAACGATGAAAATATTCTCCCAATTAAAAAATACAATACAATAGTATTTAACAAATAATATAATATTAAATAATAACGATATACTAGTTCGAATAAAAGCATATATTACGTATAGATATATATACCAATACACCATCGTTTCCATCATAATATTATGTTAATAACATCTTCAACAATTCACACGCTGATACTACGTAGAGCATGCACAAATATGTAATTTTTATATTTTTTTAGAATAATATTTATATACATATATAGGTAATATACATACATTATTTAACTTCATATACGAGATCGGTTAGCCTATATAGATGATTGGTACGGTAAGAATAGAATTCATTTTAGTATAATATTATAGTATAGTAGCCAAGATGACCAGTGTTATTATTATATTATAAAAGAAATGGTTATAAAAATGATAAATGACGGAGTTTTGCCACAGCGAGTAGACTGATAAATCTCCAATATTCTATTATTGCAGCAACGGTGGATCTATAATACCGATACCCTGTTCTGCAAGTGGATAAGTTTATATCGACACAACTCGACAATTGTGCATTATATTTAACATATTTTTAACAATTTACTGATAATTTGTATTGATCTATTTCCGTACAAAATACAGTTGTGATGAAAAATAATAATGTGCTACTTCAGTATAAAAATTATTCAAATTTATATCCAATAAGGGAATATTTTATGCGCTCCTACGCGTGTTATGTTTTTAACGTTGGTATCTATAGTGAACACTATCACTACGAAATAAAAATAAGTTTTACATAAGATATTTAGATGAAATATTTTTTAGTTATGATACTTTATTATACCCGATCAACTCGTTACAATAATTAATTTATATTATATTATATACACGGAAAAACAACATCAGCTGTGCGTAATTATATCGTTATTATTTTACAGTCCCGAGCAGTTCTTACACATTTGCCAATAAAAACCGAAATACACAACAACTGACTACCACAATCAACTATACATTGCTGAGTATTTATTATTTTTATCGACCCGCTTAAAGAAATTTATGATGGTGGAAAAAAAATTTAATACAATTTCAATAGGACTTATTTAAAAATTAAATCCGTATATAAACCGTAGTACGCAGACTTAAATACTTAATACGTCACTAAAAATATATTATTTCTGCAGCAGACATCTTATATATAGGTAGGTACATGTCTGTGAACGCTATGTGTCATCGAACGATACTCTTCGTCAACCACTCGGAATACTTAAGACAGTAAGACACATTATACAATACAATATGTATACCATAATAAATGGACAAACAAAACGTAAACATCCGTGTAGAGAAAGTTATATATTATTAAAGTGTCGATAACACTATACCTATATCACATAATATATAATATATATGCATATACGTATATGTAGACGTCATACAACCAAAAAATCGGTGTCGTATAAATTATCACTGGCACGGTAATGGGAATATTATACAATGAAATATAATAAGTATAATGTCTTATAAGAAATATATAGTATTATAAACTACCTATCGTATAAATTCAATACGAGGATGAGCACGACCCATTGCAACCCGTATATAGTAGGCATAATAATACATTATACTTTATATTATAGACGATTTCGTCCGGTGCGGTAAAACGATAATATACACGAGTTGTACGAACAATATAATATACGAATATTTTAGCTCATCTGTGTTTTTTTGCCGTCAATCATTTTTCTAATATACACGACACCTGCAGAAGTTCAACAACAATGCGTTCGATTAAAAAGCATTATATCTATACATATAATACCTACTGTTAAAATCGAAAACCAACGTATATTAATACATAGATATTAATGGTCATCAATATATTAAAATACCATACGATCTATACATTTCACTTTTTATCGCGCGTTACGTCAACCTACACTGATCTGCTGCAGCTAATAGTGTTATACCTACCTAATAATTTTAGGTATATCAAACGCGTGCAGACTGAATATCGCGGTTTCATATTTTAATTCGCAGTGGCCTCTGGCGGCGAGTGGTTGGAGGCGGGTGGGGGCTGCCCACGATTATCGCAATCGATAGTCCCGGGTATATTTAGTGCAAAAAACATATAATACGCTCCGCCCGCACAAGGGTTATACAATTTTTGCGGTGGGCGAATGAAACGGAAAACGGAAAACATCGTGGTTTTTCATAAGATGGATAAAATAACGCGTGAAATATCACGAGGTCGCGGTGGCGGTGTTAATGTACGTCGGACGTCGTCGTGGCGATGAAGTAATAATAATAATAATAATAATATAGTCGCGCGTGCCGCCGCGCATTGGCCGTCATATTTATTTCTCTCCCACTCGGAGCGCGCGTGCGCGCATCGCTCTGTATATATATATATAATAATAATAACACACCACGCCGCCGCCGGTTATTGTTGAAAGTTATGATATACATTATACATGTACATATATACAGACGTATACGTAGTGCGCCGCGTTTTCTGGTTGGTGTACGGCCGCCCCGCCCCGCGCTGGTACCGAATAATCCGTCGTTATACATCATATATATATATATATATATATATGCATGTATGTACATTGTACGTATACTTTGTACGTATAATAATATATATAATTATATATATATAAACATTATATGTAAGTACTATGTATAGCATGTAGCGTTATTATAGTCGTCGTAATATTATTTTCCCCGCAACTGTACGACCCCTCGTCATCCCGCCGCGCAGAATCCGACGGCGCCGCCACGACGATCGTCTCTCCTCTCGTGCGTGCGAAAAGCTATTATAATAATATACACGACTCGCTCGGCGAGCTGTACAGATAGTTTACCTGCCTACACCTACGCGCACAACAACGACGACGAAGATAATAATAATAATGATAATAATACTACGGCGGAGAGAGATAATATAATAGGAGGACCGCCGCGGCTCCGGTCGGGTGTGTAATTATAATACGTCGAGTTTATATTGCAATACGAATCTGCGAGTACACTGCTGCTGCAATGGTCGCCTGCAGTCGTTATTGTGTGGGGTGAATTGTCGAGGTTAGAGCACCGCGATCGATCGGTCAACGTAGTGCTAGCGAATACACTAGTATGCGACATAAAATTAAAACGATTTTCAAAACGGAAATAAAATCACGAATTCACGAGTTAGATATGCAGCTCCTCATTATTACCTGGCCAATATCAGGTAATTTCGACATTTCGCGTCGTTGCAGTCTGTACTTAAAATAATAACATGTGTATACGTATTTTTTCGTTTTTAATTGTTTTTTTTTTTTCAAAAACGTTATAATAATTATTTTGACTTGCTGCACTAGTAGTTTCGGCGATCATCGGTTCTCATGTACCGGGAATAGACCACTCGTTTAGTCCGCTATAAATAAAATAGCTCTATATAAGCTCGCTATCCGCCGCGGCAGACCGGAAATACAAACGTGTGCAGAGTGCAGACATCAGCGAACGGCGTGATGATTAAAGTTAATAGGTAGATATTCAGTGTAATTGGGTTGCATATATTATATTATTATTATAAATATCAGTTATATATTTTAGTTCCAGTGGAGATATTATAAACAAGGCGAATATAGAATGTCCAATAGACCAGATGCTGCTAAACTATATAATATACAATCAGTTTCAGTGATAGTTTTTCCTCTCTAGCGCGATACACACACTATTCGAATTTCATTCACCTATAATATGTATCTATCATAAATATTTCAATGATTTTTTTCGGTTGCATTTGCGAGTACCTCGTCATCAAACCGTCGAAAACATTTTATAGGTCAAGTGTTTGGAGTTTGGCTGCATATATAGTATACACACCTATAGTGTTCTGCAGCAGTTACTATTATATTATTATTATTATCTATAGTAACGAAATAATATAGTTTATACCGTAGTACGAAACGTGCCACCCAACCACCACAACTATGCTAAGTGGAAGGGAAAAACCGATCTATACACAATCGACATTATATCGACAACAACGTTACATTCCGTGATTTCGAAAGACCATAAAAAATAATACTAAGAAACTATATATATTTTCGTCGCCGAAACGAAATGATCGAAATAATAACGAGCACAACAATCGATATATTATCTATTATATGCACTGCAAATATATAATATATACACGCGAAATCTTATACGCACGCACGTACAGAATCGCGTCTGACAAGTATAAAAACAATATCTATATATATTATACTAACATAAAATAACTGTATATACCCGTCAATCGATAGACTACACATTTTATGCAGACATATTGTATATTGTATTATAAACGTATATGATAAACATACTACTGGAGACAGATTAAAAATAAAATCCTACCTGTACAAGAGGTATTTTGCAACAAAATCGCAATTGCATGTCATTATATTACATGGGGTCTATACGCTGTGCAAATTATTTTCTCGAACGCAGTTAAGTATAGCAAAAACCGCGGACAGCGCAGTGTAAAATGTTATTTGGGCCCCGCCTGCACGTCTGCTGCGAATATAATGTACCGTATACGTAGATCCTACTGTATATCCTTCACATGACTCGGCAGTCGGCGTGGATGACGATATCACATTATTTTTTCGCCTTGTCTCATTTTTTCCTCCGAACGAAGACGACTCTATACATTATTTCTTACCGTGCATACAATAAAACACGACACGATTTTATTACAGCCAACGCGCGTATATAACATCACATTATATTATATATTTTCGTCAGCTGTATAATAACATGTATTATATAAACGATAAAGACCCGATGAAGACGAAGATGATGGAACGCGCAACCACATGATGTTATTATTTATTATATCGTCGTCGATCGTTAAACAACGCTGTGCACCCATAATATACCACCAGAGTACAATATTATTATTATTTTATGGATATATACGAAATATACGCGCCGTCACGCGCGGTACCTGGACGCAATAAAGCAATAACATCCAGGCGAATATTTATTATATTTTGGTACCTCTATAACCCCATATTATAATGACGATATATTATTATTATACAAACTATATTTTATTATAAATACCTATATTGTTGAGGTGTATTATATTGATATAGGGTGAACGAGTACGATAACGGCAGGAGAGAAGGTAGGTATTCGGAAACACTGTTCACCTACATAAAACATTAGTCCATGACGTACCGACATAATGTTACGAGTCGTATGTCAGTGAAATAACGTCCATTACAATTGAAAAATAAATAATTCCTATATTGTGCAGATTGAGATTTCTTGAAAACCTTATCGTGTATATTATATTATTTTACTGTATACCATACCTTTCAGTATGCCGTTCTTCGAAGTTTTTATTTTAAAATCAGATTTTTATGCGTCACCGGATTACATTAGTATTACAATATTATTATTATATTTTATATTATTAAAACGGGTCGAAAATAATTGCTGCAATATAATAGTCTGCAGCGGTGTATATATTATTATTATACTATTATTATACTGCGGCACAATAGGCAATAAAACGACGGCGCAGCGTGTACGTCTACATCATATATACATATTATAGTCATGTATAAAACTTATTATATTATTACATATACACGCGTATGAGTGCACATAGGTAGGTACTATAATAATATTATGTCGCGGATAGGTATATATCGCGACGAAACATCCAATTATATATATAGGTACCTAGGCAGGTTAGTGTGTATATTATATATGCCGCCGACTGCTACTCGACATTAAACGGGTTTAAAAACGACACAATTCCTGCAATATTGATTACGCAGTAGTTAATTATTATTATTTCATATTAATTTGTTTGCGTTTCGTCGGGAATTCGTTTGCACGGGTTTTGTGTATATTCGTATACGTATACAGTTAAATAACATAATAATAATAATACAATGACGTCACGATCATATTATAATATTACCGTACGAAATAAATTAAATCGTCATAATATCATATACACGCCCTTCTAACGTACCTAGGTACGTCTTAAATTTACCGGAAACGACTAATTGGAATAGAGAAAAATACAATATGACATATATTAGTACCTCAAAGATATATATATTATTACCTACGCATATAACTGTAAATCGATTCGTTAAATCACTGCACAGTCAATCATAATATTTAATCATGAATACAAGTATACGCAACATTGACGCATTGTTATTATAAATTATAATAATATTAACCCGCAGTCTATATAATATTATGTCGTATAGTGTGCGCGTGTACATGATACAGGCACGATACTTGGCGTGAACAATACCACAGTACCTATAATATGTGGTTACATTATAATACTCGATATAATATAGCGCATAATAAAGTACATATTCGTTCGCGCGATGACGTTAAAATGGGTTGCGTAAAGTGGATGACATAAACTAAGACTGGTACTTCTTAAGAGTTTTTATACCAGAAGTCTCACATGTGAAGCGCCTAAAAATTAACGAATAAAATATCGTGATAGGATCTTGGTAGATATTATATGTGTTGCAGTATAACTTGAAATTACGATCTTTACAACAAACGAAGCTACAAAGAAATTAGTATAGAGGTATATATTAATATAATTTATAATATTATAATATTGTGGATTCCAAACGAGACACTCGAATCGTGCGAAAATAATAACACAATATTACAGTATAGTAATGGGTAAGCCGAGTGTCGTGTACAATCATACTATTATTATTATATTACTGTACGAGAATAGTATAGGTAGCCAATATATCTCAACATAATATATAAATCAGATATGTGGCGGTACCCACGGTTTTATCGACAAAACGTCGATAAGTCCAGCCCGACGTGGTTCAAATTAAAAATGACAAACAAAAAAAACTAGTTTCAATTCGAGGCGTATACGGGCGAATTATTTATGTAAAAAGTTTTATGAAAAAAGTTTGTAATTTTTTTTCCTCTTCTCCTCTCCGCAAACTCGGCCAGTACGCCGCCGCCGATGTCTCACACACGCGCGCGCCCGCGCGAGCGGCTTCCCACAGCAACAAAACGTGTGATTTCTTTATGTTTTAAGCTTGTGGTAGACATGTTACGACTCGCCCTTGAGCGCGCGCGCGCTCGCGTACACACACAAACTCATACACAATCTTCTCTCTGACTCTCTAACCCGCGCCGTAATGTTTATCCTTTTCGCCTGCGATGAACATAAACTAACAGCTATTCCACCGCGACATACACGTAGGTAATGTCACATATAATATACGCAGGCGCGCGTATATAAGAGTGTATGTTTGTGTGTGAGAGTGTGTATATATATAGGTAACCAATGAATGTATTTTTCTTATAATCGCGATATTTTATATATAGAGAAGTGTGTAGTGTGTACATCCACAGGCCGCCGCAGCCGCATTCTGTTCCGATTAAAATACTGTGAAATGCGAGTGTTATATTGTTTTCCAATATAATATACAATTATAAATAAACACGCGTAATATATTGCACCGCATGCGTAGGTAACCTATAACATATTATTTATAATACATTATTATTACAATTATAATATTATATGTGTGTGTACCATATTGTATAAGACCGCATTAAAAACCGATATCACATCAAGCCGGAGTTAGGTTAGGTTAATCAATGATTTATTATAATCAGGCAAAATTAGTTTAAAAAGTAAACACATTACTAGCAGGTATTGTATATATTTCATAATTTGGTCTGTAAAATGTCATGGCAATTTTGCAAAATATCCAAACAAGACTACTTGAAAAAACTACCAATGTTTTTATTATTGAGTATTCATTTTATATATATTATTTATTCAGTTATAATCATGAAAAGGTTTTAAATAACTTAACTTTCTTGAAAATGTTAAAGAATGTCATTCGTGGATGGAACAAAATATTTAATATTGATATTTTTTTTTTCAAAACCTCAACATTCAATTTAACATTCAATCTAACATTATCGGTTTTGATTCAGGTTATATTTTTTGTTACATTTATCTACATTAATTTTAGCACTTATTTGATGGCCGTGTCGTTTTGTTTTAGTGAATATAAGAACTCAGTAATATTGGATTTGACTCTAAGCAGCTTTCGTTTGTCTGCGTACGAAGAGACTTTGTTTAATATTTTAAGTTACTGTATAAACTATAAATTGTATAATCATGGGGGTGGGGGGACGATAAAAATCCTAAATACCATCATTGGTTATGATCATTGTATATATTGCAAAGAAAATTAAGGTTCCGCATTTCCCCACGTCTGGCGGGTACGCGTACGACCGACGTTTTAGACTGTTAAAACACAAATAATATTAATAATTAAAAATCGATAACGGCGATGAAAAGAAAAAACAGAAGAAGAAGAACCGTTTAAGCGATCGCTGAGCGTTGGCGTGCGCACGCGCCGTGCGGTGTTTAGTTTTATGTATTTCGGTGTAACTTTAAATAGAAAACACTTGGCACCGCGTTCGACGGACTTGGACGGACGAGACTAGCGCAATTTGTTTCGGCCGGCGAAGTATTTAAAATGTACACCGTAATATATTATAATTAATCTTTTTTTCACTATTATTATTTCTTTCTCGCTGCAGCAATCCATTCACGACGCAGTCAGATGACAGAAAATAATAAATGTCGTACGCGACTATTTCGAGTGACACGTCGTGGCTCGTCGTCAGAGGAGCAAAACAAAATAATGTAACAATGTATTATATAATTATACCGTACAACGCGACATCGTGTATTGTTCACTCGGACGATAAACTGTAGTTTGTACTTTGTAGTAACAAATGATGATATATCTGCGCCATTTTTTTGATGCTGCGAAGTAATTTTCTACACCGCAACAATACATATAGATAGTATTATAATTATATACGCCGATTGCAACCATCCGATTTGTGTGCCGCACGTACATTTACCCAACAACGATGTTGACTTTTATTGTGATTATTACAGAGGAGCGAATATTATTACAACGGGAAAAGCAAAATATTTTATTTTTTTTTACGTTATCAAGTATATAGATAAATTAAAACATAACCTTTTACAGTTTTACCTATTGATAAAATACTCAAATTAAACAACCAATAAATCCAATGGAACTGCTAGGATGACTCTGTATGATACATTAAGGACGAGATAGAGGAGATAAAGGTGAGATACCTAGACGAAAAATGTTGAGGAAAAATCGCAATAACAAAATACTAGACAGGATGTACACATTGAAGAAAATCCTATACCCCATATTAAATCACATCTCAAGCCTGTAGATAAAATGGGATCTTCTGCAATTTAGGTATACACACTAACGCGCGGCAATAATATACGCTATTAACCTACGCATGTATTTTTATTGTAATATTGTAAAAGCATTATTAAGTACCTACACAATTAATTAAATAATAATATAAGACTATATAGACTACTAAAATACATAAAACACGTAGAGTTATATTATATTATAACATCTCACAAACAACCCACTCATGAATTTTTTTTCGAAGCTCGGAATAATTTAGACCTTGTATTTACGCAGCATCGAAACCAATAACCTACGTCTCAAAAACACTGGATGGCTTTTTTTAATAATATATTTTGCTTTTATGATTGAACGAAATAACTCAATCTTAATACTAAAATCGACATTTCGAAGTACATTATAGGTACATCGTATTTTTGATATCATAGAATTATATAATAATACTCTCTGTCCTCGTATGGTGAAAATTATTTTATCGGCACGCGTGCTGGACCGCAGTTGTCATAAATACCCAGCAACATCTGCCGCACGTGTCTGCAGTTTCTCTTATAATAAAGAGACCCAAATTAGGGTCCTTGACTAAACACACGTACACGAGCACGCACAATCGATAAATATAATATTGGCATATTACACCAAACACTCGTTTGAGTGAGGAAAGATTTAATTTCAATGAAAACTGACCCGCAAAAGACGTCCGAACCGATTTACTATAGAGTTAACACGCGTGTTAACTCAGGACGGTGAGTGCAGCAACAATATGATATTATGATATTAACGTTAACGTATCAAATACATGAAACCTGGTTTTGCATATTCCTATTATAATATAATTACTATATATGGGGTTGGGTTACGCGAGCAGTAGGTGCAGTAGGTTATCGCATTCGTAGACAAATTATTACTGTCGAACGACGATTAAACTAGTAGCTGGTAGCTCGTTTTTAATGTCGTCGATACCGTCGAATATATTATTTGATAATAGTATTAGCACGCAGTGACCAAAACGTGTTCGGAGTTTAATGCGGTGGTCCATAAAATCGTATTAAACGTGAAAAGAAACTAACGGGTTGTGCGCAGCGCAATTGGACGACGACTAGATTTTTTCAGCAATATAAATATTCGCGAAATCTATAAGAGCATGTATTATTTATAATTAATATTACTATAATGCTCGCGAGTGTCGTGTATATAGGCAATGGATAACCTCCTGATCATTGAACCGGCCATTAATGTTTACGGAGGACGCGCTGTAAAAATCTATTACGTAATTAATATAATATATTTTATATAGGTACTCTTGGGTGGATGGCAATTTATGAATTAATTTTGAAAGGTCACTGTAACCATTACCAAATATAACCGTATACGAATAGGATAGTATATTTGCTTATCTATTTTTTATATACGGACATTTTATTTCCTATACAATCAGCTACATTTCTCATAGTTTTGATTTTTTCTAGTTGTGGTACCTCACCCATCACAACATTTTCGTGTAATTTAGCACGTTCGATGAGTGCAGATAGCTTTCGCTACAGTTGAACTGCAAACGCGCAAAATCGCCGGCGAGCCCGAATCTGAACATCGCTTGTCCCCATATTATATACACGCACAATACGATAATAATATTTTACGGGTTAACCCTCCCATTCGCCCCCCAAAAAAAGGCCGGAGAGGAGGGCGGTCGTCTATCGTCCCAACGTCGACCCGTTCACCACGTCGGGTTATAGGTCGACAATAACGCACAATTTATAATACGCGCGTGCTGTATACCATTATTATATTATTATTCGGCGACAGACGCGTCCCGTGAGCGTATACATTATATATTATATTATATATATAAGTATACGATATATACACACGACGACCGCGGCTGCTGGTCAGTTCACACCCCCGCACGAGCTCGCGTGCCCCGCGTACAGTGTATGTTTATGTGTACGCGTGTTTGTGTGCACGCGGGTATATAATATACATTATATATATTATTATATTATACGAGTTTTAATATAAAAATTTCCAACAAAAGTGCCATTATAGTATTCGCGCGCGGGGGTGGCACGCGGGTCATCGTCGGTCGTCATCATCAGCGGCGGCATTGATACAACGGCCGAGTGGACACACACACATACAATATACGCGTGACAATGGGCAGCGGAGGACCGGTGGTGTGCGTGGGCGAAATTGACGTTAAAACTGTAAATTATATAAAGCCTCTCTCTCCCGTCCTTTCATTCTCTCTCACGCACTCTCCGAGTATATATATATATTATTATATATACGTGTGGCCCGCCGTCTCACTCCCCCGCAGATGACAATACGCTCCGCCGCCACCGGTCAAGCTGCTAAAAATACGCGATAATATAATTCATCAAAAATCTACGGCGGACGCGAGAGCGCGTAAATATAGCAGATGTTTGACCGTTGGCGAGCGGCCGGTCGATCGCGCGCGCGCCTGGGACAGTTTTGGTAATTTATCGAATAATACAACTCCGTATATGTGCGTTTTAATATATATCATTATTATTATTAAGTATTGTCGTTATTTCACGTCCGCAGGATAATGAAAATCTATAAAATCCGAATTTCGATAATGCGTATAAAAGATAACAGTATAATATAATGTATATTATACATGCAGCCAGAAACGACCGGGATAGGTGATAATGTGACGAGCGAGAAAATCCGAATTTATTTCTATAAAGTATAGGTAGTGTCAAATAAAATCGCTACTCGGCATTGAATATTTACAAGCACCATAATATTATGTTGTAATAATAGTTATTATTATTAACTATGTGCAGGTAAGAACGGCGGTTAGGTTAGGTTAGGTTAAACATGGATTTTAAGATTTACGTGGAAATGTTTGTTCATAAAATAAATGGTTGCTATTGTTTTAAATAACAATAATAATTATTATTAATGCGAAAAGCCTATGTACTTTAGTACAGAATGTCTGGAGTTCGAATCACGCGGTTTCGGTGGATCAATATATTGCATCTTTTTACATGATTTTTTTTTTTGCATTTTTCTTCATCATCTATATATACGAATGTTTGGTTTTTCGTTATTCAACGGATTTTAGTATACGGTTAAGTTACTTTATAGGATTTTGTACCAATTGTATTCATCCGCCGTAGGTTGAATTAAGTAAAAAACGGTAAACTTGGTATAACTTTGATACATTAGAGTTAAATTATACATTAACGTACGCACCCCGCGGGGTCGAGATCTACCGCAGGTGGATTGTCTACCTGATAATGTACTACTCGCATAATAATCACAAGCGAATCTCACGGACAGCGTCGGTCGGGATTGCTATAAATTAAAATATAATATCATATTCACTTAAAAAGACATTGCTTTCACATCGAGTTACACCCAAAAGGAGTAGAACAATCACAATATTTTTTCCGTCCAGCTAGTACAGCTAGTATGTAATATAATAATATACAGGTACGGAGGTACGCGATAAAATGTCTAACCGACGAATTTTTATCCGATACGCGGAGCGGCGCATGACGTGTTTTTTCTCCGTCGTCGATTTTTAGAGAAAAACACTCGGGAGGAAAAAATAACGCCCCCCTCTATGAATATTGTGTATCGATACAGCGCAAACACTACAGAAAAGTGAGTGTGTGTATGTGTGTGTATCGGCTACTATACATACCGCGATCATAATATACGCGCTCAGCTGATCTAGACGTGCGATAATAACAATCTCGGCTCTGTATATAATATGAGCGGGTATAAATAAATATAAAGAGTAAAATGCGCGTGCATTTATATTTTTACGACCCGCTGCACGACACCGCGACGACGATGTTTTCATCGCGTTCATATTATAACCGAGCTCGTCCGCGGAAATACAGAAAACATTATAATATAATTGCATTTCAATGATGTGCCTGTATTATACGTAACATGATAATATTAGGTACATGGGAAATCGACAACGACATACATTCGACGTGTAAGGTACGTGGCCCATTGCCTTGGAAAGGGGAGGGGTCTGAGTGTGCGCAGACCTGAATTATGCCATGTTACAACGTTTTTTAATATTTTACCACCAAATATTATAATACCTATATATTTTTGATATTAATATTGATATAAATTCTATAAAATAGTAATAACTGCATACATGTTGAAAGACGCACTCAACAATTATGATTTATCAATTATATACTATCGTTACTATACTTTAAAGCGATTTTATTACAATTTTTTATCTTTTTTAAATAATTTGTTCTCGATTAACATGTAGTTCCTATACATCGCAGAGCAGATACTGTCTTATTGATCACCACATATTTTGGAGAAACGTTGCGCTTAGGGGTTTGGATGAGACATCTCTATCCCACTTTGCATATTGCTATAATTATATTATATCTTCCTTTGAATACTAAATTTAACAGCAATTCACCAAATTTTCGGCTATCGTTTTGTCCACGTTATCCGCGGCATCGGTCCTACTAGACATAATTTTGGCTATTTACACCCATGAGTATACGGTTATTTAATAGTAGTGTTTTTATGTATATTTACACGCCCAGTGAGTAGAGACGACGACATGTTTATGCATGCTGCTGCAGCTGTATCGAGAACGAGCGCTGCGGGCAGCAAGTGTGTAAAATATGTCAATGTTGCAGCCAGCGTCGACAAGTTTGTTTTCTTTTGACGATTGGTGGCAGCGTGTTTGACGCTTGGGTGGGAAAGAAAATAGTTTTTACTGAGTTTCGTGTGACAGTATATACGGGATAAACTTAACGGGGCGGGGGTGGGGGCAAGTAACTGAAAAAACAAACGAAATGTGCCATAATTAAATATTATACATAATAGTCGGAATACACGCTCTCGTTCGATTGTAGGTACATTATTTGATAAGTATTGACACTGAATTAATGTTCTTAGTGCACGCGGCTGCGAATTACAGTTTTAATACTATATATATATATATTATATCAGTTCCGTATTTTAGGGGACTGGGCGATCGGCTATATTAAAATAAAAATAAAGGTAAATAATTTAATTTATATTTTGGAATTTTTATTAGTTATTTTATGTAGATTGAAAACATAGACACGCTTAAGGTATAATAGATAAAAGAGAGACACCAAGCGGATTAGCTTGGTTACGTGTAAATATATAACAAAATTTCAGTATAGTTGTTGACTAAATCAAAAATGGATAAGAAACGGTATAAAAATGAAATATTGGCTCTTTAATTAAAATGTAATTTTAGTATTATGATAATCAATTATGAGCAAAAATCAAATAAAAATGGGTGGTCTTTGAGTTAACACAGCACCAAGTGAATGTTGCACATTACTGATCTGCTGGCCGCTGGGAGGTGTACATTTTTCTTGACGAGGGTTGCTATTATTTTTAATTATAGTGATTTGTATTAGAGTTAGGTACTATATATTTTGGCACATTAAAATAAAACATATATAATAATAATATTATTGTTATAAAATAATTGTATTATAAAAGTATTTTGGTTTAAATGAAAAGTTTCGTTTTGTTATGAACTGTTTTATTTTGAAACGTTTCAAAATGCGTAAACAAATAAACACATCGTTTCATTCATTCGATTCGATGAATGATGAGAGTAAGAGTTCTTTTCAAAACATTTCGACGTGGCTTCATATAGACCATATGTGTGGCATACAACATATTTTGTCACCGCTATTTATCACTGCAGGCCTATGACGTTCAAATAAAGGAAAAATTATTTGGTAAAAATCAAATTGTTGGTTACGCGTTCGGAGTTTCTGCACGTCTACACTTGGTTATAACTTATATTTAATTAAATTTTATGTTTCGTTGAAATCACGTTTTAGCCCAAATAACGATAGTTATTAGTTATGATAATTGGCCGTCGACAACCATCGAATTCTTACGTCGTCCGATTGTCCCTCGGTCGAGAACTGTATACATTTACGCGCGGCAAAAAATTAACCGGAATGTCGTCCCGGTCGTTTTGCACATCGGGCCCTCTGTCGGGCCGCGGTGCCCACTTCCCCCTCATCGAGCGGTCGTCCGAAGACGTCAAACAATCGTCGCGTGACGTGTGACACGGGAGAAGCGCGCGCCGACCGAAATTGAGGTGTAAACCGGCGGGTGGATGTATATTATTATATTATTATCATACGTTTGCCGACGGAGCGCGTGTCGGCGGGAGGGTATGGCGGTGTCGGGAGCGGCAACCGCACGGTATTTTTGACACTCGACCCCGGTATTGCGTATATACCTACGAGTACATGATAATAATATAACGTCATCATACTATTAATATATTATTATAACGTATAAGTCACGGGCTGAAAAGTACTGTGGCTACATACGAAGATTTTCAACATTTCGGGCGGCGTGAAAACGATTACTCCAAATACCTTATCATTGCTCGGTAGGTAGACAATAGTTATTTTATAATATTCAAGATTTAATTTTCGAATTTGTTGTAAAATAATGACAATCACGTTTATTTTCTATTTTTTTTTAAAAATGGTTCAATATTAATTATTTAAATGATCACTAACTAAAAAGGTATAAAAATACATAATTTGGATTGTATTTATTACTATCGATTATTATTCATCGAATCACACATATTTATTTATTTTTAATTTTTATATCACAATTAATGCTTAAAATATTAAATTTAAAACTGGACAACAATATAATAATATTGTCAAAAAGGGCTTTAAAAATAACGGGATGGGTCGTCGTGAAGCGCATATTGGATGGTAGAAGAGACGTTTATTTTTCAAAAGATTTTCAAATCTAATACCTAACATAATTTCTGTAATATGACCATAAAGTATGAACGCATGAAGGTTTTTCTACCTGTCTGGCACGGACATTAAAATAAATAATAATACGGGCGCATGTAAATTCCGCCCAAAAATGGTAAATTCCGCCCCAAAAAAAATGCAGGTAAAAATAGGTTCATGTAAATTCCGCCCGAAAAAAAATTCAGGTAAAAAAAGGTACATGTAAATTCCGCCCAAAAAAATGTTTTGTATTTTTCAATCAAAACCGTATTTAATAAGCTCTTATATAGATTAATGTATTAATTACAGTTTTTTTTTTTATTGGTTTATCTATCATCCTGTAAGCATATTGCATGTGTTCGAAATAGAGAGTTTTAAAACGATAAAATGAATTACAAATTATCTTATAATATATTATAGACATAACATTATTAACATAAAAACATTTTAGAGTATTAGATACTCTCAGTGAATAGGATATAAAATAGAACATACAATATCAGAAACGAAAAGTAAATAAAGACAAAAGATAATAACTATAGATATACAAATAATCATATAAATATAAATTTCACATAAAAAGTAAATAATTACAACATATTAAGTTATATACCTATATCATATAAAATTACTAAAAATCGTAAAAATAATAATATATAGGTACTAGTAAGAATTTAAACATAATTATCGTAAAATCGTAAAAAAAATTATATTTATAATAATAAAGACGAGATATAATAATCTAAAATAAAAATTTTAAATCAATCAAATTAAATTATTTGTTTTTATCAATCTCCCCAAAATAATAAGCCACGTTTCCTACATAATCGTCTATAGATATTTCATTATTTTTATACTTTATAATTAAATTTTGTGTGTAAATATGTTTTTTTTTTGATTTTGAATTCTAAATTTATTTGGCTCATTTATGCTGTTTATTTTAATGTAATTTTCTAGCTGAATTTGTTTAAGTTTTTCTAAAAATATAAAAATATGAGGATGATTAGAATTAAAACTTTTATTAAAATGAGAATGGAACGACTCACAAGCATTAGTCGTTCTGTTCAAATCTGCCGTAGCAGCAGCCCATATATTTGGGGGAAAAGATGCGTCATTACTAATATAATTATTTAATAAATAATTTGAAAATTGTGTTAATCTATGGTCATTTGGCTTAGACAAACAATTGATAATATTTCTATCTGACATTTCCAATTAGGTCCACAATATTGTAGCCAAAGATGATAAGATATGACATGATTGACGATTCTCGTCTGATATGATTGTTACGTGTTCGAAAATTTGGAACTTCCAAATTTAATATAATATAACACGCCGCGTCGCAAACAGTACGGTCTCGTCGCACAGTCACAAAACACTTAGTTTAAAAATATTTATTTTTCCGGGCGGAATTTACAAATCCATTTTTGTACCTGCATATTTTTTTGGGCGGAATTTACATATACCTTTTTGTACCTGTATATTTTTTCGGGCGGAATTTACCATGGACCTTATTTTTACCTGTTCATTTCGGGCGGAGTTTACAATCTCCCAATAATACCTACTAATAATAACACCGACGGCGGTGGCACATTATATACCAGCCACCCTGCTGCTCCCCGACTCCACGACGCTTTTCGGGATAAACGGCCGATTGAATAATGTAGAGCGAGTAACAATGAGGACTGCGGCGGGCAGGATGAAATCCATTTCCTAATGAAATTACGAATTTATACTTCTCGTGTATCGATTTCGGCACTCGTTAATATAACATATATTATTATATATAAGGGAGGCAAGTCCCTCTGCGAGTTTATAGCATAATGTACGGCAAACGCCTAGAGTCGCCTTTGGCTCATATTTCGACGTCAGGTGCGGTCATCATATATATACGGCACTGGACGCCGGTTTCGATCATAGTGTATATTATATTATATATTATGTATTATTAGGCCCATCACGCGGTTTATTAAATAATAATGTAATCGATGACTTTACGATCTCCTCATTCTGCAGATTATTATATCAATCGGTTGGATTTCTGCGCGGTTACTTATACGGTCTACTGCCGACTTCCCTATTGTAAATTAATTATTTCAGTTCCCGCGGTACCTATCAGTTTCATCCCATTCACATTTCTCACGATTTGCTCTTTATCCGCGGCCTTTTAAACTGGTACGTTCACCGTCGACATTGTGCCACGATGTAAAACGCGTTATGACGCTCATCGTGTACACGTATTACAGTATCAAAAGTCTTTATCGGTAGTTAAAAATCTTCTGTTGCAAAAAACCAACAAATTGCCTTCAGATATTTTATTCCTATATGCAATACTATTCCCAAATTATTTTAATTGCACGTTTTTCTATTACCCGACCAGAGGGCAGTGTCGTATCGCATTTGGGTCGCACAATATTAAATTTGTGCGTATTCCACCTGGTGTATAGTGTATAACAGGTCTACAAGTGTTCTGTGAGCTAGCTGCACTGCACTCAGTTGATGCTGCACGGATCTCGTCTCAACTCTTTCTACTATTTAGAACACCCCCGTTCTAAATATAGGTAGTAACATATAATTTCAATATATTATTTATTATTATTTTTCGCGCCGCAATTCGAAATGTGTTTCGTATCATCGTGTGTCCAATGACGCGCGCGCGCGAGCTGCACGACAATAATATGACGACGACGGCGACGACGCCCTTATACGGACCTATACGTCGCTGAACGGGTTTTTGACGAGACCAATGCAACAGCCAGCAATATAATATAATATTATTATCGCATCACCGTCGCCGCCGAGGTATATTATGAAAAAATACGGTCAATAATATACCGTTTACAGTTACACGCGATGTGTGTGTATGTGCATGTTTGTTATATATATAGGTATTAGGTACACCGTACACACACACACTCACACATGACATCCCGACTCTGTATACGGACTATGGTCTATATATATATATATATAATATGCGCAACCGACAATAAGCTGTTATTATTATTATTATTATTATTAATGTCGAGTGTGTTCTTTGGAGTGTATTATTATATTATATAATATATTATAGTAACATCATGTCGGACATGACAAATAAACAATGTGTACGTAACAATAAATGTATATAATATAATGGATCCGTATACATAGAGACAACAAGATTTTTGAGTATTTTCCATCATCTCTGCGGTGATTTAAGACAGTATACACACGTCAAAAACGCGTTATATTAAACTTAGCATGTGATGTGTGTTTACTATAATAATCATACATTTATTCGTAAATATTCGAATCTTTGGTTGTTAAATAATCGAGAAAATAGAGAATGTACCAACCAACTATATAATGTAATTATAATATAAACAGCGCGTCAAGTCAATGGATATATTTTTAAATACATAACATTTGTCCTACATATTTTATATATACACGGAGTATCACACGAGTCCAATATATATATATTCTTATTTGATATTATATAGTTTTGATTTTGAAATGCTTATTCGTATTTCGTATTATGCACTGTACACAATACCGATGTGTTGTCCACGATAAAAATATGTGAATAACGAAGAAAATATAAATAAATACAAATCGAACAAAACCCTTTTTCAATAACACCGAAGATGAAATGGAGAATTATTTTTTTTTATGGTTTTTGTCCAAACACCCCGAAGGGACATGATACAACGATGAGCGCTCTACAGCACAATAAGTCACCACGAAAATTCCACTATGGTTCCGTAGCACATGTACACGTATTATGATCTATACATAATATATTATTGTTATACTTTTTTCTCAAGGCCTCGAATACACGGCCCAATAAATAACAGTGAACCACGGCCGTAAAATTGTCATTGATATAAACACGCGTGTGCACAAGAAAACTCAAATGTGTCAAACCCCATTGTGAGCCATTACATGATGGCACGATGCACAATGTTCTCATACACTATACACGGCTACATTACAATACACAGCTGAGTCCACTATACGATGAGCCACGTATATGATATATATGCATTGGCCAAAAAGGAGTTGGATATCATAAGCATAACGTCCGTAATAATGTGATATGTATATGACGTGTGTACCTGGATGGGTATAATAAATTACAATATTCACCTTGTCCTATAATAAATATATAACATGTGGTGTGAACCCTAAGAATTTTAATAATAAAATTGAAAATTGTACCCACGTCTTTATATAATACGATCATGACGTATTATACTGTGTTATATGTGTATATATAGTATAATATAATAACAGCGGTATGTCCGGCATTACATAATATTATATTGTATTATATTCAGGCGTCGTGACGCAATGGGTGCGATCCGTTTCAACCCTATCGGTAACTACCTATATATGTAACATAATAAAATAATATCATGTATAAGCATACAATACTGCACTGCAATAACACATAAAATTCGTCACGACATAAATACCTAATATTTTATACACATCATAATATATACCTATAATTTAGAATGTACAAGATAAGAACGGGCCGGGTAAAGAGAGATTCACGGTCGAACTGTTTACTTTTCGGGTCATTGTGTGCGGTGGATAAGTGCGCGCATTCTTCCCAGGGACATCACATGACGCACGTATTATAATGTTATATATATGTGCAGGACACAACCACCTTAATAAGCGGACGGTGTAACATAGTTTAGTGCGTGCGCGTAACCGACACGGCTGCATCATGTGAATACATTACGATATTATAATATACATAAATAACGTGTGTGAGAAAAATTAGATTTTAAAATAATCGTTATTTATATAATATATAGTGTCTGATTAATGTCGTTCGGATTTGTTTTATTCACGCGTGTTATTTTAAAGACGAAAAAAAAATCCGAAGGTAGAGAGATATATGCGAAGGTAATAAATTGGCTTTGTCAATACCACGGCGGCGGTTGCGGTGGCCCCGTCAGCCCCCGTCCGCTCTTGAATATTATCGAATTAAATACAACAAAGACAAAGAAACGAGAAGGGAAAAAAAGCGTTTTTAAATTCGGAATATTTTTTTTTTCATTTTTTTTTTTTTTGCGAGAGGAAACAAGAATATCGCGTCGGCTGTCGGCGGCGGCAAAACACCCTATTATTTAAATGTGTTAGCAAACAACACGAGTCGCGCCGTCGTCGTGCCGGTCGTTTTATATACTACCTATATTGGCTATATTATAATACGCGCGCGGCGGCGGTGGTAGTAAAATATTTAAAATTAATTCCAAACGGTCCGGAATAATAATAATAATAATAATAATAATAAATAAATAAATACATATAAAGTCACGAGCCTTATAAATATAATACTCTGCGCGTTCTCACTTACAGCTACGGCGGCGCGAAACGATTTCGCTTCATTTGCTTTACGTTTTCGAATCAAATGTTTGAGAAGTGAACGAGAGACGCCGAGAGTAGTTCTCGTCAGCGGCGGCGAGTCGAATGCATTATGTAAAAACGACCGCAGACGTAGGTCGTCGGGTAAGAGAGGTTGCCAAACTTGTAACATAATATGATAATATATCATTGTTATAATATTGTAATTTATGCATTTATTATAACAATCATACAATTTACATGCGACGAGACGCATAATGTGGTGTGGCACAAAGCTATAATAGTAGCTACCTTGCAGACTTCCAGTGTATGATGTGCAATAGCACGTTTAAATATGTAATTATTATACTTTTATAATATACAATTATATGAGTTATTAAATACTAAATAATTTAGGTAATGAATTCAATAATCATTTACAATAAAACTTCAATATATTATCATAAATGTTGTTATTTTATTGGCTTCAAACTTATAGATTCCGCAGAGAGAGCAGAAATAACATTGGCGGGACGATTTTTCACGCGATCAGCAACGCAACTGTATACGCATTTCGTGTTGTGAGATATTATTATCATTATCCAGTGATTGCACAAGATACATTTTCCCGTCCGACGAATTTCGCAAAATTACTACATACCGGCAGGTATATGATGAGTAAATATTTCCAGTTGACCAATTACACAAAACAATTAACTAACGAGGGAAAAGAATTAAACGAGATGATTATCATTATTATTATTATTAACATCATTAGTAGGGAATTGCGCGGTGGTTATTGTGTTTAAACGGAGTTTAATCATTGAAAGAGAGGCGAAAAACGCTCAAGAAGGGACGAACTCTACGAACGGATTTTCGTCAAATCATGATATACTATAATAATTATATAACATTATTGCAATTATGTTACTATGTTATAATATAATATCTAAAAAATGTATTAAAATACACATCGGAATAACGGTGTATCGTATTAAAAAATTATCATAGTTATCGTTTGTTATTACTTATTATTATTATATTTTATTTTTTCTCTTCGCCGCAACAACAATAGGCGATCCGATACTCGCGAACCGTGAATTCGAAACGAGCGCTGTTATTAATTGCCGTGCGGGTAGGTAATGGGTATTGTTTCCTCTGCTGCAGGCCCGCACTACACGCGCGTAATTGAACATGAGCGATTTCGTATAAATTCAATTGTTTTTTAGCGAGCGTGCGTGCGAGTGAGTGTGTGTATGTGTACCCGTCGTTGACTGATAAAAACGATGCCAACTAAAATTTTTACTTCGTACGATGATGACAGAGCACAATATAATAATTCAATTTCGTATGGTATAAAGAGAAAAAACCAATTACAATTTTCCGGCGGCTGAGATTACAGTGTTTGGTATGACAAAGATATTATATTATAAGATTATTCTACCATCAGTCGAGAAGTGGACACCCGAAATCTGTCATCAATATCGTTATTTTATAATCTATGCATCGCGCAAATTCAATACCATACACCGGTCCACAAGTCGGTATTTGATGATATTGATGTGACAGACTCAAACAGATCGATCAACAATAGAACGTGTTGAACATTAGTGAACATTCGTGTTAAGGTGTGTTGGACACAAGTACACACATCGCGATCTTATCAACATACGAAACCAACCTAGCATCCGTAAAAACGTAAACTTCTTGTGAAATGTTTATTATCATGGCAGCACTTATGCTAACCCGTGGGAAGACGTGGAGTCCGTTACAGCGCAAACCCGAGGAACGGCATCGGCACTTTCTCCTACAGTTGTATTGTTGTGATTATCGATGGTTAATTATTTAATTAAAGAGAAGTAAAAAATGTGTGCTCGATGTATCGATTTATCTGCGAGTTATATATAAAGTATGTATATGTAAACACATGTTTAAAAATTATTGTCCAGCGCGGTAAACCTTGGCTGACTATGGAAAACTCAAACTTTGGCCCTCGAGGGTAAGAACGAAATTTTTCAACTGAAAAAATGACACATTTGTGTCCACGTTTATTTCTGGTGATAACAAAAAATAATTACCTAATCTGGAATGAAACACGGTTCACTGCTAATCGTCGTTTCCGTGTTGGCCGAAGACGAAGTCGGTAACAAGACACAGTGTCAGACATAAGACCTAACCATTCTGCAGTTACGTACGAGCGTGGCAGCTAAGGCCTAAACTGCAGTCGGGAAACGCAACAGTACACTCAATAACACTGTGACCGACGGGACACATGTATAATTATTAATTATTATGGCATACCTTGCATATATTATATATACTTGGGTTACACAATATTTCTATTAGATATCGTATTTCTGTATACTTACTCGATAATTATATATACCTACAATATACATGGTTATTATTATTTTATACCCTTTCATAATAACTTTGTATGGATTTTGACGTATACAGTTTACGGTTCATATATAGTTTGTATTAGACTCTACACATTCTACAATATGAACCAAAACTATACTTGTTAGGATAATATAGATACAATACTGATCGTTGAGCTGCCAGGAGCGCGTGGCGACCAATACTATGGATAATAATAATTGTAGAGCGAGTGCAAGAGATCAATATTGGAAATACAGTGTACTCTAACGTCCGAGTCACGTGCGAGGCTTTATACTATACCTATACAACAATAACTTCTGACCGAATCACACTATAACATGAATGAGGCCGGTTTGACTTTGTTATGACGAAACCGTACAGATATAGATGACGTGTGCATCATACAGCCGTATAGGTGCCGCAGTCATGATAATAATATATGTTTAGGTACTACGATACTGTGGTTATTATATTACGAGTTCGGTCTTCGGCAATACCGGAAAAAGTGTAGAAAGAAAACTTCACGAAAAAGAATTGTTTTTAGAGATGGAAATATGATTAATATTTTTAAATCTAACCTTTTATGGTATTGTTGAACACATTTAGAACGCATTCAATATTCATTTTTGTACCCAGAAAAAACATATAATTAATGTTCTAAAAATTATAGAAATCATAACCATGCGTACGTGCGCGATATGCACAAAAAATGTTTTGGTGGAAAAGTATATTAAGTAGGGTATTGCCCCCGTCGCGCGTGATGTATATTATTATATAATTTGGCGTAAACGGTTTGCAACCTGTAGTGCAAACTACAACTATATACCCTGAACCACGTCACCCCTCGTCTTACTGACCCAGACGCCCGAGGGGTAATACACGACGAGGGCGTTTCGGACGTAAATACGTTTTAAAGACGATTAAAAGACGTAAACAACAACAACAGCAACTGTAATAATAAGTGTATATATAAACGTCGAGAGCGTAAAATATAAAATTATACAAGGCGACGCAGATTGTATATTATTAAAACGTTAGTGTGCAGAGACAGTTATAAAACTTAATGGAATCTGCGCGACGGCGACCAACGGGCGGGGCGGAGCGGCAATATGAAAAACGATCGCGCCGTCGCCGTCGTCAGAGTGAGATTATAATATTATAATATTGTTAAATACGTCTATACACGGGGTACAGCTGCGATCCGCGGATGCTGCGGCAGCTAGCAGTTGACGACGTCGACGGAGCGACAATATTTATTATGGAGAGAAGTGCTCCAGTCATGTGTGTGCAGTATGTGTGTACGTGTGTGTGTGTGTGCATCCCATATATACAACTGCAATATCAGTCGTTTATTTAAATTTCTCGCGAGTGTCAGTGTAGCGATTACCATGTGTACATATATGTTTAAACGTGTATATAGGGAAGAAGCGGTGAAAAATCGTAAATGTGTACCTATACCTATATAGAATACGTTTATAATATATGCGATATGCATATTATAATAAACCATAATATTATAGTATAAACCATAATATTATAGTATAAACTGTAATGTATTCGTAATCGAGATGCTTAAGACGTCGAGACAGTATGTAAATATTATATCCGAAAATGTATTGTCGTGTCTTATACAACCAAAAACAAAAAATTTCAAAATCTATAGCAAAACAAATTCGACGAGACCGATAGCCACCGAGCTTTTATACGAATATTTGCACATGTGAAGCTCGTTTTACTAGTGGTTGCTGCACAGTCGTCGAATGAATTTCAAATTTAAAAATAAGACTGAAAATCATTTTTAGAGTTGTGAAAATTAAGTTTTGAATAAACTCAGAAATAATATTCTATTATACTATATTCTATTATATTGATACGGTATTGCAATGGAGGATTGTCAACATTTTTCTAGGCGGTGAGGGGATCCTGAAAAATTATGTTATGTGTTTAAAAGGAACTATTTTTATTTTAATTAAAAATAAGTGTTGACGGTATTTTTTATAATTAACTTATTAGTGTCTGCCTCCCCCCCCCCCGCGCAGTATCCCTGGCCACTAGTAAACCCACAATAATTGTAATTTGTAGCCATTAAACTCTTCTGGCGGAGGTAGGTACGCCATGAATATATGCCGATTATAAGTTGAACGTTGTGCTCAGTATAATATGCTCTATCAGGTGAATGGATTAATAATAATAATATATATTATGCCGTAGCGTGGTTAGCGAAAAATACAAGTATACCTGGCTACCTATATGGCTATATATTAGTCTTCTAACTGATCTTTAGTGCAAACGATCGTTGTTTTTTTTAGCGTAATCGTTTATTCAGCGATCGGCCCGACGAAGACCGAAATAAATCTCAATTAATACGCGGGCGCGCGTGCGTAGTACAATAATATAATATTTCAAGTATTATTTACGTATGGGCATATAATAAATAAATATATATATTACAGATGCGCGCCGGATACCAATACCTGTATAATAATCACATGTCTAAACGTTACACGCATACGGCATACCTATATACACACATGCTAGTCGTAAATTAAAATATACGACTGTTTCGACCGCTGTTTTATGGTTTTTGTCCTTATATTCATCGCTGCAATAACATATAATAATATAAAATATATAATACTCGTCTCCTAATAATAAAAAAACGGATACGATGAAGACATGATGATGATGATTATGGGACAATTAACGGTGAGCAGAATAATTTTCAGAAGGAAGATTTGCACGAGCAATTTATTGTGTAGTAGGCGGGCGGGGGGGGGGGGTACTTATAGGTTTATATCAACTTTGTGGATGTACATTATTATAATTATAATAATAATACAAATATTATCGTCGTCGCAGTGCGCGCGTACATTATTTATTGTCGAAATTAATATGCGGCGTGTATATCATATAGGTACGCGAGCACAGGAATGGGCAAAACGATAATCGTCTTGCGAGTACAGTTTTGTGTAATTGAACAAATTATGTGTCGTTCGTCTACGGCGGCGGCGGCGTTAATGGCATATTGTGTTTAAATGCAAATTGGCTCCGAAAGAGGAAGTACACGTAAATTTTAAATTAATCTAAACGTTTGAACAATGGATGTGTGTATTCTTGCGCGCGCTGAAAACGAAAATGACTATTATACGGAATATGTGCAACGCTGCGTCGGGGAGGGTGAGGGGTAATAACGAAACCGGATTGGTATTGTGTGTGTGTGGTGTTATCTACTATATTATACTACCTACTACTACCACTTTACTACTACTATTACTACTACTACTACTACTACTACTACCACTACTACTGATATTACTATAAAGTATTGTCGTATATAATTTTTATTGTAAAGCGCACACTCTCCTCTCGCTCACTCTCTCTCGCTGTCCCACACACACGCACACGTGTATATTATAATGTTCATTCCGCGCCCGTTCTCGGTATAATCGCGCGTTTCCGGCAAGCGCGTCGTTATTGTAAGACTTTACCGGCCTAGTGACTACGTATCATGATATTGTTACGTCCATATTATATACATGTACACAGATATTATACGATGGCATAAAGACTACATGACACGTTAATTGTTACCGAAAATATTTGCATATCTTCTTCCGTATATTATAACGTGTTATTTATTCCACCCACCGCCCTTCCCCCTGAGGGGCCGACCGGCAGCAGTGGCCGCGATATCACCATTATTTATTTCGACAATAATTACACACACACACACACACACACACACACACACACGCGTGGGTATAACAAAGAGACGACCAAAGCCACTATAATAATATAATAAACAGCGCGCGCAATAGGTCTGCATTAAAAGCATATACATACGATATACCTAATTAAAAAACATAAAAATGATACGCTTTAAATCAATTTACATATTATAATATAAAAAACACATACATTGTTGATTTAAAACGTAATAAAAACAAATGGCATATACGCGAGTCGTTTAATTTTGGGTATGATATTGTTATAATATTATGCGAAGTCGTTGCCGGCATAAAGGGAACAATCGACGGGAAACGCGTTTATATAATAATATAACATATTATTTTATGTACAGAGCAGCAGTGGAAATAATATTATTGTATTCATTATTATTATTGATGATTATAATTTAATATTATTTTGCAATACCGATGTACCTAGCTCACAAAACCTAATTTTATACATTTTTTTTACAATATACAAATTTGGGTACAACTTTCGTTGAGTTTAGACTGCCAGGGGTGACTAAGAAAGTCAGTTTTTCGAGTTTTGATTGCTGCAGCAGACGCCACGTCACGATTGATAAAACAGAGAGTAAATATTGTGCGAGAGCAATAATAACGGCACTGGTTCGGTGTTAGTTATGTTTTTCGGATAAATCATGCTCCGATTGAAATCGTTTTGAAAACGCGACGATTCATCACAGCTGTCAGACATTAAGACGCCCGACCCGCCCAACTCAGAGGTGTATTGGTGCTCACACACACACTTCCTCATACGATAATATTAAAATATATTAATGTAATTATGTCAGCGGAGCAAATCGATTTTCGCACGTCTAATGCTTATACAGACCAGTATAAATTACCATTTTCCATCACCATCGGTGATTTACTGACATTCTTGGAAGTTATTTTAAAAAACATTAACGGACTGTTAATCACGATTCTTAATTTTGGTTAAAATATATACTTATGTCAATATTACTGTAATAATCATTTCAATATGGAACAATTTAAAATAATTTCATAACAATTTATGTTTTTCATATATTTATTGAATTGTATATGATAGGTACTATTTTTTTTAATCGTAGAGTTGTAATTGTTTGTTGGCACAAACTCAACAAAGCTCTTGAATAAATAAAAATAAAAATATTATATTAATTGTTTTATAATAATTATTATTATTACGTAATAGTTTTGAGTGCGACATCATAATTAGATACTACCTACGCCTTGCAGTTAGAATAGCAATAGCAATACAATATATTTATAGATAGATAGATGTTATGTAGCGATCGTGACGGACCAGTAAACCCGTGTTTTCGTAAATTTCCAGTTCGTTTTTTCTTTGTTTTTACACACAGAAAATGTCCGCTAACTATATTAATTAAAATTTGTCACGGTTATTGGAAATCCGCACTACCACGCAGCGCCGATCACTTCGGCGCGCGCGGAGAGAGGCTAACAACAATATAATATTATAATATTACGGCAGCTCGCGGGTTTCTCGCCGCCGAGGGTAGGGCAGAACGAATTTTTATATAATATTATTATTGTCACGGGGAAATATCGTGTTCGAATCGTATGGAAAAAAAAACGCAATCAGTATTAAATATTTGTATTGGGAACTGCTCAACTGCTGCGAAATAAAATCCAAACGATATTTTTGTATTTTATGCCGCGGCTTTATAGTAACGATTATAATATCGTACACGGTAATCGCGGTGCAGCGTTCAAAACGGTCGGCCGACGATGGGAATTATTGCGGCGGCCGAAGAGAAAGTGCAGCGTAATATTCTCAAATCGTGTAAGTCGCGTATTATTGCAGTGCGTGTGTGCGTGCGGGCGCGGGCATAGGTTTTTACCCGAACTAATAGTTACGCTAGAAAAGTGCAGTGATCATGATAATCAGGACATGTTCGTGTGTGTGTGTGTCTGTATATACGCTATTCGAATTATAATAACAATTATAAATGGAACGGTCCGCGTGTACGAAGGGGCGTTGTTGTTAACAAATCGCGCGCGATGATTGCTTTCGTGATCAACGTTAATAACAGACGAATATTATTAGGTATTATTTATTTAATAAGTTTCTTTCCCTCTCTCTCTCTCTCTCTCTGTTTTCTTTTTCGACGAGCGGAAAGTTAAATTATTGACTTTACTCCTCGGCATTATATTGGCGGTGGCGTCGGCGGTGGAAGTTTTAAGTGTTTTGATTAGAAGCGGCATAATGCGCACATACTTTATCGTAAAACATTGTAATTGTCGTGTTATCGCGATAGGGGTAGGAGGTGGGAGTTGGTTTTTAAAAAAAATTTGACCATTTAAATTCGGTTAATAAGACGTTTATATCATGTATGTTTTACTTATTGTACAAATCATTTTACCAAGAGTGTCGAGAAAAAAATCATCAGAATTTCATAATGAGTACACCTATATAGTATATATGTGTAAAACCTTATTTATGAAATTGCATACCTACGACGGAAAATTAAAATAACAAATTATAGCAATAAACGGATGGAAAGAAACAAAATGATAACGATTTTGAGTTGTAATGGTACTACTACCTCTGTTGTCGTTGGGTTCGACTTCACACATAGGGTCTACGAATCACTAACAACCTCTTGCACTGACCATTTCGCAGACACCAACCAAACTAAAAACGTGTAAGATTTTAACTTGGTCGCGATCAAGCATAGTTTATATTATACATCTAAATCAACACGTTATAAAAATAACCACACGTCACTACATAAATTATTACAATAAATATTATTATACGCGTGTGGGTATTAAAAAAAATTAAAATAATTTTATGTTGCAAACGACTTTTATACACTATACACTATATATTATAACACGAGCGAGTATAAACGGTTAACAAATTTTTCATCTACACGTATGTCTAAATTTATACGCGATGCGAATATAATAAAATAATAATATAAAGACGCGTAAATCGTCTGTATGATTTATAAGTCGTTAAATAATTTAAAAACGAAACGCATTAATATAATAAATGCGGCAGCGTATCACACGAGGACAATTTCTCATTATAGAAAATATTCTATCTTTTTCCAGCCGAAATTCGTTTACATGACGGGTGTAGTGATCGTTGCGAAGCCGTCGCATCGTCAGCGAATCCGTTTAACAGGTAGGTATACAAGAGTTCCAGTAAATCAGGAAAATATATATCGTTGGGCGATCGATCCACTTTAAATAATTTAGTGGAGATACCATACCAGTCCTGTCCGATTATATACCAGTTTCTGACCGAACCGGGAGACAACAATGGCTGACCGATCAGGTGCCATTAAAAATGAAAATAAAGTAATTAAAAAATAAATATGTCGTTTTTAAACGAAAACTCGTGTTTTACTTTTTATTACCATACCATAACATCATTATAATATATTGTGACGTATAAACATATTATTATGCTAGTCGGTCGGCGCAAGGTCTTCTCGTTGCGCGAGTACCTCCTCCGGGTACACAATACTCACGACGCTTATGTTATACTTTTATATTATTATTATTATATTCGTCGATCTCTAAAAGTTATAAAATATATTATTATAACTACTACCATTATGAGAGACTGCAGCCGAGATTTTTTTTACATCCTGCATGTTGCATGTATATGTGTATAACAATATAATAATATAAAGATTAAGATTTACTTAAAGTATAAATAGTGACAGAAAATAATACATATATAATATCTAAAAGCCTTATTAATCGTCTATATATTAATATGACGCAGAACTCGCTTCTCAGAGTCTGAGAACGACAAAACGGGCGCGATTAAATAAAAGTAAGTACCTACCTATAGTTTTTATCGTGGTGCGCGACGGCGTGGTAGAAATATTGTATGATATTATTACCAATTGATTAGTTTATATATATTTATGTAAATTATTATACTCGGGACATGAAATCGGTGAATTTGTAAGTACGTGGTATCGTGGTTGTACCGGTGATACCACACTTAATAAAGTCATAATAATAGTAGTAATAATATAATGCCCCTAACAGCGGTGTGTATACATATATAACACAAATTATTGATGTATATATTATTATAACGACGAGCTTTCTTCACGCGGGTCATTGGAACAGGGCACGCGATCGGACGAGTGGGTAAGCGCACAAAAATTAATTAAGGCGCATCGAGTCGTGTGTACAATAGGTAGTTATAACGCGGTGTAGTAGTATACATTGCGAGAGACACGAACGCGGAGGCACCTGCAGCACAGCGCAATAGTTTAAACGCGTAAAACGATAATAATACTAATAGTAATAGTAATGATAATAATAATATAAAAGCGCCCGCTACGAATTTCTCTTCATCAAATGAAAATAAATAGTGATTAACTTTTCTGGGCGTGGGAGTGGGATGCATGTGGCAGGGAGTGACGGGGGCAGGTATATACAAGGCGCAGTGTGTGTATGTATATATATATATTACACGACGAGTGGCGACGAGTGGCAGTAGCTTTTTATTAGCTTTTCCGAGTGTAGAAATGGGATATGTTATTATTGAAACACAGCACCGCGTGCCAGGCGCGAGTAAATCACACGTTCGTATGTATGTATGTATGTATGTATGTATGTATGTATATATATATACACATACATACCCGCAGCAGGGTGGTGCCGCCGTCACGAATAGTGAAAAATGTGTAATAGTGTTATAACTCTCGTTATAACCACGAAACCGTGGCGCGTATTGTTTCTCGTATAGTTGGTGTACACCTCACCTACACAACAACGTAACAGTAACATAAACAATAATAATAGTAATAATAATAATAATAATAATAATAGTAATGATAACGACAATAATATAGATATGTATAGTATAATATCATATCGGAGGCGGTGTCTAACTCGATATTTACTAGAACATACCACGGGATATTATATTTATGTGTGTAAAACGCATTATAGGTGTGCGGTACGCTATATAGTAGTATACCTAATATACAGCCAAGTTGGTATAAAAATAAAACATTACCGTTATTAGCGTTATTATTTTTTAATGATATTGGTCCGCGCAATACGTAATACGTATATATTATTATATACGTACTGTATATATACGAGACGTGGTCGTGGTAATAAACGAGTTTTCATTAAATATTTTATTTTCAGCGTGAGGAAAAACGTGCCAGAGGTTCGTTTATTAAATTGCACTCGTATATTACATACGTATATAATAGGCACGGACGAATATACCGTCAACCCTTAATCGAGTAAATACACTTCTATATAGCCACATAGGTAGTATAAATATATATAACGCATACATAGATATTATATAGGTAGAATACAACGCACAGGCTCGAGAGCGACTAATTGGTTTGGCGTGTGTAGGCGTATTTTCTACACGGTATGTGCAGATTGCGGTTGTACGAGTCGCGAGTGGCGTAGGGTAGATGGATTATAGGACTTTTACGGCGTCTATTATTATTATTAGTATCCATCATAACACAAATTACCTATGCAATTGTCACAGTGTGACGTGTTCGATTTTGAGGACATCACAACGATCAATAATCATGTCATATATGATATTTGATATCATAAAAGCATGACATACAATAATTATCATAGTTTTTAAGATATTAGTTAATAATTTATTAATGTATAGGTACACACAACGCCCCTGGAATTATCGCAGTAGCTTAGTTATAACTCATAACATGCAAATTGTACATTGTATATAAGTACAAGGAAAATGTATTCCTATTTTATTGTGGAAAAAGTAAAAATTGTTTAACGTATGGTAGGTATAATGGTACCGTTGGCGCGCGGGATGATGTTGCGCGCGTGTAAAAGTAAAACCACCGCAAACGCCAAACTCCGCCGGCGGCAGAAGTTCAAGGACAAATTAAATTTGTGCAATTTTTATGAGGCGATAATACCGAACATGATTTATAATGATATCGTAGGCTTACACGCAGACTATAATATTATGTATCTTACAAAAGTAATATATTCTACTTATAAATAATATAAGTTTACAAACCAGAATAGATTGGGTTATGCAATAAAAGCAGTTTGCTTAAAAATTTTGAATTTATTTAGAAAATAAATTATATTATCATTTAATATTTTCATACAAGTAATAAAACTGTTAGCAAATTTAACTTGTTAAAAAATTTGAATGGCGTTATTGTAAAATAAATACATAAAAAAAACTCTTAAAGTTCTTAAATATTTTGATCATTTTGACACAAATAGAACGGTACTATTATAATGGCTAATGCCATCGACCAAAATGTAGTGCACGTCCGTGGAAATTGAGCCTTTTGTTTCTGAAAGTTCCACCTCAATAATTTTAAGCTATATTAAATGCCGAAAACTGTATACATTAAGCTCGTAATGGTTCCGGAAACTTCCCAAGTATAATAATATACTATATACAATAAACTATGATAGTACTGAAAATGTTCTGGCATCATGTATCTATTTATAAGCAATATAATAATATTTTGTACAAAATGGCAAAATTAAATTCGATAGTGTATTTTTGAACGAGTTTTGTTTTTTGTCAAGTCAATAACGTTACACGTTGAGGGCAACCACGCTTTATATATTCTAGGTACCTCATAATTCGTTTAATTTCGATATAAATAATACAAATATATTAGGTATACAGTATACACATCAAAAATCAGACACCTGGAAGGAAAAGAAAAAAGAAACGCTACGTTTAATAGGTAGACTATGGTGACAGCGGCTTTCCGTGACAATTGACAACAAACGATCGCGCGTTTCACAATAATTTGCCGTTACAATAGGTCCAAGAACGAAAGAAAGAAGGAAAAACGAAAAACTCAGAAGTGGCGGCAGCGTTTAAAGAGATTTCGTCATCGATATTATATTTATTTTCTATCGCAACGTTTGCGCGCTGTAGGAAACGCGCGATTTTTATCCATAATAAATATTCTATTTTTGTGTTATTTACGATACGAATTACGGGGGCCGGGAGGAGGCGATTAAATTGGCATTACAATTTAATATTCAGTGTACGTATAACGACGACGACTCTGACGGACGGAGAGAAAATGCGCTCGCAGTGTAATACATTATAATATTATTATTATCAAGCGACTGCCATCGTCTCCGAGGCGGCGGCGCGTCTCCTCCCCATCGATAAATGTCATTTTACATCATCAGCCTCGCGGCAGCGTGCGGGAACGGTTTCACAAAATCGTCGTCTCCCCTTTCCCTCACTCCCCCCCCCCGTACACTCACATCGCGTCTCATTCTTTCTTATTTCCTTCCTTTATTTTCCCTTTTCCCCCGCGTGTATAATATATATACGTATAATTTTCGAGTCCATTAAGCAAAACGAGTCTCATGCAAATTCGACGCCATCCATCCCTCCCCCCCACGCACACCCTCAACACCGCCGCTGTCTTGCATAAACCACTCGTGTACCCTATACGCGCGCGCGCAAAAGCTGTTTATTATTGTTGTACGCCATCATCATACTCCTTGTGTGTTATTTTATATTATTATTTACTTTCGTAATAGGTGGGTATACAGAGTGATGCAAGAGTGTACGCGTCAAACACGGTGGGTTCGTTAAATTTTTGTCCGGTTCGTCGTTGTGCACAGATTGATAATTTAACTACGTTTATTATTGACCATGGAAATAGTCTAGTATTCTGAAATGTGCAAATAACGTGATTTCTAGCAGGTTCAAGAAAAAAACCAAACATCTGAATTACGGTTTTAAATGAATAATATTATGTATGTCAGTAAGCCATTTGTAGTGTTATCTCTACCCATTATTATTATTATACATTATATTGGTATTTGGAAATCAATTATTTAAGCGATTTAACGTAGGAAGTCTGAATAATAATGTTGGAGAAGAGTTATTAAACAAGTTATAGAAAAGAAAAACACAAAATCGTTCAAATTCCAAAAAAAAACATAATATATAAAATAATTTTGCCAGCGATATGAATTTTAGAATGTGAAGTATATAGTTATCTGTAGAGACTGGTAGAAAAGGTCCAAGATGAGACAATAATGTTATAATATATTATAATATCGTATTCGTAGGGTATATACTTATAAGTATCGGGAGAGGCGTGAATTATACATTATACACATTTTTTCTCGAAAAGGCACGCCGACAAACGAGGTCGACGGGGCACGCAGCAGATATGTCGTGTGCTCGGTTTTCTCGCCATTATAATATTATTTATTTATTATTATTATTCGAATAATAGACACGTCGTGTAGGTACGTTTGTAAAATGCGAGTATTGTCGTCGCAACACTGCAGCAATAGCAGTGCGGGGCGGCGCGCATTGTCGTGTATGCGGTGCGATCGCCGGCAATCAGTGAAACGTTTTTCGATATTATAATACATAACAATATAACATGCAGCAAGTAAGATACACTTATATACTACTCGATTACGATGAGATATAATTCTATTAAAGTCCTAAAATCTGGTGAAATATATTAAATGTCTTGGTCGTGAAAACGAGAGCAAAAAATATTGATAATAATAGGTACGGTCGATCAATATATCTTGTCTTCAATATCTTAACAGTTCACTATAACAGCTATCTGATGCGTCAACACGTGTACGGAAATTTTCTTTATCGACTTAAGTCGACTTAATCAAACTTAAAATTGATTATACAATGTATCTTTCTACTCTAATACAGACTTGTTACTATTCTTAGATATTTGTACCATGAAGCCACGGGATCAACGAAATGCGAACAATTTATTTTTAATAATTTTGTCGGGCATTTAAAGTAATATTTATATTTTTTTAATATCTTACAAATTCAAAGACCTAACCAAAACGCTAACCTAACTTGCCACAACAGGAACCTAATAATAACAATAACAGGTAGTGTGCTCCACGCTTGCGTATCGATCTCGTCACATATTATTATTATTATTGTAATGCGCGTACCATCATTGTTCTCGTAAAATAAAACATGTGTATTACTCGTTAATCAATGTGTGGTTTTTTTATACATATATAAAAGAAATTCTATATCGACCCCTACCTATAAATATATATATATATCGACACACACACACACACACACACATTATATACATACGATAAATTATTGAGAAGTTACGTAGAAATAAAACGAATAAATATAGCAACGGCAATGGGGAGCCAGTTTTTTTTTTCATTTTCCGTTTCAATTACACATAATTGGATTAGCCGATGGCATTGTGAGCATAAATACACAGAGTACCTATATTATGTTATATATATAAATATATATACTTATAAAGGCATCTATATAACTACTATTTGATAAATTAATTAATTGCATGGCAAGTACGTTTTATAAGTATCACGTATGGTGCCTTCATCTAGAAATTAAATTTAACAAAAACAATGATCTCAACAAACGATGGTTTGCGCGACGGATCGCCTAAACACTTGGTATAAATTAATGCATGGTACACGATATTCATTCGTCGTCCTCAGAAACGATAGATGCATTTTTAATGTGGGCGAGTACAAGCGTTTCAATAATTATTGTTTAGAAGACGGTTTTGAAAATATATAGGTAGATATTACAGTATACGCTTTGACAATATAAAACGTAAAATGTAATATATTTTATTTTCGTCAACGCAGCAGCAGCAGCAGCTAGTGAAATTACTATAAACCGATTAGCTATAGCCTAAACGCGGGTGGGTGACGCACTGACGCGCGATAATTGATTTCTTTTTCAACCTATTCTATAATGCAGTCTGCAATACCCCAATATAATATTTATGATATTTGAATATAATGATACAGATAATGTTTTCCCATTTCAATTACACAACACGCCGACACTACATACTATTTTACATATTTACTATTACTACTATAATACAGAGTCTGGAAATACAGACAAGAAGGTGGTTTTCACGAGGTTTCGCGGCATTGAGGTAGAATTGCAAGTTAAAGATGTGATAAACGGTTGAAGACCGCTTATAGTACCGTTCGTATAAACATATAAACACTACTATAAGTAGTGAGTACTCATATACTTAAACGATATTGTTAAGTCGGCGATGGTTGGTTATTTTTAACCATCTACCTATATATCACGTTATATAGAATATATATATATATAATAGCACATTTATACAGAGGTGGTCCACATATACTTAAAAATGAGATCTAGTTGAAATGAACACACGTCGTCGCCGTTCCCGCGCTAGCCGTGCCATCGTTTATATATACTATATTTATATATATATAAAATACATTTGTACGGCTATATCGCGGTGGTAGGACGACGGCGGCGAAGAACGTGAATATAAATTAAATATTTTCGCGCAGCATTATAGGTATAGTTATATAATATTAATAAATTCATCTTTGCTAATTAACTACCGTTAACACCGCAAATACCCCTCTGCAACATTTGCAGAAGTAGAGGACTACAGCGGTCAATAAGAGAAATGTCAAAATACTGTCATCAATGGTTAGGCATTTTCTTCCAGATCCATATTCGGGTGTTTATTCATATACATATATTATACTGTTAGATCGTCTTTGGTGATCTCGCGGATGATTTAGGAAGAGTACTGCCACGTCGCTTCGTATATAGGTACATCGCAAGGAGTGTAATCGATTCCCGCCGACGTAGACGAAATCCGTGCGTGACCGGTATACGTACACGGACGCGTTTTTCTGTCGTCTCCGTTGTTAAACAAACCATAGGTACGCGCCGCGCGGTAGGCCGACCGACGACCGGCAGACACTAGTACGAGTAGTAATAGTAATAGTAATATTCGTAGTAAAATATAAAAAAATATTATATATACCGATATAAAATATACACAAGTTTAATAATAATAATAATAATAATATTACAGGGCCGCCGCCGAGTAGTATACGATATACCAGTTATATAGGTAATGTCTTTCGGTGGCGGCGGCATCGCGTATTATTATTTTTTTTTTAAAGACCGTTTTTTCCTTCTTTTCCTTTTTCCGGTGTGCGCGCGTTTTAATTCCAATAAGCGTCCTAGAGGAGGAAAAAAAAACTCCCACGATTCTTTTATGAATGAAACGACGACGCGCGCGAGGAAACAACGCGCTACGGCGGTCGATATATATATCAAAATATATACCTATACACATGACGATTTATACCCATAGTTATTATAATATAAAATGTATAATATTATCGGAAAAAAATTAAACGTCTCCCTCCCCACCACTGCGTATTTCAAGAGGGCAATGTGAGAATCGGTTTTCCACCGGTGAGCCGTTTTACTCGGTTTCACGACGCGCAATGCACACGCGCGTCGTAGGTACATTATATTATATAGGTATTAGGTACCAACCTATTATAATAGTGCTGCTGCTGTTGCTGGTGGCGTCGACGTTTCATGAATGAAAACCGTCAAGTCATCATCACGCTAAACATTTATAGCTTATACACATATAATATACCTATATAAATATATACGTGTGTAACGAACACACACACGTATATATATCTTTTTTCGTTCTATTGTTGTGATCAGTCTTGGGCAAAAAAAATTTTGTCGTTTATTTTGTTTTACGGAAACACCGGAAACGTGGAAAATTATCCCACTCAACAAAATACACTTGCGCGCGCACACACACACACACACACACACTTGCGCGCACACACACACGTACACACGTACGTCCGAAAACGAAATAACGCTATTTGCATCAATGCATTTCGATTTTTAAACACTTATTCTTAGTTCTTTCAATAAAATCGTGTCCATAAACTGTTAAAATAAAACACACACATGCACACGCACAAACACTAACACACGACCATGTGAAAACAAAACACAATGTCGGTGGATCGAATTTTACGTGTATTATTATATAAAACTGGTATTAAAATTTTAAAAAATATCGCGGTGGGAATTCTTCTGTCGCTACTATTTATATGTACTATTGTTGTCTCCGGTCGTCGCCGAAATTGATTGATTTATGAATATTATTATAATTCCACAAATTCCCGGGTCTGCTCTTGGTGGACATGTAAATTTATGTCACAGTTGCCCCGTCCGTAACAATCGAATCGATTTTTTTCTCTTTGTACACATACGCAATCATTATAATACTATTATACAATTTTATCAGTTCGGTCAGTTTGTTTAGCTGTGCGCATGTATAATATAATATAATAATAATAATAATAATAATATGTAAGAGTTTCTCGAGGCGTATTACAGGTATATAATATTGAATAATAATATAATACCCATCAAATGCTTACATATTATGATTATTATTATTATTATTATTATGTGGGTAAATTAGTATACCTACAGATCCAGAAATATGACCAAGCGAAAAAAAAACTGGGATAAACCTTTAGCCAATTAACTAAATAATACATTTATGAATATTATACGGAAGCAACATGTATATGGCACTTTTCGGACGCCAAGCGCGTAAGTTAGGTACTAAACAGGCAAACGGCGGTGTGTGTTTGTGTGTGCGGTAAGGTTAGTACCTACCAGAGAAGACGCGTTATAAATGTTCGAACGTATATGACGTGCAGCAGTAGCAATGTTGTATTATATATATGATATAACATATATATAATACAAAGTCAGTGTATATATAGTTTGTAATAAAGACCGATAGCCATCCCTCTCCTTCCGCAGGTCCACTATATAATATGTATGTTCGTGTGTGTGTGTATGCGAATATACACATATAGTGACCGGTCGCGCGTTATCCATAAAAGTCCGCAAAAAAACGAGCCCGGTGGGAAAACTCTCGCCCCCATCATATATATATATATGCTACACACATTTCGGAGGAGACAGACGGAGAGAGAAATATAGAGAAAAAGAGCTCAGCATCCACGGCAGCAGCCCCGTAGACCATATACTAACTTCATGTGCCGGAACACAGTGAAATCAGAATAATATACACGGGGTACGCACACATCAGCAAACCCGCACGGACTTACTCGCGTGCGTGCGTGTGTGTGTGTGTGTCTGTGCGGGCGGCGAACGGAATAAAGTCATCGTCGCGGCGACGGGGGCACTGCCTGCACCACACATGCCCTTGGGACGAATAACACAAATAGGACCTATACACACTATATACTCTCTTATACGCGGGTGTAATAGCAGTAACAACAGGGCAGTGGTGGTAGTTGTAGTAGTTTTCATGGATTTACTCAACGAGTCCGAGTCGTAATTTTCGTCCAACCTCTCCCCGTCACCGTACACTTGCACGCAAACATACACGTATATATTATACATATAACACTACAAGAACGGCGAATTTATGTATGTATATATATATGTGTGTGTGTGTGTGTGTGTGTATGTGTTATGTTATGTTATGTTATGAGATTTGTATGGCGTGTTGTGGTCACAACGAATTTTATTATTATAACTCCAAACCTCGCTCCGGTTTATTATTATGTGTCATCGCTGGACGCATCAGAAAGAGTGTAAATAACACATAAAACAAAAACCGAAAACGGTTTTTCACATATACACGCCCCGCTGTATAATAAAAATGTATATGCTCGGGACGAGTATATGTGCCTCGATAGTGTCTTTTATATTCAAAACCATTTCCCGTGTACAATCGTATTATATTGTGTGCGTATATATATGTTTGTTGAGAATCAAGTATTAAATTATATTTTTCACGATTATTATTTATTCTTAAATGTCTGATTTGATAAGGATTTCATTTTAAAAATGGACTTTGTTTTAAACTGTAAATTTTGAGCAAACAAAATTCTAACCGTAATATTAATTAGTAAGTCTTTTTAAGAAAATAATTTTGTATAAAGACATGAGTTATTTTAACAACGGAATAACTTTTGGAACATTTTATCGTTCCGATTTTGATGTAACTGAATTAATGAATTAACAGCGCATAGTTGTAAAGGGTAAAATATAATGTAAAACAAAAAACTTTCTAACGCCATTTTTTGGACACGAAAACAATTCATTTATATTATTTATACATAAGTGAATAAAGTTATTCCGTCCGATTGAAGTTCAAATTATCTGTGAATACTAAATGTGTGGAATTTATCATTAAAGTTTTACAAGATAGCAAATTAATTTATATATTTGAAGTAATTTTTACTGGAGTGTTTGGTAATTTATAGTTTATAGTCAAAAATATATCAGTAGTATTACCAAAACATATAATCATTAATAAATAAATTATAATCTTTATATACAATAGGTGTATAAATTAATCGAATTACAATAAACATAACGGCATTTTACAAAAAGCATTGGAACAAATACTTCTCTAACCCGTAGGTATTTGTTATTTAATTATTTTTAAGTTTTGAAATTTATATAGGTATGTAGGCATAAATACCCTATTGAAAAAATTGTTAAAAATAATATGTTTTAAATATTTATTCAAAATGTATTACTAGTCTTAATTGTTTAAATTCAGGTTGATAATTCTAATTTTACATTTATTTGAAATACGTCATTCAAACATAACATTTAATCACTTTCCATACAATATAGATAAACCTAAAAATACAATGCCAACTTACGGCAATTAAATTGTATTGTCAGCAACTATTGTAACCAGTTTTGATTTAAAGATTAAAATGGTACACGTGAATAACAATGTTTAAGGGGATAGTAAGTTTATTATCTTGTCAAGTTTTACAGAAAATTGCTATATTAGAGATAATTTTGTATAATATCTATTACCTATCGCAATAAAATTATCAAATCGATAATTATTCAGACTTTGGGGTATTTTTAATAACGAAAATAAATATTATGAATTTTAGTGTGATATAATATGTCTCTAATGGCAAATTGCAGAAAATAGTGAGTACCTAACCTATACGAGTGAACATTTCAACAGAAATTCAAAATAATGCTTTAGATATTACTATATACAAATAATAAAGTACTTTTATGATCGTTAAAGTGATAATTTTTAGTTTTATCGATAATTCCTACGGTTTTCTAAAAATATATTTGATAAACCGTCGGGTTATCGCGGCGGCGACGACGATGACTGAGACTTACAACGATATGGTACCTACACCTGAAATAATCACACGAGTGATTGACGCGTATCAAAAAGTTTTGGCACGCGCGTAGGGCAATAAAATCCGTACGCGGTGGTGTGTGTGCGTGTGCCCCTAACGCGCCCCGACGACCATATAGTGCCCCCCCCCCCCAAACCCCGGTGACGACTTAACAGACAGCTTTTATACATTATAAGATACTATATTACTATTAAATCGTATTTATAGGTACTTACCGTCGTCGAATCGACGAGTGGATGTAGATACGTGGTGCCCGTTGACAACGACGGCCGCGCCTGGTTCTCCGTGAGAGACGCCGCTGGTGCACTCTTCCTCAGACCCGTCCTCAAGGACCTTGACCGGTCTGGACTGCTTTCTGCGGGACATGCGGACGACGGCGATGAAGCTCTTCTGCGGATACGAGAATGAGCGACGCGATGACGGTCGGCGCGGATTTACGTTTATCGTGTGTGTTGCGATTATGACGGTTATTGATAATTATGCGGAACAAGTGTCTTGAGTTTCGGTGGTGATGCTGCTACTGTTGCTGCTGCTTGACCTCGTGCAAGACCGAAAATGATGGCGAAAAAACAGAAATGACGCTGTTACTTCGCGCGGACACTACGAACCGAACGCCGCGGCATCATCGGACTCGTCGTCGCCGCGGAAACCCATCTCTCGTCGAGGTAGGGCGGCACATGCACCGCTCGACTTTCGGTGATACTGTTGGCGGTGCCGTTATAGTTCGTACGCGGTAGACACGAAAACAAAAATTAATTATAACGAAAAAAAAACTGATGAGTATAATTTAAATGTCAATGATGAGAAAAAAAAAATGTAAGACGCGTGAAAACGTTAAAATCACCTGCTACCACTCGAACGATGAAATTACAATATTATCTGCGGTGGTCCGTTGTAGCAAACCGGTAATGATGAAAATTATAATAATAAAAATAAAATAATGATAACGATAGAAATAATAATTACAAGTAATGTACGTAATAATTAAAAAATAATAGAAAAAAAAAAAATACCACTGATGAATTACGTTGTTTAAAAATAAAAACGAATTGCACGCGCGCGCGAGACGAACACGACGACTCGTTCGGCAGCGGAGTGGCGAGTGAGACGACGGTACGGTTTGCCGGGACGCCCGTGATCGCGGCGCGTCGTCGTTGTGGTGTGTGTGCGTTCGACTCGGGCTGCCGCCGCCAACGTCGGGCGCGAGAGAGCGTGTGCTGCGCGTGCGTGCAGACAGCGCGGTGGGGGAACGGACGGGCTGACGGGCGGCGGGCGGCGTGTAGAAGACGGGCGCTAGGCGAGAGAGATGGATCGCGGCCGACCGACCGGTAAGCACGCCCGAACGAGACTGTCGGACGGGGGACGGCGTGGCGGCTGCCGTGGCGGTGGCGGTGGTGACGCGCGCGCCTTTTCCTCGCCACCACGGTGTCCGCCGAGGCAGCAGCAGCGGCGGCGGAGGGCCGGGTTAGTGGGGGTCGTGGCCGGCCGGTGGGCGTGCTCGTCGTCGCGTCCAATGGATGACGAACCCCGCCACCGCCGCCGTAGACGACGACGACGGCGCGGCGACGGTGGCCGCCGTGGCGACGGTAACGCCGCCGCGCCGCCGCGGAAAATGAAAGAAAATATTAATTTCCGGACGCCGCGTGCCGCCGCCGATGCCACCTCTTTTATTATAAAGATCGTCGTCTTAATACTCGAGCGCGCAATACTTTCGCAATGAATTAATATAGTTGAATTTAATATCCGAATTTAATATCTACAGCTATAATTAAATTATAAAACTATCATATATACTTGCTATTTGGTCTGCACTGTGAGACAATTAAGTGTATTTTTTTTATTATTAATGTTTTGGTGCGATAGTACGAACATCATAAACGGTGAGCAACTATCTACAAAATGTAGGTACCTATAATTGTTTTGTCATTTCGATTAACCGTTGGTACCTATACTTGCAGATACATAATGATCCTTTGCGTTTTGATTGATTATACTCGATTTGCCGCAACGCATTTACTTCCACCGCGTCGTTATACAAAAACTAACCATTTGGTTCAACTTATATTTTTCATTCGATAACGCATAAAACAAATTCCCGAATTTCTATTGAACAACTATATAGATATAGGTATAGGTATACGAAACATTACCTCCACGGTCCAATAGGTACTTATATTTTGTTGTAATAACGTGTTTTTTGAAACTTTTATCAGATCACATAACATAATATGGTTATAGGTACTCGTAAATCTACAAAAATTACCGCAGATCACGCTTATTGCAATGATGAGAAATATCTATATTCTACAAACTTGTATTCCATTGGCTTAAAGGTGCTTTATATAATTTATTTCGTTGTAGGCACATTGGATTTATACGCAACTATACTATTCATATATATGTATAGGTATATATGTATATAAGTCCTAAGTCGTTATATTTAAAGTGTTCCTGCATATTAAAATATTTAATATAAAATATATAGGTACCTACTTATCATAAATGTATATAAATTACTTTAAATTGATTTATATATACTTAAGTAGTTATATACCTATATACTATAGTACCTTAGATAAACGTATACTGTTTATATATGGATGGATACAAAATTAATTTACAGTCCGAAAAAAAACAAATTTGAAGCAATTGTACTGAAAATTATAATTTCGTATATTGTAAGTCGGTGCGGTTCGACGCGAAATAGGTAGGTACCTACGTATAGTTTTTACCAATCAAAGTTCGAACAATAATATTGATGCGGGAAGTATTTTATGTTAAAATTATAAAACTAACAGGACGCGATGATGTATTGCAATTCACTATTATATCATTATTCCAAGCTTAATACTACAGTCTACAACCATTGTTGTATAAGTAATATGTATCATATACGCAATAGGACATAGGTACGCGTGAATAATAATTATATAGTATTATCAATTCATATAGATAAGAATTCAGCAATAAATTTTCACCAGGCGCATCTTTAAATGTTATATATATTATATATATTGTATTACATTATAATTTATAATATTCAGTTATAGTGTAGGTACGTACACCGCCTTCTCCCGGTCATCCTCAATTTGTTTTTGTTCATTCAATATTGAAATATTTTTACTTAATATTATAAGGTAATAATAGGTGTGCTATAAGTTTGTATAATATATATTATTATATACTATTTGTATATTTCTAAAAAAAGTATATATATACCTATTCATCATACAACCTACTGCAGCTTACAACTCAATAAATATCGATTTTAATTATTTTTGACTTTATATAGCATTACATAAAGCATAATTAGTTATATACCCCTAGGCCTTCACATATGGAATAGTATATATCGATTAAAGTCATAATGCATACTCTTTTTAAAATGTATATGGATATAAACTTACACATATATAGACTAACACAACCCTATGTGATTATTATGGCATATCATACATATTATATATAATGCATATACTAATAAAGAGTGTAGATAAGTACAAAGTACTAACTATATACTAGGTGCACACTAATACATTTTATATAATAATATATGCACTATAATGGTGACTATATTATATACCTACGGTGTAGGTATAGGGTATACGTACAGCTAGTATATTATACAACTCAGGTGTAAAGTTAAACCTATTATTTATGAAACTAATTTCATTTTAATTTGCCTGTATATACCTATTATATATATATATATATATATATAAGCGAACATTCTATAATAAGTACAATTATTTATAAAATAATTATCTTGCAAATTGTCGTACCTATATATAATATAATAGGAGTAGGTACCCACTGCATAATATAATATAGATAGATATGTGTATAATATAAATTATAACCAAAGCGCTCTAACAATAATTGGTGAGACTATGGAATTTGTATTTCCACTATGTCTACAGCAATCGTCAATTGAAAAAGTCCTAACACTGCAGCGCAGAAAAACATCACATATACATGTAAGTATAGGCAGTTGAATGGGTATATATGGGAAAACAAAATGTACCTGTATATAATTATAACGAAGGGGCCTATTTATAAATGACGCAAATTCCAATACCGGCCATATAATGATTATACGGCTTATGTTTATACATTTTATAATACCTATACCTACACAATACTATGTAGGTACTCTTGTGTTCAATTTTAACAATCTATATAGGTATGTTTGTAGATATAATGTTTATAATATATTATATATATGTACTGTATAATATATATATAGTTGCTACAAAACTATTTAATAATATATATATATGCAAGTGCATAATATGGATGCACGCGCGTGGTATTATAATTTATATGTGCATGATACAAACTGCCGCACACGTACATTATATAGGTTAACCTTTGTTATATATGTTTTAAAAGTACAAAAATTATTATTTTTGTATTTATATATACGCGCACCTGTGTATACATTATTGTACCAGTGGAATATAATATATATTAGGTATACCCTAGGTATTCGATTTTGTAATCTGCAGTTTATATCTTTGTACTATATACATTATACATAGTATATATGTGTAATTTATTTTAATCATCGTGAACAGTTTTAACATTAAATTTTATGTATACCAAAAATCATTACGACTGTAAAATGTACAATATGTTGGTATAGGTACCTAATTCGTTTTTATATGACATAAATAATATAATATAACAAAAATAAGTTTGAATAATTGAATTATATAGGTATAGGTACCTACTTCATTTTCTTTCGCAAAAATAGAGACAAACATTATAAATTAAAAAATGTTGACGATTTAACAGAAATTAAGAATTTAAACGGATGAAATAATGTATATGATGTACCTATATGTACCTACCTACTTAGCTATTGATATCTGCCATAATATGGTTGAAGTATAATTTAAATCATGTTTAGTTAGACATATATGCGTGTTTTATTTTTTAATATAAATTAATACTGCATTGTACAATTGTAAAAAACTACCGAAATATACCTACCTGCAAGCTGAAATATGTCATAACTGACGTTAAATGTTTAAAAAAAAAATACTTACAAAATATACCAACTCATACCTATTTAAAAATGTGCGTATAATATATAAATATATTATATAAACAGTATTAGTGCATTGTTAACTAAAATTCATAAGTATAAAAACGTAGTTTTAGAAATAATAGAGATTAAAATCACATATAGGTACACAATACAATATTTTTCTTATCTAAGTGAATCGTATAACCTATAATATAATTATATATACAATTACAAAATTCAGCATTTTTAGTTATGTGTATTTTGAAATCACAAGATAAATTTCTTGTCTTATAGTTACCTAACTAAAGTTAATTATTGTGCGAGAAATTGATAGCAGGGCATGTACCTATATCTTATAAGCTATGTGAAACTCGGACAGCGTTTTAATACTATTTGTTATATATATAACAAATATAAATAGGTAGGTACTACCTACCACAATTATATAAATTTAGGGAATATCTAGATTTTATACAGTTCAATATTCTTATTAGTTGATGCATTATGTATATACATAGATTTATATATATAATATACAAATTCTTAGTGCATATTGTGTGATGGCTGTAGGCTATATATACATTTTTTACAGGTTGCTATAGTGGGTAAAAAACTATGAAATGGGGTGAATACGTTTTGTTTTGTCAGTAGACCCGATACAATAACAACTATATAGGGATGTGATGCGGATAAAGGCGCGGATGAATATTCAACGCGTATATATATGTCACGTCAACATATGAATATATTATAATATGTTGAACATTTGTAGCGAACCACGAAGTAGGTATAGACCTAACCTATAGGTATATAAAATATACCTACCTATCATATATAATGCACATCGCTCGTAATTTAGAACCATATATATATATATATAGGTAGGTATATAGAATTGTGCAGTTAGGGGCATTTTATAACTTTATGATTGATTGTCTTCGAATCAAGACAGATTCAGATCAAATCACTGTCTATATTCAAGGGTTCGTCCCGTATTGTAAAAATAAAACTATAATAAAATTAAAATAATATATAATATATTGTGCTGTTGATGCAATATGTTATACGACGTGTAGATAATCGTATATGAAATTTTTTTAAAAGTGCTCTGCAGTTCAATTATAATTACATTTTGGTTATAGACTTACAAAATGACTATATGTTGACATAATACTGTCATTAAATGTACCTATAACTATTAACTACTTATATACATATAATGTATTAATATGTTACTATTTATTTTTAAGCATTAGTAACTTTAAATTCAACTTAAATAAATAAGTAATTTTTATTATTATTGATTATTATTTTAATTAATTTCTTACTTATTTGTAAATTAATGATTGGTTCTAGATTAAATTTTACCATTAGTTGCATCGGATGAAACCGTATAGAATGGCTGTATATATATAGTTGACTATGTATATAAAGTTACAAATTGAAAAATTTTACAATCATTTTTATTCCACACGCGCTACATACAATGCTACATACTACGCATGCGTTATTGTTTTATTATCACATGCGTAATCGCAGATACGAGAACAGCATATTATTATTATACACGCATTATATTGTAATTGCAATTATTTTAGTTGTACATAAATCGTATAAAACTACACAGAACACGAGGATTTAAAAAAAAAATACTTTTAATTTAAGTTGGAAAAATAAATCCTACGATTATATAAATTATTTATATAAGTATAAATATATACGTTATACACGGTTTTAATGCGTTCGCTATTATTATTTTTGTTTTAATCCCCTGTACATATACCTTCCCTCCCTTTTTTAAACGCACGCGACGGGTTTGAATAAATTTGAATTCGAATTACTTATATATTTCGTAGTTAAAATTTAGAATTCAAAACTGCGGCGATCTACACCGACTGGCGACTACTTACACTATATATATATATACCAATAGCTAGGTATTATAATGCATCGTATGCAGTACAAGTGTCTGTCAGCATTCATATAATGCATATAAAATGGTTTACTTTTGTGAATAATATGCGTAATCTAGAACCTGTTTTAATCTATTATATATTTAAATTCAATGAAATTTGTTTTACAAATTGTTTCGTTTAAAAAGTTTGTTCGAATAGTAGGTATATTAGTGTAAAACGAGTTTTTTCAATTCTGCCCTTAAAGTTAAATATTATTCAGTTATACTCGCCCTATTCCTATTGCATTAACTACAATTTAAACTTTTTATGTAGGTATACACATTGATGTGTATTGTTCATCACGCTGAACATATAATATCCTATAAATTATATATACATATACACCTATATATGTATTTATAGAATGTTTTATTTTAAATTTAAATTAAATTTAAATATTATATAGATAGTATAGTTAAATAGTATAGTGTTATACATTTTGTAGGTACCTATAGGTTATAACTTGAAATTCACTTGAGTATATATAATAATATTGTATGATCTAAATTGTCGACACAATATAATAGACGCAATAGTATATTGAGAAAATAATATTAGATATTACCATTATATATTATAGGTATTATATTAATGTGTAACGTCCATTGTAGGTCATCATAAATCATAATAATTGCCATAGGTACGGTACGGTACCTGGTACACACATATGTATCCGTCAAGTGATATATTATATTATGATGGTAAGTCTCTATATATGGTTCTATACATGAACAAAGGATATATTTTTTCGATCATGGCAACATTAACGAAGATCAATGTAATTAGAGTTGTATGTTAAATAATTTAAAATTGAAATTCAATTAAAAAAAATCGTTTACTTTTTAACAGCTACTGTTTCAGTAGATTTAATAATATTCAAAGCACATAATAATTATATTATCTAGAAACGTTTCAATAACAAAATACTAAATAGGTTTACCTACCTATATAAAATATTATTATATGTACCGATGTGCTCACGTACCGCTGCAGCAGAGACGAACTACATACATACGTAGTTGCTATATATAGTTGGCGTGCGCGTACACTTAAATTATGTATAGGTATAAATTATGTTGGAGACTAATGATTTAATTAATCGTCCAATTATTGAAATCACAAATACGAGTAGGTACCTCTACGTTTAATATTATGTATATATTATAGCAGTATATTATACCTAGCTCACTTACCTATCTCGCCTATCCTACTTACCTCCATATACTTAAATCACCTTTATCAACCTATATCGCGGTTTTCACGGTCGAACTATACGGTCACGCGGTATATTTTGTAATTCATACATTTAAAATATATAGGAGCATATATAATAATAATAATAGATAGGTAGGTACGCCACGCGTATATCGTAAAATGAATAGTTTAAATAACTTATTTTCTGTATAGGTATAGGTCGTATAGTCATAGATAACGTAAATACCTCTAATGTAGATAATAAACTGTACTGAAAATATTCAAATGTTGAAGATGTATATTTTATAAACATTCCAGTTAAATTATAACCATACAAAAATATAAAAAAAAAGTAAAAATAAACGTAACAAAACAAAACAAAACGGTAAAAAAAAAATAAAGAACAAAGAAATATAAAATGCAGCATATCAAAGTCATAGCTCGCATAATTTATTCAATTCACATGACACGGTTTAAAGGAGAATCGTAACAACTATATATAGCGAAGTTGGCGGAATACTAATGTACACGGTATTACAACTACTACCTATATAGGTAACTATACATTTGTATATGATGTATATAATGGATATATATATATATAAATTTCCGGTGTACAGTAATCAGGAAAATTGGTCGTCGCTGACGACTGACGAGAACAAAACGGCCCAACCGTCGCGCATGTCCGACAAGTGGCGGTTTTGATGTGAACGATTGTGGCGAACACCTCCCCTCAACCAACATGAATAATTATATTTAATATGTAAATATTGAAAAATAATAATTTATGGAAATTATTTTAACAGAAAATGTTATAAAAGTTTCAAAGACGACAAGAATAAAACATAAGTAAGCACGAGTGACAGTGTTCGGCACAAGAGGACGATAACAATTTTTGTCACATATTTTTTTCTATGCCATGGCCTTGAAGTCTTGTCAAACCCGCTACTGCAGAATCCGACAACCTGCGGATCGACTGCAACGATTTCTGCTACCTACTGCCTTTATTATATAATTTGAACGACTGTTATAGATATTATAGGTATATATTATACCTACCAGAAACATGACGAAAATATAAATTAACAACAAGGCAGTGATCATGTTGTATTCGAAATTCAAAATAATAATAATATATTAATCGACTATATTATTTGCATAAATAATGCATTATAATATAATATAATATACTACACAGGACGCGTTTCAGCGTTTGCTTTTATCATTTTTTAAAAATCTGTTATGCACTTTTCGTGACGATCGCACTCTATATAGTGCAAATGTGTCGACTGAAAATTAATACAACGGTATACAGCTGGTAACACCCTCGATTTCGCTACGGCAGCACGATATAGACAGATCTTATACGAATATAGATAGAAATAATCGTGCCTCAGACATATTATTAAATGTTAGGAAAGGACGTCAACGCACTATGTATTTATTTTCTCTTCCAACCAATATCGACAAAAGTCATTCACTAAAAGTTGTTTTTAAGTACCAGGTATCTAATTTTTGTAATTTAATTTTAATATAAGGTATGATTTTTTAATTGATCCATTAGAATTAACTTCCAATTCTCTAAAAATGCGAAAATACGTTATTATATTGAATATAATGTTTAAGATGATAAGATTATAATGAACACTCGATTAACGATTATTTTTCAATACATTTTTGATCGCCTGGAAGACAATGTTTTTTCCCGGCCAAGAGAATAATATTACTGTCGTCTCGACACTTTTTGTATTAGAAAGAAAACGTATCCCTTCGTCAATTGATATATATATATAAATATAATATAGTGTTTCGGTATAGTTATGACAAACAAAACAAAATTGTTTCGGCTTTATTATTATTTTACGCCGTTTTTCATGGCTAGTGTAGGGCGATCGATGACAGTTTGACATGTATTCCAGCACGATATTAAAATTTAAAAAATCAACGTCTGGACGAATCTGGACAGATTCATGCGAGGGACTATAGGTCGTCGTCGATTTTCGAAATATTTAGTCATCGTTCATCATATTTTCAGTAACTATATCTTTAAACCCAATAAATATTGTTCATCAAAACGAAATGAACGTCTAACAAAAATGTAAGTGCCTACTTCCAGAAGTTCAGTATTAAAAATTTAAATGTATTTTAATTCATAAACTGTGAGTTAACTTTGCATCGGTGGTGGTAGCACTTTTTCAATATTATATCAAATCGTTTATGAGGATAAAACGTTAAAAATGTTTATAAATTTGTCAATTATAATTTTTCAATTTAAAAAATATGCTACGACCGATGCAAAGTGCCTATAACATCAATTCACTTTTATAATCATTTATCCAACCATGCATGGTATGGTGTATATGTATGGTGTACGGTGTACCTAAATGGTTGTCTGCTATTATTAAGGTATATCGTTTTAATAAAAAAAATGAAGGGACATTAACGGAACTCGTGGATACATCACCCTTCGTGTATATTTTTGAAGAATTCTATTTAATTGATGGTATAAAGGTGAGTGAATAAACAGTTTTTATATTTCACTAGATAAATGTAATTTTAATGGTTTTTAATTCACTCACTAATTCTATACATTTAGCGCATAATATAATATACCTTATGTATAATGAATGTCGAAATGATCCAGCTTCCGGGACATATTATATTATTAGATATAGGTACCTACACTCATTTCAAAACATATTATTATTACTATTGAGTACATTATAAGGAAGGAAAACGCTATAAAATTAGTGACTTAAAATCCAATAACATGATAATAATAATAATATAATACTGCGCAGTTTGTCTGTACGGTCGAGAACACAATACGCGCCGCACTGCATGGCGTATACTATTATATTCGTGCTGCAGTAATTCACACGACTGTTTTTAATACAGTATTGGAGGATGTCCGTTTATATCAAAGAATATAATGATAATATAATATAACGACGAGGATCGAATTGACGCGTCCGAATAGAGACCAAGTATAATATATTATATTCTTCACTCTTCGTCCTCGGGGTCTGAACACGCATTGTGTCCGGAATCGAAAACCACACGAGGACGCACGCACTATAGTAATAATAATAATAATAATAATAATATGACTTTACCGTGTCAACTGTCGCGGCGGCGGCGGCGAGCGGGATATTCGATGGGTATAGACGCGAATAATGCGCACCGGAAGATGAACATATATAATAATATAACCTACCTACCTTTATAATATAATATGTTATATTATATATTATACTGCAGAGGGAGCACTCGCCGTCTACAGTAATAATATATTATAATATAGGTATAATAATATTATTGAGGTACCTCTATTGTAATATGAAAATGTCTATACGGTATACCTACTACCTGAGACACTATACACACACATTCAGCTATCTAGCTTTGTGTATAACATAGTTTACGTGTATTGTATTTATAAAGGTATACCAATACGGTTTGACTGACGATGTTATTTTTTTCATCTCCTACTCTCTTATATTATACAGTTTTATTTTATATAGTCATAGTTTAGAACTTGATGTGCACTGAAATAATCTTAAATAATATGCAGTATAATATGCTATTTTTTTTCATCTTATTTATGAACATGCATATGGGAAACAACTTCAAAATATGCTTTATCTTAAATATTTTGTTTTATATATTAAATAATACAATAACAAATCATCATTAAATCTCCAGCGATGCATTTATATACAATATTATAATTCAAGTTATAGTCGTATATATGATTATGAAAGTGGCAAAGTATGAGTAACTCTTTATTTTTAAAAATATAAATTTATTTTATAACTGAACATATTTTGTTGATTTACGAAGAAAACATTCGTTAATATATTGTATATAGAACCTTTAAATATGTATAAAATTATCACTTTACTTTATTAAAATATATACAAAAGTATGCAACATAAAATTTTTGATTTCAGATGGATGTAGGTATATACCTACCTAATATAAAAAAAAATCTGTGTTAAATCAGTTTTTGAATGTGCTACCTAAGAAATATATAAATGCCGAATTGGATTACGAAGTCCCAAGCTCAAGACTTATCACGATAAAACATATAGATACCTATTCCTCAAGATGCTCAGAAGGCTGTTAATTGGCTAATTAATTATTTTTTTCGAAAAAAGAAACTAATAAAATTGCTTTGACTGGATTTCTGACGTACATTTCAGCGTGGAACATTATAATATAATATGTTATATTCCAATGTTTTTATTCGATATAATAACATATACATCATACGCTCCCGGCTTCCCAGTTCGTGATATGTTCTTATACATATATTTTACTTCACACCTACTCCACACTCGCGCGCACATAAATGTATTATTATATTTACACGATATACCTTTTCCGAACATATTTGTATGTCTCATAATGCGTACACGTCGTCTTACTCTCCTACATTGACGGATAATCTCGGGGGAACGAAAAACTGTTACTATGTATATACTATACGACACACATTACATAATATGTGTACCGACTGCACTGACGACGAATCAATAATATTATTATTATTATTATTATTATTATTATTCGTTTTGCCTTTCGCGTCCTCAAACGACGTACCTATACACCATTATACTATTATAATTTATAATATGTGTACCTACACCTATTCACTTATATATTATATATATACATACACTTTAAGATACCTATAACAGTATAACCTATATCTACGTATATGAAATATAATTTACACTGATGTCCACGAATTTGACGGGTGGACATATTATTATGCATATATTAATAATAATGCCATCACGATATTATGTAATATATAATAGTATTGCGGTTTATATTATATGTATAAGCTAACTACAAGTATAGGGTCCAACTATTTTACCTTCGACAATAGTCTACATTATTCGAGAGGGATCGCTGCATGCAGACATGCGTCAAACCTCCAATAATTGTCGGGCCCATCGGTATAAAAGATATAATCGAATATAATATTACTAAAAAAATATATATAAATATATAAAACTATACATTTCAAAATAACTTTGGCTAAAGTGAAACAATTATTATTATATTTATTAATTTACTATGAGTATATAATATTCAAAATTCGGATTAAGGCAAACGTAACATGGTTGTAACCTACATTACGTATAAAATAATGTATAATGTAATTTATTAGGTATTACATATTTATATATTATCACCTATTTATTTTAGTATAACTACCACATATACTGTCAATTATAATTTACAATCAGTTATCACATTTATCAAAATAATATTATTATTATTATCTAAAGCTTAGAGTCTTACCCGATAGTAAATAACCGGTGTATTCACTGTTCGCAATGAGTCACTTCAAACATTTCTTAAAATTTAATCTTTGAACTTCTCTTCGATAAAAGACTTAAGTTTTTGATTATTATGTAGGTACACTGGCCGCGATACACAATCATATCTCTCATTCACTGTTTATAGTTATCACACTTGTCAAAAAATATATAATATAATTTATTACTAACGGCTATCTGATAGCACACCCGTCACATACGCCGAAAGAGATATCTTCGGGTTCCGCGATGAGTCACATCTTAAATATCTTGTTCCCACGTTCAACAAGTCCTAAACTCTTAACGTTGAGTTTGGTCATTTTCCTTCGTTAATCTTACCAATATAATGCTATAATAAAAAAAGAAAGAACAGTGATAAAATATGTGAAGTATGAATAGTTTGGTTAGGTTAGGTGTACCTTGTACTGTAACCGCGTAAATCACAAACAAATATTACAGAAAATATTGACAGAAAAATGTCATGTTTAATCCAAAGGTATATTATAAAGCTGGGAAATTGAATACAATAAAACATAAAAATGAGCATAGTGTATACACTCAAAAATAGAGAAATATGCACCAAAGTTTCCAAGACATTCGATACATCATGCAAAATAAACTTAATAAAATAAATTCCAATTGTAATTATGGCTTGAACGGTAACAATAAATTAAAAGTCTGCATAAAATATTAAAAATGTATTTTACATTTATATTATGAAAAATATTAATAATACGACCTATACCTATTTAAAATAGATAGTTTTTAATTTGTATACTACATTATCATGTTGGGTATGTATAGTCCTATAGGTAAAACACCAAATCCGTTATTTTTCCCACAACATAATATATAGGTAGGTAATATAAGAACATAAAACAAAAAACATTAATTGTTATGCATTTATGCACTTCTTAGTTCTTAATGCCTATTATACGCAAAAATATGTAAAATAAATGTTCGTGTTTACGTAGAGTGGTAATGTATCTTAAATCAAATTATTGTATTCCACTTATTTTGAACGATGAATGGAATTCATCGATACGCTAAATTATAAAATTCACAGGCCAAAAAAAAACAGAGGTATGACACTACAACGACTATTTTATCACACTCATTTTTGAAGTTTGAAACAAATTTTCTGCAGCGTTATAAAAGACACGCAAAAAATATAAATAAAAAACACTTATACTGCACAAATGACTGCAACACAATACAGAAAAATTGCGGAATTGTGTAGATTTTACAAAACCCATACGATTCCAAAAATTGAATTTTTATATACTTACATGATTTTAATTGTAACGCTGCCATACTGAAAAACATAAACACAAAACATACCTATATATTTATATTATTGCAACGTTATCATACAGTTTTGAAACAACACTTTTGGAAAAACATACACTTAACACATTGTAAGTCTTATCATTATGATATTCTGACTTGGGTTATTAGTTTACATCCTTAATCCTTATGACAAAATAATTTTGGAATTATAACAGACTTTGTAGGAAATTTTATAACCTTTAATTTGATACTAAATATCGTGATACGACATTAGTATTGTAAACTATCAAAAGTTGAAAATATTAAGTTTACATTTTGTTCCATTTTTTTTCGGAAAAAAAAATTATGTTTAAATTATATTGTTGTAACTTACTATTATTTAATACCAATAAATAATAATTTAAAAAAAATAGAAAAATCTTTATATTATACGCCTCAATTTATTATTAAGAATAAAAATATGAAAATATTTATAAATTTTAAATTAATTTTGTGCATAATAAATATATTCGACAATATATTATAATTCATTATAGCCAGACAAAACAAATTTAGTGACAATGTTGCATAAAAAATTATGCGGAATCATTAGTACCTACATAATATTATGTGAAATTTGCAGAATCGTGTATGCGCGTTTATATTAACAGTTACCTATATTAAAATATTACAATTTGCGGAATCGTTATATACTGACACAAGCACTACGCCTAAATTGTAAAACTAATAGGTACCTATATTAATCGCTCCTCTAAAAATGTAAAATTTAATTTCGACGATTGCAATTATTTGCATCACGATTTTTGTCGACAAAATAATAAATTATTACCGTCAATAATTCTGCACGATGGTCGCTTTCATGTGACAAACGAAATGATTTGATCTCTCGGTCTGCCTCCACGCGTAACACGCTCAGCTTCCGGTATATGACCTGCAAATAGTGTCTGTATTAGATTTTTAAAATTCCTCAAAATTCAAGCAGTCAAAAAATAATAATTAATTTCACTTCTCACTGTATATTATAATATATATACTTTATACTCTTCCGGTTTTTCCTAAAACCGTCCACACGATTTCTTATTTTGTTCGCGGGTCATCTTTGTATCCGTAAAAACTCACAACACTTTTACTACCTATTCAAACATAATATAGGTACCAAAGTAAAACCTTTCACCGTTTATTGTTTTCGCTCTCTTTATCGTTAAAATTACTTTTTGTTCGTTCATTGTATTCACGAAATGTATCAGTAGGTAGTTAACAATAACGTTGTGTAATTACATTATATAGATATACAAACGAACAGTTGAAATATATCATCGATCTATAATATTAAAAAAATGGAAAAAAAATAATAATTTCCATTTATATAATTATAAAGAACATTCCATTTTGTATAAAAACCCTAAAAGTAAACTGGGGGATGGGGATGAGAAACGTTTTCTATGTTAAGTAGAGTTAATGATTAACGTTAAATTTAAATTTTTATCTATAAGATATTGAAATAAAATAAAAAAGTACAAAGTTATATTTACGAAATATAACTACTGTATCAATAAGAGTTTAGTACGCTGTTACACCAGAACTTCTATGTACGCAAATGTGAACATTCTAAAAGCACTGTATGTGACCCAGATTGAAATTTAAAATAAAAATGAATAAATTTAATTTTGACTTAGTAATGTTTTTCTTCATATTAGGTAACTTTAAACTTTCAGAGTTCAATAAATTATTTGTTAAGCGTACTAACTCTTAACTTAACATTATTATAGCGTTGACCTTATATTTTACCAAATCAAGTTAATTTTTTTCACTAACTTATCCACCTTTGCTTATATGTATAATATAAATGTAATAAACTCATAATAAAAATCATATTGGCAGGGGGTGATGCACTCATTTGGTTTTTTTTCAATTTGAACTATATATCAGTATATTTATTATTTGACAGTGATTCTTGAAGGGTGTTTGAAGTGTTTTCTTATGGAGCCCTCTTGACTCTCCCTCTATATCTCAGTCCCCTTGTGTATACTAATATATTATGTTTATTAATAGAGCTTGAACGCCTTGATTTACGTGAATTTGTATATTTTTTCTAGTTGATCATATCGTAATATTATGCATAGTGAGCCGCGCATTATATAGATGTTTCATAATGTTCCATAGCGCTTAAAGTCGTTTTAATGCATACGTGGGCCAACTTCACGATCTTCACATACGTATATAATATATATATTTATATATTATTACATTTTCAAATATTTAAACTTTTTACAATATTGTAACACCTAAACCTAACACTTTATTTCATATTCAATTTGTTGTGCTTATAATATAACAAACATGCATCAACAATTCTAGAAGAATGAAATTAAAAAAGCATATTGGGAAATATGACACAATTTTAAAAACAAAAGTTTTTATGTAGGCGCTATTGGGTAAACGTTTTTCTACTTTTATTTTTTCTATTTATACGGAGAGCATTTAATTTTTACAATTTAGCTAGGTATTAGTTAATGATATTAAATATTAAGTACCTATTAAGTATTAATATAATATGAGTTGTACGCATCAGCATTTCATTTTTGATTTATGTTAAAATTTTTGAGTGCATGTATACCTATATTTTGTTTGATTTTAGTACAGATAAATCCGGTTTTTATTTAAATAATAATTGAATAATTGAATATTTAAAGTACCTATATTAAACGATTTGCATACTATACGACATATTTACAAACAGTGCGTGCTCGTAATACAATATGGACATATTATTATTATATTACCTATATTGTTTGTACCTGTAGGTACCTTTATACAATAAGGGCCATAATTATTTAGTTAGCAGTTTTTATTATTTTATAATTATTCAAATTCAAACATTATGATCCGGCGACTATAGAGCGTGGACAATATAATATATATATTATATAAACTGCACGCATTGATGATGATGATGATGATGATGATGTACTCGGCACGGTTGACGCGCGCGCATATGCCGCCCGTACGAAAACAACAATAATGTTTATATATTTTTTATATAATATACACGTAGTAATAATATCGAAATCGGTTTATCGACTGAGCGAAACGCACAAATTAGCATATTAATGCGTATCGATATAATAACATACAATATTAAAATATATACAATGCTCTATTAAGAGACAGGAAATTAAGCTTCCGCGTTGTGGTGTTTTTATATATATTTTATTCCATTCCTTTATTATATATATTACACATGGATATAAGTATATAATACACATATAATATGTGCGTATATAGTTATATTCATATTGCACAAATTCCGGTAATATTTAATTACAAACGGATATTATTAGGCGTTACTGTTGCCGGGTCGACAGGAAGTTTCGATGTTTAAATTACCATTTTAATGCGTTATTCGTCAAATAATATATTATAAACACAACATACCTAATATACACCTATAATATGAAATAAATCGTCCGAACGTTCAGGATTTACGCAGCTATTATATTATATAATAATAATTTACACATAGGCGGGATATAGTAATACTCGCAAATCGTAATAAATAGGAGGATTATAATATTAGCTTGGTATTATGCAAAATATTATTTATACCGCTAAAACGTGTGTAATATAATATTATTTTGTATAATTATATTATAATCAATTTACCATGTACCACAAACTAAATTTATCCATCGTGGATGACGGACGCAACGCTCCGAAGACCGTTTTCAGTGTGCTTAATGTGATTTTAATAACGACCATGACAGCCGTATAGTATTATCCAATGTCATTTTCTCCGATTGGGCTGTGAAAAAAAATGATATGACAGTGCTGAGTGTGCAGTCACAACCACATTATTCCATTGTTTTGTATTCAATTATAAATATTATTATAGTTCAAGTGTACAAGGTACAACTGATGATGACGTCAAGTTATCAGCAAGGGCTATTTTTTATAATTTTCGTATTGCACACTTTTTAGCACAGAATCTAAACGCGTTGGGGGCTTAGCCGTTGTTAATATTTTTTAATCAATGTCCAATAATTTGTTATAAATTAAAATAATATATAATATATAAATACAGAGTCACAAATTTGCCATTATTCATTCCACACATACAGTTTATGGAGTATTACACACAAAGACACTGAGCAAATAAGCATACGCAAACTTTATTGACAGGGTATGCAAAACAAAAATTGTGGCCTCTCATTGAAAAATTTAAAAGAAGACAGGGATAAAAATCAAATATTATTATTATTCAAATAGATAATTTGTTATAGTAACTTATTTAGCATTTTTAACTCGTCTGTATAACTTCTTTAATATATCTACTTATAAAGTGGCCATTGATAACGATATTTATAAATATTCAGTTTGCAAAGAAAAAAGGGCTATCAAAAGAATACAAATGGGCTCTTTCGTGCCACTCCAAACCTTTGGACCTGACACGTAGTTACACGAAGTTACCAATCATTTCCCTCATGAATTTCTTCACACTCAAGTTTACTTAATCAGTCTTACAGATATTAATTTCAGCTATACCTACGTGTATTGTATAACACTTAATACAATCTATTAAAAGATAATATAATATTATAGCCATAGAAATAGATCAGTGATATTCTCATGCCCAGATGTCTAATTCAGGGTTGTCTTTAGAATATAGAAAAAGGGGTGGAAGTGATGACAGGCATAATTACAGACTGAAGAGGAAGGGGTGGTCGGGCTTCTAAGGGAATTCATTAAAATGTAAGCCATATAAAAATTTATCTTTTACATTTTTAAAAATGTAAATATTCTACATGTACTTAAATCAAATACATCTCTTGCACTTATTATTAAATTATATTTAAAGAAGAGGGGTATCTAATATAATATATAATTTATAAATTTTAAAAAAACGAATAAATGAAAGTATCACCATATTTAGTTTTAAATGTTTTTATTTTCATATATACCTAACCAACTCTATTTACTAAAAATGTCCAGGGTCCAAGTGCAATAAATGCATAAACATAGATTTTATTATTTGGATTTTTTTTTTATTGTTTAACCGACAGTAGAAAAGGCTCTGTTTGAAAAATACTACTCCTCTGCTGCCATCTGCCATCGTTTATTGGCGGATAACATTATTATTTGGACCTACTTATATATTGTATTTTTTTAAATTATTAAATTATCTATATGTACCTAATTAAATTATTATATTAAATATTTCTTTAAAAAATGCGGAATTATGTAAGTGTAGTCGTATCTCTTGCCTCTTCTGAATCCGTCACTGCAGGTAGTGATATAACCGTCCTGAAACAGAATTTTATATACCTAGCGAATTAGCGTAGGTATACTAAAGCTAGAAGATTTTTTTTGGATTTTTTAGTAAGCATAAATTGGCAGTGGTGGTGTTTTGAAAATTTGTTTATTACTCCTGGCAGAAAAAAAATAGCTATCCATTTAGCAGTAATATTGCATGTTTTTATTATATTTATTTCTATCATACCAATGAGGCGTACGTATAGCTCGATCAGTAAAGCACCTGGCAGGATAAAAGGTAAGATTTAAAAATACTATAATATATGATGTACTTATTAAGTTCACAAATACATGACCTTGAGATCGGTGTATTTAATATAGTGAGTGAGTGAGTGAGATAGAGAGAGAGAGAGAGAGAGAGAGAGAGAGAGAGAAACTGAGATAGAGGTTTAAACGTAAACGTAAACTTCAACATTCAATTTCTTTTAGATAACAATTCTGGATTTTTATGTGCATGGTAAACTAGATCCGATACAAAATAATATCACTCATATGATGTATTAATGTGGTTATAATTTATAGTTCTCAAACTTGAAAGTAGTATAGGTAATTATTATATAATATACAGTATTATTAACGACTATCTAAGGGCTTATACGGTTTTGCGATGAGTCACATCAGAAATAATATTTTATTCCCACCCAAAAAAATTATCAAGAACTAAACTCCTAACGTGGAGTTTGGCCGGTTACCTTTGTTAATCATACCAGTATAATGCTCAATTCTTCTTGAAAGAACAATGATTAGATATGAAGTAAGAATAATTGTAAAGTGACCGATGATGACGTAATAACGACAAATAATGATTACAGAAAATATTGAAGGAAGAATTAAATTTTTAACTTAACCTAACCTATAGGTACTACCTATAAGATGGGAAATTGAATGCACTAAAAATTATAAAATATGCATACATTAAAAAATAGAGAAATATGCACCAAAGTTTTTAAGACATTTTACATTAAGCAAAATACTTAATAAAATTAATTCCATTGAATGAATTACTTAAATAGTAGGTACCTTCTAATAATTTATATCTATTATTGTAATTATTAGATATATTATTCGGCTAAACTCAATTTTGAGATTGAAACAAATTTGCAGTACTAAATTGTTTGTACTGTGGCAGAGTTATCGTTCTTCATAGTATATAAAATATGTTTTAGAACCAACACTATATACCAGTCATGTATATATTCTGGAATTACGATTTTCCGTCTAAAAAATAATCATCATCTGCACGTTGATTATAACTTCTCTCTGATAACAGACTTAAGTTGTTGATTTTTATATATACTGGCTGATGTGTATACATACTGTATATAGGACACTGACTGCATAATAGTATGTATATAATATGAGTAACTGAAATCCAGCGTCCAGTTACGAGCACCGCGGTTTCACATTTAAGTGCTACACATTTAAGTCTCATCATTACTCGCGAGTCGCGACCCGTTGGTTTATTATAGTATATAAGTACGAAATCAGTGTATATATAAGTGTATTAAGAACAAATGGACGCCACTTGCACGGATTTGCGTAAAACTTTCGCGGCACAGTTGACCGCGGGTTGCTAATACCGGAGTTGAGACATCCTGAGCGCAATATAGATGAGAGCCAACCTATACTTATATGCTTTGTATATAATATATTATACTATAAGCGTAAAAAGCCCCTCTCATCTTTCCCCTTAATCCGGTAGATCGAGATTGTCCGCGAGACTACACATCAAAATCGGCTAATTGATAATGGTTTTAATATCATTAATCAAAACATTTAATTCGCACAACACCAGCTCAACATAAAAGGCACTATAATAATATTAATATGCTATACTTACTCGTGACTTTCTTTAAAAGCTATAGTTACCTACTGCCCACAATGAGCACTTTCAATAATAATAAAAAATCAGTACATAACTAGGTACATATTATGTTAGAAAGGTTTCGGGTAAAAATATTCATGGGCATAGGTCACTTAGACCAATTTTTTTTTATGTTGTGGACTTTAGCAGTGAAGCCCTCATTATATTTCTTTTTATTATTCCGTGTAAACATTTTTCTTATTCTACTAAATTTCGCTATACTTGTAAGCGGCTTAAAATCAATACAAATGTACATTAATATTTATTTATAAATAACTATTGTGCTTATATTATATTTCAATCAACTAATTTAAAACAAAATTATTTTTATATAAATTGTCTGTCATTTAAATTGAATATTTCTCATTGATACAAATACTGAAATACATAGATGATAAAATATAAATTTTGCGTATCATCATTTAAAAATTAAAAACATCACCCTCGATTTTTAAAATAGCTAAATTTAGAAGCAGTTTTACCGCATGTACTAAGCGAATTTTTTGTCTCGTTGAAGAAAACCTTTTCTGTGATTTATTATACAATATGCTATATTTGTGGAGCAACTAAAATATTTTGGGAGCTTGGTCCGCACCTATAGTTTCACATGATGCGTGTATTGTATTAAATCCCAAAGACTCCCGGTAATCCTCTTATCACCTAAAATTCGAATGATGACTGGATATTCATATGCCATTTGATCTATAACTACAATATAAATGTAGTAAATAAAGACTGTCATTCGCGGATGGCTATACTTTCCTTAAAAGTGTATTATATTTTATTTACACACTTGTGTGTTGCCCTTAACACACATTTAGATATTGTGCCCTCACAATATAATAATATAATATAACTATTGGAAAAATAATAACTGACCGTTACATTGTAATAATATTATTATCTTGCGATTTATGAATTCGATCCATATACAGTATAATAATATATTATACATCTATATATTAATAAATTACAACAGCACGTTGGTCATATTATGTGCTTATAGGTATATAGATATCTAGGATTACTCGCAGCTCGTTGTCTTTTATTATTATTGTGTGCGCAAACACGTTCTTATTGATGTAATTACTTTTACAAACTATATATATATATATATACAGGTATGCACACACACACATACAAACACACGCACAAACACATATACACACAAATATATAACAATAAAACTAACGCGATAAATCTGTCCGTGACAGCCTATAAATACATACATATATATATATATGTGTGTGTGTGTGTGTGTGTGTAGGAAGAGTACATTTATATTATATTATTATATTATGTGTGTGAGTGTGTGTGTGATGGTGCGCGCGCGAGGGAGAGAATTATAAGAGTGCGTCGCTGGATGAGTCATAGGTATTCATCAGCTGTCCACTAATATATAAGATCGTAACAACGACCCCTATATACATATATAAAACGATAACGATAACGATAAGTGATAATGATTTTGAGAACTCGAGAGTGGGGTACATTCGACGAGATACGTAGTTTATACATATTATACCGGTGTTGGGTATTATTTATTAGTTATATATCAGGCGATCGGAATTAAGTAATAATTTCAGAAATTCGAAAGTCATCTGTCGCGTGGTCATCGGATCTGCGCCGTTGACGATGGTTGACGATTTTATGCATAAGATTTTCGAGAAAAAAAATTATATTTTATATTATATTATAAGTATATGAAAATAATATGGACATTTGACGCCGGACAATAGATTTTGTTCTTACGGCAGATGAGATAATCATTAATTAACAATTTACTATTGTTTTTATTATTATTAATATTTAACCATTATGAGTGAGGAGTGGTTCCAGGACATTTACCGTATAACAGTCTTTTTTTACTGAAACTCGATGAACAGTGTAAATACAAATGTCTAAAATTATTAATGAAAACATCTTATTTGCTGCGCTTTAAAACGTTGTAAGGAATAATTCGTTGAATTCTAATAAAAATAAATAAATATTTCGATCAATCATTTAACAAAATTAAATATTCCCAGCTGTCAGTTTGACTAGTTTGAGTATGTGTGGAATGCACGAAAATAATTTACTTATAGTCAACTATTATACTAAAGTAACTCGCTAAATCGCTTCCCTTTAAAAAAACTCTCAAATTTAAAGATGATGATCATTTAAACGACATTACTTAAGTTTAAAAAATAATAAAAACTTTATTTTCTATAGAAATTGATCGAGTACATTCATAATGCAAATAGCTCATTGATATTGTTTTCAATTAAACATTCAGAAGATAATTTAAAATAATTTGTATGTTACCTACTTATAAATTCTCAAGAAATATTTGTTTAGTTACGGGGAATTAGAATTTATAAAATGACTATCATTAAACATTTTTAATAATATACTACAAACATGTAAATATTTGTTTTAACAACAAATCTAAAAAATAACCTGTATAGAATATATTATTAATATATAACTGGTAAAGTCGGCTACAGTCATTCGGCTAATTTAATATTTTACAACATATTATGTATATTATACTGTATGTTATATTAGAGCAAGAGATAAAATCGAAAATAATAATTTTACTTTTCAAGCCAACAGATTAAATAATGTTAGTTGTGTTATCTACACCATGTATAAGATAACCGTGGTCCTAAGTTTCAGTAAATGCTCTTTGACCGGGAAGTCGTGTACATTAAATATTGGGAATATTATCAAACAACATTATGATTTATTATTAAGATGCTAATGTTTCTTTATTGTCTAGCCGTTCATATTATCGATTATATACATTAAAATATACCGAAAGTGATTTATGGTTCGCTCATACAGTATAATATAATACCGTTGTATGGCTTATGGGTGAAAACCACAATGATGAAAATTTACAAGTATAATGTGTAAAAATTAAAAAATGTATTTATTTTTATATTAGATAAAAAGCTTCAACTACAAAAGTTTTTGATTATATTAACTCAATAAATAATAGCTAGAAATAAGTATTAATAAAAAATCATATCCTTAATCTTTATATACTTAATTTTATAATGACGTATTTGGGATTGAGATTTACAATTTATGTTTTAGTTTAATAGTATGGAAAAATGTACAGATTACTCCAGGATTTTGAGGGCTTCAGAGTATTCGGGGCAGTCGATCACTATAATATAATATGCTTTATAGTCTATTGCAGGGGTCTCCAAACTTTTTTATTCAAGGGCCACAAAAAATATCAAATGCTCTTAGCGGGCCAAAAGTTTATTAACACATAAAATTTTTAATTTTATGAAAATATAGGTATGCAAATATAAGGAAAGGGCAATGTCTGTCGTCGTGTTCAGCTCATAAATTATGATACGTGCCCGCGATAACGACTTTTAAAATTACACATATCTTTAGATATCTATATTTTATTTACCGTCCTATGGGTGCTGCGGGCCGGATAAAACTTGTTCGCAAGCCGTATCCGACCCGCGGGCCGTAGTTTGGAGACCCCTGGTCTATTGTATACCTGCAATAATATAAAATAATATTATCAAATTAAATAGGAGGTACTGTTGATGGACGGTTTTCCCCCCTCAAGATATTCAAGACATTCAATCATTACTATTCACTGTTATCAAATTTACTTATTGTACAAAATGTATAGATTGTAAATATGCTTAAACAAAAAAAAAAAAAAATAATAATAATATTATAATGTTAAATATACCATGTATAATCATTAACCATAAACGTTTAAGTGTACTGTAAAATTCATTATCTACTAATAATATTATAATATAGACACGTCAGTCGTTAATGCACCAAATGGGTATAGGTAAACTGGCGATAAAATTGTATAAATGTAGGCGTTGGCCTGGCACGCAGTACGTATACAATATTATACAATCGTAAATAGACTACAGGTAGGTATATCGATATCCAGGAAAACAATCTTCACCACGATACTTTGTAAGATATAACTTACGTATTAGACGATATTATACAGTTTATTATATTGTTATTATACATTTGTACTATCGTTATCGATTATTTATGCGTTTAAATTTCTCATACGGTTTGGTACGCACAAGAACGGTATGATATTTGCTCAGACCGACACGATAATAATTACAAACTGATTGTACGCACTTATGCATATAAGTAGAGTTATTTATTTAGACGTGATACTCGCGGTGCGTATCGGTAGAAATAATACAAAAGATAAACCGTGTGACTTCGACTGCTGCAGAGTACTTATATAGGTACATTTTAAATTGAGTGAGTGATAGAGAGAGAGAGAGAGAGAGAGAGAGAGGGGAAAGCGATCTTCACAATTACTCTCATTTCAAAATTAGAACGACCAACATTTTTATTAGTCAGGACCCTGAAAGTTGATGCGTTTGCATATTTTTACCTGTTCATAAAATGCCAGATGTTATTGCTCGAACTTCGAAGGTAGAAATAAAAATTACTGTACATCATAATTTCTGCATACTTTGTGAATTGTTATCTCGAATTGTATATACGAATAGAGTTCATTTTTTCTAAAACCGTTTATTAATAATATAAATTATAATACCCTTGTCTTGATTTTTCCAAGATTTAGTATGTTTTTTGTTATCGAGTCGGTGCAGAATCTATCTTATTATGATTTTATCGGAATTAAACTTTTCCATCAAAGAAAAATATTAAAGGCATGTATAATAATACCTATTTCAGCGTGCAGTAATGAAGTAAACAAAAGTTACATTTTTATAAAACTTATTTTTAAGTGCACAATAATAGGTACATAATAGGACATCCGAATGGTCGTATGGCCTCAACTTATAATATGAAACCAATAAAACCATAAAAGTATATTTTCTCAAAGGGCACTTTTTTATCCGTTGGGGGTGGAAGGCAAATGTACAAAACTGGTCATTTGTAGAATTCAAGGGCACAATTATTAAACCCTATACAATGTGTCAATTTAGTAATAATATAACAACTGCAGCCCTTGAACCGCAAAAATTATAGGTAGGTATAGGCAATCTACCGTGATCAACATTTCCTACAATTTAAAATACAGTACTTAGACAGTCAAGGGTGTCCTTTTTTTTGGGGGATTAAGTGCAGACGAAAAAGAATTTTCTTTTGTAAGTCAGAAATTCTTAATATTCAATAATTGATACAGACGTATAGGTAATAGCAAAAATAATAAATATACGAGGGTAAATGCATTGAAATATTCGTACTACATCACGAACTAGGATTACTATGAGTTATGACTTTCTAATTAACTAACATACAACATATCTAATGTATTTAATCGTGTTTTTTAAGTCTTCAAAAACGGTCTCTTCATATCAAAAGCTGAAATAACGCCTCTGTATATAGTGTATATACGATGTATATAGAAAGTCAGTATAGCCGTATAGGAAGTGGTAGATTTAGGAAAATAATATACCAAACGTTGCGTCAGATTGGTATAATCTTGCGATTACGACGACGACAGTCTTATAATGGTATACGCACGTGCAGAAAATCGGACCACCATCATTGAGACAAATATTGGCCGTCACCGCGTGGTCCGTGAATATGGCACACATTATGCGACGTTGCGAACAAAAAAAAATGTTTATAATCATATTGTATTATTAATGTACGAACATTACACGAATAACAGCGGAAACATAGAGAAAAGACATATTATAATATAGGTATACCTCTATATATATATATATATTGCAATCGTGAGCCGATAGCTGTGGCTCGCCTTGGGGAAATATATATACGCGTGCCCGATTAATAACTATATAACTATATATTGACCAGACGTGTCTCGGGTGCGATCTCTGCATTATTTTTATGTTCCCTGTATAGCAATATTGATGACTTCCCCCCCCCATTTATCTATCGACCCTCGCGTGCAGCAAACGCCCACGCGACGGATTATTATCGGTCACAACACGCTTTTTTCCTTCACACATTTATAATATACGACTGCCGCAATTATTGTTTTACGTCTGATTATTATGGATTAATAATAGCAAAATATGCGTTCGAGGACCGGTAAATAATATTGTAATATATTATACTAAAATATTGTGACAAACGACAAACGGCGACGACCCGATGTTCACCATATGTGCGCGCTTACGGCGCAATATCATAATGATCCACCATGTACCTATGTCCTATATAATATATATTTTTGTAAACCGAGAACCGACGATGATGACTATACTATTATGTATGTGTGAGTGTGTTCTGTATATTTTTATATATATCAAAGATCGTATTGAGATCCCGGAGACTTGATTTATACTTACGAGTATTTATATTTTTTTTCCCGTTCGTGTACGCGCGGACATACTTTTGTAAACGAGCCTGTCAATATTAAACCACGCGCTACACGTCTGAAATGTGCGAAGGAAAAAGGAATATAATTGGGTTCATATATAGATTGTTTGATGAATCGATTTTTTGAATTTTGTTCATATTGTTTACGAACTTTATTATACGAACAATATTATACAATATAGAACGGGTACAGAATACCGATTTATTGTTATGGTGTTACATAATTGTTATAAAAATATGAGGAGTACAAGTATAAAAAATAAGTATAATTTTAAGTATATTTGCTGGGATTTCATGTGTTTAGTAAAAATGTACAATAGAAGTTACAATATTACCCAATGATCTTTTTCAGATCTTACTTTATATTTATTATTTAATAAATAATTATAATTTATATTTCTTATTATTTAGATTTTAAATCGTAATCTATAGATTTGTAAGAAATACATTTTTTTGGCTCATTCATATGTGGAGTCTGGATTACAGACCGGATCACATATTTCCATAGAATGAAGAGTATAAGAATTGAAAATTTTATATTTTAATACTAATTATAATAATTAAATAAGTTCAAATTTTAATACTAGAGGATTTATTTTTATTTTCTTACTATCGTAGGAGTATCTGTTTTATTTTAAAATAAAAAATGTTGATCTACCTACAGACCTTATATAAGTACGTTGTGTTTTAATAATCGTTATGGTTTTCATTTTCAAATCTAATGATAAATACTATAAGAGTACTACTGCAGATGACCAAATCAGTAAGTGGTACAAAAAAAATGTTATTAAAAAATAAGAATGATCAGGATTCACATTTTACATTAATCATTCATCAATAGCAAGAACACACCTTAATAACGATCTCAAATCCATATCTGGTAGATTAAAAAAATAATAATAATAATACGTTACGCGTTATTCAGTGGTATAACTATATGGCACGGTCGCCGAAGTACACAATGTTATTTTTTTAATAATACCTATACACTAGCATATTTCAATTTATTAGTATATTACATATTTTTTTTAATAGTTCAAAATATACATGAATTTAATTTTAATTTTGTGAACCTGTCGTCTACAATTCATTATGTTGTGTATCAAGTGTGTAAATTATTATTTTATCAATGTAATGTTCTTGTCACACTAAAAATCCGTAAGTTCTATGTCGGTTTCACTCAAAAGTTTATATATTATGTTAACACATATTATATTCTTGTTAGTTTTTATGAAACAATATACCTAGTTCAATTTAATAAAACATAATTGTACACCGACTTAAGAGGATGTCAGCGCATCATTTGTTTTCCCTGTGCTCTGACCCCCACGGAACATAGAAATTATGTATTTAGCAAAACCAACCCTGTGTTGTCACTTTTAATATCAGAGTGAAGTCACCTATTATCAAACTTTAAGCTAAGAACATTACCTGTGTCATTACTTGGGTTTTTTACGATACCTATTTTAATTTAATTTAATTTATTGTAATAATTTACACTCTCATAACTTACATAGAAATTAAATTACCACAAAAAAGTCAACTTAAGGACATAGGTAATGTTCTTAGCTTAAAGTTTGATAATAGGTGAATTCACTCAAATATCAAAAAAATATTATTATGCTGTAAGGGTCATACATTCATTAATATAGATTTTACACCTTATGGCGGGTAACAAAAAAAAGTATAACTCCGGAGCAGATGCGGAAAAAAAACTGCTGCAGTTTAGATATGTGTATTAGTTTATATTTATGTATATATGTATTATTATATGGTACATTATGAATGTGTGCGACCACCACATCCGAAGCTCGCCGGTTAGCCGTCGAGCCCATCGCTTGTTTGCTGCACGGTCGACTTTTAAAACAGCCTCTCCACAAAGATTCAATACTGCGGCTATACGGTCTTATTTATATATAAAGTTCATAATTTTTTTACTCGTATATAAACCACGACGTCCCCGAGGACCGCGTGCGACAAGTAAAATTGAAACGTATGACCTATTTGCAGGCATCCCTCCCGAGGCCTTTGCAGGCGTTCTCTCTCACATCACTCTGTTCATATATATATAAAAGTGACCCCTGTTCACTATATAACAGCTCTCTTTCACCCTTTGTACGTATATATGATGCACGGCAGCACATCGTCCAAACATGATGTATGACATTCGGTATTTTTCTTTTTTATTCCCGCAGCTTTTTCCAATGGCTATCCGTTATATCGTATACGTATACGTGTGTATGTGATGCGCATGTGTTGTAGCACCAAGGATAATATATTGACACATATTATATATAGGTATAGATGAGTGTAGAGCAGAGCTCGGAGAGCCCATTTATTGTCAGATATTTCTACACCATGTTAAATAATATACGATGATACTTTGATACACCTAAAATATATACTAAGAACTGAAAAGTTTTCGTTTCTTATTGCCCATCTCGTCTATTATACTTTTATACACCTATTATTGTCAACACTCAAACGTCTTCGATCAGGGACGGCCTTGGAAAACGTTCAGTCTTTCGGTCGGAAAGTTTTGTTCGTCCAGTGTACATTTTTTGTCGATATTTTTATATAATGCCATATTCGACATTCAGTAGGGGACAAGAGGGAATTTTAAAGCTAGGCACTTCAAACATTTTATAACGATACAAAATGCCTTTAAATATTATTTATTAATAGGTAGATCATTTTTACAGAACCTTTAAACTTCTCAAAATGTTATCTAGTCGGGCTGTAATTGTAAGACTTCAGAGCTGTATAGATTCCAAGTGGAGCGATGAATTTATTGATAAGCACCGTGAAAGGCAAAAAAAAAAAATAATGAAAAAAGGGAATTTTTACGCAAAATCTGTTTTCGAAAAAATCGATTTTAGTTCTTGCTGTAACTCCAAAATAAATCATCGATACATGAAATGTTCACTGAATATTTATATTAGCATTCTCTATACACCATAAAGTTTTCAAAATGTTTTTATACAACTTTATACGACTTTTTCTTACAAAATATTCGTGAATATATAGATTCAGCAAGATGATAAGTGTTATAAAGTGTTCTACTTTTTACTTTTAAACATATAAATGTGGAATACAGTATTATTATTATAAATATATATTATTATTTAAAATAATTTGTTTTTACATATGTAAATTGTTGCGATTGATTATAGAAAATAAAAGAGAAATTATGCGAATGGATATAATCTTGTTTTACCTTGTTTACCTGTTTTTTATATTTTGTTCAAAACATCCCACATTATTGTGTTAAAAATCTACGAAGCTCACATGTTTAACCGAGTTTAAGAAGGGGTAAATCGACAGGCATTCAATTTGGCTGGGACAATGCCATGCTGTAGGATCAACTAGTAAATTATAATATATATGAGGTTTATAAAACAGTAGATTTTGTGTTTTTGGAATAATCATCGAGACACAATAATCGCTTAAGCCACACACAATATAATGACGTCAGTAACATTTAAGACATTTAAATTCGCTATAAGACTTGTGTGTGGGGGGGGGGGGGTACCTACGTCACAGTATAACATAATATACTTGTTGCAGTCAAGCAATCCCATCACAGCACGATTGTCATTGCGCGTAAGACTATTACGTCCGGCGTAGAGCTATATAATAATATGCTGATTTGTATAGTTAATGCTACGACTTATATATAGCAAACTACATATTGGTTGGGTGATTTCCTCGGATCGTAATAAGTCCGCGTACAACCCCGTATATCTAATAGAAACGACTGTATATAAAATAATGGCCAGATACCACATTGCGTACCTTTTGGTAGGTGAGTTGGGTCCCCAAAAAGGATATATTTAAACTAACTAGTTGTTTCCAATTGTTTATTTGAAAGTGATCGTTTTAATAGACAGTTTCATCCCGCATTAAAAATAATTTAATAAAAATAATAGGTTAATTTATAATCATTAAGAATTCTATAGTACCTATATAGTACTATTATTAAAAATAGTTTTACAAATATCATAAATTACGAATTATACTTCCCAAAGGTTTCTTCACAATATGTACTTGTCGACATTATTGTAACAGATAGCCTGAATAAAAAGTGTTCATAAATAAATTAAATACAGCTAAATATTTTTTTAATTTTAGTATATTATTGACGTTTCCATAAATCTTTTTTTTTTGAAAACAAAATGTTAAATACTTGATAAGCTACACTTGTACATTAAAAACTGTATTAACATAATATTATTAAATATTAAAAATAATTATATAGTTAGTTTAGTGTAACAAGTATACAACTAAAGTTTGTAATAAATTATTTATCTTTATAATAATGTTAAACGACAAAACACTATAGTTTGTTGTATAACTTACGCCCATAACAATGACATCAAATATTTAAATCAGTTGGTAACTCGCGACTGTAACAATCCAGTGCAAATAACAAGTGAAAAATGTACCTACCTGAACAAAACTTGTGATCTGGGAAGCAACTAACTTGTCTCCGATATAACAAGGTGCCTGCACGTCAGTTAAACCTGATTATTGGAAAACAATTTGAAGGCAAAACAAAAAAAGTGATACAGCAATATAATTATACTTACATTTTGTTCTTCGAACATCCAAATGTCAGAAATCCTCAACCACCTGCAGCAGTAGTAGTCGTTAAAAGTTAAACTTTTTACGCATCGCTGCACTCGCGAAGACGCTCAAAGTCCATATAATTCTGTAGTACCTAAAGTACACCAAAGTGAGGATTTTATTGTAAGGCGCGATGCGAGTGTTTTTGTTTTTACAATGAACGTATACACGTATAATAGAGATAATAGTTTTGCTATTAGTCCAGTATATACGTGATAAAATGTGCATCGAATAACATATTTTGTACAGTATAAACCTTAAGCACTGCAGTATAGCATAAATATATATAATATATAATAATTTATAATTGTATATGTACAATGTATATAGGTACCTATTCTTTTTTAATGTGACACCTCACATTGAAAATATCTGTGTAGGCCACTGGCAATATATGTACCTATATAGTTTTGATTAATATATTTATAATATTATAATGTAGGTATGGATTCGTATACAATTATTAAAAAAATTATGACACCACAATACCTAACTAGCTGTACGCAAATAATCAAATAATTCAAAATAACGAACAGGGTAACTGATACCTATATTGTACTTTCATTTTTGATCACTATGACGTTCATTTTAGGACATCACATCTATTTAAATGACCATATATATATGTATATATCATTTAGTATCTATATTAAACACTGGCAAACCATTATAATGTTATCTATTTCCACTCGCGGTGTTCCGCAAATACCATAATACTTACAATCTAATATAATTCATGCACTTCAAGTTGAAGTATATCTCGTCCGTTATCATATTACTATACATAATAATATAAAGTGCAGTACGTTCCATAATATTCAACACTATTATACTATATTATATTACTATAATATTTACCATTTGCTGAAATCGATTTGTTCGGCATAAAAGTAGGTACCTACCAATAAAATATTATAATCTAAAATTCAAAAAACAATAATATTAATAATTATTTATTATCCCTGGTATTGAGGTGGGTGTTTTTAACCAATATTTCATCAACAAAAAATTCAATTTGTTTGGTTATAAAAAGCTTTTAATATCTAAAAATTCGAAAAGTTTTATAGCTATTCAGTATAGGTACTCGTATATACATAATAGCTTATTAGTATTAATAAATGATAATGATGAAAAATAATTTATTTCGAGCTTGAATGTTATAAATCATACAAAATTAAATTTAAACGTATAAAAATGAATATTGATTTTCAAAAGAATATGTAATAAAAGTTTCTTGTAATGTCTTGAGTCATTCGAAACTATTATAATATATATTATGAGATTCAATTGTCAACAGTAATCTGTAAGCCGCCCGTAGGTATATTAAACACCTATTGCTGGTTTGGAAACAAAAACAACGGAGTAAGAAGACGGAAAACTATAAAGGCTCTGGAAGTGAAATCCGTCGGAAGCAAGCGGCTTTTGTTAATTAACAATGCATATTATAATATATAGAATGCCTATATTTATATATGACACTGTATACCTACGTCTATTATCATTTTGAGTCGTATACATCTATATAGGTACATATTTTATATATAGTACGTCGTACATATGATTAGTTTTCTAGTGGCTGTGTAGGTACGTATACATATTAGGGTTCTGAATTTAAAATATTGAAAATTTCATTCTTCTTGAATATTATTAAAAAGAAAAAAATACATTTTTTTATACGGATTCTGATATAAATAATTACAGTAACGATTGATAAACATAGCAAACATATTGCTGATAAATTATTTATCATAACGTTGATAGTCGCGCTCAGGGTTTATGAATTAATAATATAGGTTAACATATATCAATTAGGTCAACATCTCACGAAACTATAAAACCATTACAAACAATATTATATGTCAAGAGCTGTGTGTCGAAATAAACACTAGTCTGCTGTCTGCATAAAGTCCAAATACAAACACAAATACTATGATAAGACTTAAAACAATTTATTGTTCAATATTTCTCAAGACAAAATTTGAGTATTTTTCAATTTTGTAAAGCAATACTTAAATGTCAATAAAAGGGCGCGTGAGAAAAAAGTTTCATATAGGATCCGGCCTCTGCCGCCAAAAAAGAAAACAAAGACAATGCGACGATATTATAATATTATACAAATGCCCGTCTAAACGTGTGCGCGAATCAGGTTAGATGCACTGCACATTATAATAACGTCAGGTTTTTGTCGGTCTGCAGAATTCAATAAAAACAAAAAACTAAGCAGCCGCCGAAAGAAATCCACAAATATTGCGTAATACGCGTATTATATTTATATTTCACGAAAGGGATAATATGCAAACGACTCACGGGTTCCGCGCAGATCCCGTGCACAGAGAATCGCTTGATACAATAATCGTGTTGTGTGTGCGTGTGTGTGCTCGAGCTCGCGAAGATCGAGAAAGAAAGAGAGGGACTTCGATGGACAGAGTGGGTGAGCGAGGGTGGGTGCGAGTAGGTACGATTCGCGTGTAAATACAAATGGGTCAGCAGCGTGCAGTGCGGCGGCGAAGTGGTCAAATATTGCCCTCGTACAACAATTTTCTTCCGTCTCCGCGTGAGTAATGGGTGCAGATTTTCTTTTGATATCTGCCGGCGAGGGAGGAGTGCACACCGCGGTCGTTGCCATAAACTATCCGTTATTATCAATCCGCCGGGATAAAGGTATAATATGTACACTCCGTCCACTGCCGCCGCGATGTTTATATATATATTTATAATAATAATACGACCCCACGTCTGTGTGTATATATATCGATATCAATATCAATATGTTTGTGTGTGGCGGGAGGAGAATGATATAATACGCTGCACATAACGGAGAACCATCGCTGCCGCCGCTGCGGCTGCTGTAGCCAAACTGCAGCAATTTCGGCACGCGAAATATGGGGAAAATATTATTTTTACAGCTATATCGATTTCCTGACTTCTCGTCGCGGATTACCGAACATTTTATATCTCCTATTTTGTTTTATATATATATTTATTTTTTCCGCGTCGGCTTATATAGATTTTTATCAGCCATATACCTCGCGCGCGTACTTGGGTGTGTGTGTGTGTGTGTGTGTACCAACGGGATATTTTTGTTTTATTATAACGACCCGAGAGCTGCCGCCGCCGATATTTAATCAAAAAACTATATCGTAAGAAGAAAGCGAAAAAATCCTTAAATCTCTATACGAACTATATAATATGTTATACGTTACAAATAATATCGCACAGCAGTATTGTCCGGTAGGACAATAAATAAGGAGGGGATTTTTTTTTCTTTCGGAAAGACAGAGAAAACTAAACATGTATACAAACGGTAATATATATATATATATACAGTATCATATGAGATATGCGCATAGGACCCCGCTGCAGGGTTGTTAAGATTCGTGGTATGGTTTTACACAGTTATATCTTTATAGTTTGTTTTCGGTCGATGTTGATATTTATTTAATGTATAGCACGGGGTTTCAATATTACGTATCTAGATACGTTGCAAAAAGTTTATGATTGTAAGGACTAAGGAGTATATTTATTATATTATATGCAGGTATAAATCGCTGTATATATATTTTACATCTATTTTATATACAGCGGCGTATACATTTATAGGATTTTACGACAAGGGGAAACAACGGTTTTGCTGCCGCCTCATTCACCCTTTCTCATAGAATAAAACTACCAACATTAGGTACAAGACTCCTGCTAGTGTATTATATTATTTTTAAATTGGGGTTATTTATATAATGTTTTATCATGTTTTAAAAAAATCTAAAATCTTTATAATAAATTACAAGTACCTACCTAAAATATACTAATATACATTTATAAATATGGTTCTACATATGTATGTGTATTGGTGAATCAGGACACTTGTGAGCGTTAAAATAGAAAAATATTTGACAAATGCTATAAAAAATAAAAACAAATTAATAAATATTATGCATTAAAATGTATAAGTTTATATCATAAATTTGCATGTATATTCCGTGTGTCTATTATATATATGGTTTTTAATATAGTAAAAAGTTTTTAATTAATTGGTGACCATATCCAGTGTTTATATTGCGGGCACAAGTTATTTAATTATTACGAGTTTAAAGGAATGTTTTTATCGGATTCGGATTACTAAAGTATTTCAAATTTTTCTAATTAAAGTGATTCATTCGTAATCAATGATAAACCATACGAAGTTGTGTTTAGTTTAGAAAGTTAGCCTGGGGCCAACTTGGGGTAAATAATTGTAGGACTCCCAAGTTCTATAATTATTGCAATCCTTTATGTCCACTGTCCAGTGATAGGAAAAAATAACGGTGATGTTCGCGTTCCAGAAGACCCAGAGATTAAACTTAGTCACCATTTATATATTGGAATCAAAAAGCTGAGGTGAAATGTTTAACAATACAAAAAGAGTTACTACAACACTTACACTAAAATCAGCGCAATTTCTTACAACCGCAAATAATTACTCAGTATGGCTAAACAATAATATTAATATACGACCACAGGCTCTTAATTGCGCTCTTTAACATACTTACACTGGTAACTCGACCGTATACCAAACACAAATTGACATATTATTATAAATCAACTACACCGTACAACTAGTACCAAGATAATTAATTTCATATTAGTAAATACAGACGTGGATCTAGAAACCAAAAAACGGAGGGCCTAGACGAAAACATTTACTTCAAGTGCATTTTTATATAGGTGTAGGTAATAGGCATTAAGTTTAAGTTGTTATAGTGAATAAAATATTCATAATATATGCATATTATAAAATACTAATAATTACAGACTTTAATTATAAATTTACTTTTTATTCCATATTACATTATATAATTACGTAGGCAAGAGTAAAATATTTTTAAGTGCCTAGGACCTAGGGGGGGGGGCTTCAGCCCTCATAGTACCCCCTTGTTTCCACGCCTGGGTAAATATACTTTTATATTATTTAGTTTAGAAGGTATCTGTATGCTGCAGCTCGGGAGTTATTTAATTTAGAAGTACCTAATAGTAATAAGTATAATGTATATATATATATAACGGTTTTGTAATGTATAAGTGTGTGTAAAGAATAGAAAACGATCAATAAAACTTAGAATTTAGTATCGCGTTAAGGGGAAGATTTGCGGAAAGGCGTTGGCTGTATATAGTATGGGGTGGTATAGTGTTGGTAGATGAATAGTGTTAAAGGGGATATTTTCCTTGTGCGTGGCAAATCTTTTAGTGTGCAACTTTTTATACGCGTATATTGTTTTCCCTCTTCATTTGTACAATAAAGGTTAGGTAGCTGATGATAATAATTGCACAACGACGACAACGAAAAATGCGGAGAAAAAGAGGGGATGACTGCGAGATGAATGCTGAGAACTGCTGAATCTACTGCAGTATATATAGACTATATAATTCACTGGTAGGTATTTATTGTGTACATTATTAATTATTATGCACATCATAAAATAATATATGATGTAAGACCACAGAATGAAATCGATCCCAAATTGACTTGGTATTCGCTAAGTTGCGAATAATAAAGAGTAGCCGTCTGACACTCCGTTTAAACTACATTCCCATAACCCCACATTTATTTATAATGCACTTATACACATTCGGTCGGCTATTGATGAAAAAAAAATCCCCCTCTCTCCAAATGTACGGTGCGTGTATAATACGAGTTAGGACTTGTATCACTTATGTTCTCTTCGATTATTTTCGATTTTTGCAGCTTTCATGAACTCTGTTTTATGGTTTGAATATAATCGGATTTGAACGGACGAAAGCGTTAACTGTGCTTACATTTTGGCGCAAATTAGAAATACAATTTTAACTAAAGTTTTGCACTCTTACAAACATTGTATTAATGATGTAAACTGCTGTTGGGTACCTCCTTAATTAATTGTTTTTTTTCAAAATCGAAACTTGTACTTTATTTTTAAAAAATCAAGTCATTGTCTTCGAGTGATTAATATTTTTCACCGAAGAAAATCCAATAATTTTATATTATAGTTTGGATTAACTATTGTTTTGATTCCGTATATGAATGATACATTTGGTGGGCTTCTGATGATTTCGGGGCTGCATTCAAATTGAGTCTTAAAACTAAAAAAAACATACTAATTAAAAACCCATGAAAAAAAAAACTGATTATAACTATTAAGTTCCTTTTATAGGCTTTGACTATAACTGTTCCAATAAAATAATAAAATAACAAACAACAAATGATAGGTAACAACGAAGACAAGGCAAAGTAAGTATTTTTCTAATTAAATTTAAATTAGTAGTTTTAAAAGTATCAATATCATTAATTTCGTTGCAAGCTCAATACGAGGTATAATTTTAGTTGGTCTTTCACAAATATTGTATTTTGCTTTTCGTTTTAATTTATTGTTCAATTTATTTTGTCTATTTAATAATTAAATATCGTTTTCATAAATCAATAAGCCGAAACTATAGTATAATAGTATATATTATTAAAATACTATCATTATAAAACTCTGGACTCAACTCGGGTTATAATTTCAATATTGTGTTTTTTTTGAGGGGACTCAATTCGAATGTACCGGATTTCGGGTAACTAATTTTCCCCACCCCTAAGAACCCCTCATTTCTCAATTTCTCCATTTTTCCTCAAAATAACTAGCTCGGCGCCTGACACTGTACACACTGACACGTACTGCATATAATAGCTGGTATATATATAGGCTACACGGGATTATTGAAAACGTTACGCACGCGCACTCGCCGCACATATTATATATTATAATATATACCTACAAGTGACGGCCGCGTTCGGTTTTACACGCGCAATCTATATACGATATACATATATATATATTCGTTTATACAATTTATATTATCCAGAGTTAAAACGTGTCAGTTATATATTATTCTGAATGCATACACGTATACAATACGCGTGTACGGCGAGAAATATATTCCACACCACGAACACATATATGCTATATATATATATATATATGCGTATACGGGAAAATAGATGACCAAAAAGTTAGAGTGCAGTTATTGGTCTGCCGCACTGTGCGGGATGGCCATTAATAAAATTGAAGCTCGGCATATGCCAGCCACCGAAATCGCGCGCACATTTTTATAATCAATCACTTTCGCGGGAAAGAGCCGGGCGATACACACACACATATATATATATATGCACGCGCGCACACTTAAAAAGTACATATATATATATATATATAATAATACGCATATACACATCATGATACGTGGATCCGTATATAATAAATATAATATATGTACCTATGTATATACATATAGTAGATATATGAAGTATATAATGTATACTTTTATATATATTGTGTACGCGGTCATTTTTTTAACCGTTGTGGATTTTTTTTACGATTGTCCTATATACAGCTCTACTCGAATATAAAAGCGGTCGAGGGTCAGTCGGTTTGAACGCCTGGTAAATAATATATATTTTATCGTCATGTAGTACCTATATAGGAAATCTCGTGACACATATAATATAAGAGACGTTCAAGTCGACTGTGTCTGAAAATTTCCACATCGAAACCGTCACATCGTTTTTTACATATTTGTCCAAATTTTGGAATATTGGTAACCACGTTTAAAGGGTACAAATAATATTATTTATGTTTCATTAAGTATTTAATATCTACTGTAACAATCGTTACACTACGAACGATACTGTACCAAATTAAAACGCGTATAAAGTCGCTTTAAAGTGCACTTTCGCAGATACCTAAACTCGAGGAATCACTCGTGTTCTACATCCAACAAGTCCAACTCAATGTTCATAGCGACGTATAATATTATAGTTGTCTGCAAGTATATGCAATACATTCTGTATTTCTGTACAATATATATCCTGTATGTCATGGAAGAAAATATATTTTTTAATTTTTTAAATTTAATATTATCGTGTGTTATCGCAGTCATAGATCTACAACAGTTGTATGCAGTGTCACGCACCTGTTCATTCGATTCACACTGGAGATTGTTCTGCTGCAGCAGGAAGCCCACAGGTGGAAATTCAATTTGGGATTGGACCAACTAACCTAACTAAATTATAGTATAATATTTCTCATGAGAAATCAAATATATTATCTGTTATAGGTGTCCAGTAAATATATTATGAATGGTCAGAAATTAAATTTTTAATCAAATAAAAACGTATACGTACTTACCAATATAATATACATTTGGTTTGACTACTTATATAGTTACTTAAAATTAAAATTAAAAGGTTTTCGTTTCTACAACGCTATTTAACTTTTTTAACTACTATGGACTAAATGTGTATAAGCTATATATGTACAACATACAGCGATTAGAAATTCAAAATATTCCAACAACATTTGATAAACATACAAACCAGAGAAAACAAAATCAAGTCAACATTTATGAAATGGTAAACTTTTTTTGTGAATTATATATTTATATCCATAGTTCCAAGACAAATCACGACAGATCGAAATCGTGTCAGAAATTGCAAACCTTCATTCACATCACTCACTCTCAGTGTTTATAGAGAGAATAATATTTGAGACTTGGAAGTTTTTTCTCTGTTATATTTTTGCGACGACGGATTAACAATAATAATAAAAAAGGGGGAATAATACTGTTTCTCCTCGCGGCTCTCTGCGCAGCAGTATAGCAGCATAATACAATAATAAATTTAATGATATATATAGATACATATTATTATATTATATACAGAACGTCGTTGTCGTATACGAAACGAAATTAGAGAAAAAATCGTAGACGGACGGGTGAGAAGCGGACGGATGGGGAGGTCGCGAACTCAGTTTTTTCTTCTTATAACTGACGTGTGCGGGTGTGTATAAAAACTACTTAAGGCTTATATATATATGTGTGGTGTGGGTGTGTAAAAGAAAAAGTAAGCTCGGCGGTGGCAGTTCGCCGAGAAATGGGGATGGGGGTGCGGCGGCAGATCGGTTGTGTATAAAGGTATAGAAAAATATCGACTGGCGATGTGAATCCCGCGCGCGTCGACAAAGTAGCTCTTATATACACGACGTCCCGCGGGACCGACGAAATACTCTCTCTTTCTATATATATATATAACACACACACTTCTTCCCTCTTTGCGCGTACACATAACTCACTTACACACTATTGATATCCGTCACTCAATATTTCCGTATATCAACGTGTGTGAGTGTGTGTGATACACCTATAATATTATATCGGTCGACTACGATTTATTCTTGTTTTTGGTTTTCATTCCTCCGCCGTCAGTCATCATCCCTTTATATCGTATATTGCGTAGACGTCATTTTATCGAAACGGGAAAAATAAAATAAAATGTCGATGTACCTAGCCAAATAGGTGTATAAGAGTGAGTTAACCCATATAATATTGTACGTCTAGCTGATCCTGCAAGGCGTTGCCCGTGACAGATGGATTAAATAATGTCTGTGGTTTTACCCTGTCCTAAGATACGTTAAATGTAAACCACACATATTTTTAACACTGCAGTCATTTGTGTTGTTTTTACCTAACATAAAATAGGTATAGATACAGGTCTAGAATTATATGAAATTATTATAATAACTATTTTATTTTATTTAACCAATGGCAACCCTATACAAACCAAAAAAAGTATTCTTTTGTTTAAAGTCTAGACATTTTTGCGTGAGCCCTACTTTCGAAAATCATTTTATAGTGTGCCCTTTGTGAATGTACCATGGACATTTTTAGTCTCTACCTATCACAGTTTTGTCAGTACGTTGATTAATCAGTCAAGAAATCTTCTTATATATATTATACAGAAATGTGTAATATATATAATTTACGATTCCTCGTGCCCGAAAGACGCGATTCCGACCGTTGCAGGGTAATGACTATAATTACATGTTTAAACCGTAATTGAATAGCTGGAGTATTTAGGTATTTATAGATACTAAGTAAGTATATATTTTGTACAAGTTGGTCATGATTTGTGGTTTTATGCGCAAAAACGATTTTTAAAATATTAAAAATCATAATATTTGTCATAATAATATGGCGCCATATATACAGGATGATTCACTAAACATGTTCACACTCACTTTTTCCTTTAATAATGAACTTATTCAAATTCTTATCATTTTAAATATTACACTCAAAGACAATTTTTCCAAATTCTTGAATTTTTTTGTATTACTTAAGGATAAATTAAGTAAGTGATATGCCGCACTTGCTTATGCCCACATTTTTTTTAATTTTGCAAATCTCATATGGAGTTATTTTTTCCGTTAAGTTATATTTTCTTTGTGACTAAATTTCACGGTATAACACAATGCAGTGACCCGCTGTGTTTGATTCGGTTTGTGTGTATGTAACAGTATATATTGTATTATGTGTGTAGACGGAGACATCACGTAGCGACTTGGAAAGGAACATCCGCGCGGAACACCGTCAATATCATATAAATATATAATATATATATAATAGTTTAAAACGTATTGGTTTATGAGAAAATAAATATTTGTTATCCATTATTATTATTATACTCGAATAATATGATTTGTATTCATGTAATCTAATACCAAAGGGCAATAAAAGAAACGAAATTATCGGAAAAAAATATAAAATAAAAATGATGGGTTCATAGGTACATTTAGACATATTATTTATAGCAATGTTTTGTTAATATATTTTAATCTAGGTATGAACGTATTATAATAAAATAATATAATGATAACAAAATAGTCCCAAAAGCAGATTAGGAGAATTTATTATGAGTCATTTTAAAACACGTATATACATCTACAAAGGTAATCGGTGCTAATGTAATTTTGTGCTCCAATACTCTCCTGTTGATAAAAAATGATTTTGTTCTCTATAGAATCAAACTACAGCCCGGATTTAACTCCATTTTTACCTATTTTAATCTCAAAATGTAAAATAGTTTTATAAAATAAGATAATATTTTAAGATTTTTTTTACACTTTTTTTTACATAATTTATTCGACATAAAATAAATAATCGGAGTTCAATGCAAGAAATAAACTTTTAATAAAAAGTCAGAACTTACAACCTACTTACATTGAATAGGTCATGTGAACATTTTTAGTTACATTTTAGTAACTACAAGTAAATAATATGGTGCTAGTTCGGTATGCGCTCTACAGGTTAGAACAGAAACTATTGTCTGTAGAGCGCATACCGAACTAGCACCAATAATATTACAGGAAAATAAAAATGTATTAAATTTGAATTAATAATAAGAGTTCATATAGGTTAAAGATGTATTATTTACAAATATTTATCAAATTTATTTTTGGACCATATAAAATTTTACGGCAGCACGTCCGTCGTCCCCGGAATGATACCGCGGCGCGCATTTTGGGAACCACTGCCCTACATCGCCCGTTTATATATACAATATTAATTATTACTATCGCCGCATGAAAGCGACGAATTTTGAAGAGCCGATGAAGATGCTGATGACGAGATTTTCATTATTAACGATCGTGTTGTGTGTCGAAACGTTCCCGCCAACACACATGCAGATGTACATTATATACATATACAAAATAACAATATAATATATGTGCGCGTAGTATACGTATATATTATGCTTGTGTATTATACAAACACACGCACACACACGCGATGTTCGTGCCCCGAAATCCCTGGGCCATTGTATACAGGGTGACTCTGTGTGGGTATAGTTAGGTAAACATTAACTTTCTCTAAGCAGAATATTTTTCTGGGATATTCAAAATCGAATAAAAATCTAATCTCGAACGAGAAGTTGGTGAACGAGTTGGTTGACTTAGTATTCAAGGTTTAGTTGAGCGGAGTAATGTACCAACATTTGCGGGGTTTTCTTGTCGCGCACTCCACTCCGCTCATCAAAACATCAAATATACATACATATATATATATATAGAGACTAAATACTTGTGATTGCAAAGTAACTATACACGCTCTTTAACTCTTTCGAACTTGGATTTTTATCCATTGAATATATCCAAAAACGTTGATACACCGTTATTTCCAGATAACTACCTAATGAGTGTTTACCGCCCTCAAAAGAATCACCTTGTATAACGACAAGGTCCCGGTATAATTAGAAATGTAAAGTTCCTCAGTGGCGGCGGCAACGTTCCCTGTCCTACCACCGCTGCGAAACTTTAATCTAACGTTCTATATATATAAATTTATATATAATATATAGGTATATACAAGCGCTATATATACAACTATACATAGTGATGCGTATGTGTATGGATTATACACTCGGGTGGGGGTGATATTCAAAGGCTTCTCTGATGCCACTGCCGCCGCTCCTGCAGCAGCTTTAAACGGGCGAACCATTTGCATAATTGAGAGGGTTAGCTTTAAATCTGTAAATCTGTCACAAAGTAGTTATGTTATTCGTTCACGTATACATATTATAAATATATATATGCATGTGTAAGTATATTATGTACGAGTATAAATTATATATTTAGTATATTATAATATATTTCGCCCGTGAGCCCGTTTTGAAACGGCGGAGGAGACGACCTACCCCCGCGCGCCGGTGTCTTCGTCGGCGCGTCGACGGATTGTGATATTTCCGTCAGCCATGAAAACTTCTCTTTGCACCCGTGAGTTGTACACTTCGTCATCGCACTTTCACCCACATGTCACCCCGCCACCCACCCCACCACATCATCAACACCGTCTTCAGCCGAATATACACACTCACTCGTTTATAATATATAAATGCGTATAAATAGGTCTACCTATACAGACATTTTTGACGACAAATGATGTACCTATTAATGATATTTAATATAGCATAAAGAGGGGCCACAATGCGCATTACTGTCAAAGTCCGATTATCGATCGCTTAATGAATATTAAACACACAGTAGATTATAGGTTTTATTATAAACGTATAAACTAATATTTATTGTAATATTTTAGTAGGGGCTGGGTGAGTACTATCGCGGGTATTATAATTGTCCAAGTCATACAAATATGTACAATATCAACTAGTACCTAATACAACAAAAAATTTCACATGCTATAAGTGTTTAATTAAATTCCAATGACAGATTAACTTTGAAGAAAAAACTAAAATAAAAGTGTTGATAATAAAAATAAAATTATCATTTATTGACATTCAATATTATTAAACTATATTCATAATAAATTAAAATTTATTTTACTCTTAAAACTTTTTATTTTATTAATATATATTTACTTAAATAAACTTATACATTTTCATAATTTATATGGTTTATATTAAACCACAATAATGAAGAAGGTCCACCCGTCATAGTGTCTTCAAACGTATGCAATATACTATAATATACCCCAAATTTGCAGAGTTTAGCTGAATTAATTAGTATTATAGGGATTCCGAAAAAAAAGGTACAAATAAAAATCAAATTTACAAACTCAGATAATATTATTACCTCTACGTTTGAAAATATTTCAATTCACTATAATGAAGAGTGATTACAAATTGTCTGTTGTACTGAAGTTTATAAAAGACAGACACTCACTTTCGGTGTGGCGTCGTCTTTAAAATATAATAAGAATTAACAACTATGGTTATAAAAAAATGTATTTAAAATTGGTGGTATAAGTACATCATTATATTTATTAATAATGAATTACTATTTTAATAGTAAAAATAATAAAAATAATATTAACATAATCGTTTATCGACATTCAATATTATTAAACTATTAATAATATTTATTTTACATTAAAAACTTTTTTATTTTATTAATATAGATACCTATGTGTACTTAATAAATAATAACGAAACTAACTAATGTATATATTATTAATCCCCATTAATAGTTAAATCTTTATGAGGATGCCATATCCGTTAGTGCAAACATATACAAAATACCCCTAATTTTAGTTCGGCAGAACACAATACTATGGTCATTTTGTGAAGAAAAAAATGGTACAGATAAAAATCAAACGTACATGCAGAGACAACGTTTTGGGTATGGTGTCCTCTTTAAAATACAATAAGCATTAACGATGATTATAAATATTTGTATCTATAATGGATGGTATAAGTGCCTACATTATCTTTAATGGGCATAGGTAGTACAATTATTATTATATTATATTTATTAATAATTACCATTATAATGGTTGTACATTTATAATAATTTACAATACGTTATATATAACATTTAACATTTATAAAATAACTAATAAAAGTAATGTACCGACTTAATTTAGTAGTTGTACAATAAAAACGTTTGAAACTGTTGTGGTAAAAACAAAATGAATCGTGATTACTATAAGGAAAACATTAAAAACGATATGGTGTCGTTCAGATAATAATATATTATTGTATTCGCCTACAATATTATGTTGTTATAGAGTTCAATGGATTTATATCTCATCATGTATTTGTTGAACTGTCTTGTGTCTATACAGAAATAATGTAATCTAATATTGTACAATTGTGCAAACAATCACGTCTTGGTATATTAATATTTAAAATATTATCATGCTTAGCATACTATTATAAAATGTAATTATAATTCAGTATTGACTATGGATAAGTAATATATTATACAAGTCATACTTTATACCTGTTAAATTTTTTGGTGGTTTTTTTTTTGTGGCGTTAAATAACTATTGAGAAAATCAAAAAAGAATTCTTTAAAGTACCATCTTCATCCAATTTGTTACAATATAAGATACTATATAATATATATTGTATTTTGAAACCAAAGGACTCCTTCGAGTAGAAATTTTGTTTACAGTATATATAAAAAAAATAATAAAATAAAAAAAACATCATTGTAAAACTTTTAGTTTTTTCGCTCCGCACAGAATCTAAAAACGTATTTGGTGTTATAATTTTTGAAATTTGTAGTTTAGAAAAATCTTGTTAACTGTCTTATTACCTACCTACTATTAGTTATTATTAATTTATTACTGTCAATAATTAACAATATATTGTTAGAACAATTCTCGAATCGGTGAATTGTGTCACAGTACAATGTATCGAAAAAACATAAATACATTGATTAGAAAGATATGTTTCACATCTTTGTAATAACGATAAATTTTTTTTGAAGTATCACGGTTCATTTAACAATCGTAGAAGAAGTTAATTTATATGATCACTTACCTATTATCTACCTATGCAACTTGTGATTTTATGATAATATAAAATATAATTGAAGAATTTACTTCTAGAAAGTTGGCATACAATTATGTGATAAAACTAAGTACCGAAGTTTCTTATAAAACTTATAAATATGAAAATATTTTAAGTATTTAATAGGTACCTAATTCATTTAACATAGATCCTTTGTTCAAAACACAATATTAAATAAGTATTTATAAAAATAATGTAAATTGAGTGGTTAATTAATTATTAAGTTAAATACATATAAAAGATTTGTGTATAAATTGAATTTCAGTCCGTAAGAAATTTCAAAATAAATACATAAAGCCAAACAGTATTAATCATTATATTATGACCTCTATATAGAATTATTATAAATTAAATTCGTGGAGACATCGCTGAGGACCGAATGAAGGGACTCAATTCTTGAAAAAAAAAAAAAAACGAAAATAAAATGACGGGAGAGAAATCATGGTGTGTCTATCGATATATATAGGTATACATATAGACAAATCCATATAAAATCAACAATAAGTGTTTCCAATAATATATCATCCGGACGTAGGTACAATGCTATAGCAGAGGCACCTAAAGAAAAAAAATATTTTAAATCAATTCTACTGAATTATTATGAGTTATATTCGTGTGTAGATCACCGCAAAGGGACGAACTGGGATTATTGAAAAATAGAAATCGGAACATAAAAATTCATAGAAATTTTAGTGAGTCTATTGTTACGAAAACCCATATAAGATGTATAAAGGTACTAACAATAGGTAGGTAGGCTTAAAATATACACTGTATAAAATAATGTTTTTCGGCCAATTGAATTTTATATTTTTTTTTCTTTGAATACATCTTTGTTCAGTTGTGGGTTTAATGTTGAAGTTGTTATAATTTATAATATTGTGCGCGGTAGGGGATACATTTGTAGTTGGTTTTTCTTGTGTCGGTAAAGTAGAAACCTCGAAAAAAAGACAGTTATAAGTTTATAACTTATAATATAAAATAATAATAGGACTATAATCAGAAATAATAAATAATACCATACTGTAGTAATACCTAAGGTATTTTTACAGATATATAAATGATAAATGTTATACTGTTATACATACTTTGTACAGCGAGTAGCTAGTTGCAATATAGATTTTTTAATTTGTTTTACAAGATAGATATTTTGATTTAAAGCCAAACATATTCACGACGGCCAACTTACCAGTCGATTTCTAGAAAACGCGGTACACGTCAAGTTAACGACGAATGTAATGTATATAGCAACACTTAGAAAATGAATATATTCAACGAGTCTTACAGTTTTATGCCATGTTTCCAATCAAACTTCTATAATTTGCAACCTATAAATGTATTTTAGCTGCATTTTAAGTTTAAATAAATTAGGGGTCAACTTCAAGTAGGTCTCCCACAAAAGAAATTGTCGTAGTGTTCCCAAACTGGTGAAAATATTTTCAACTAATTTCTAACATGATATTTTAAAATTAACTAGTTGAGGGTCGGAGGTATATAGTTTTCAACCCGATATCTTCGTCACAAAATTAAAGTTAATATAGAATGAAAATTATAAAATTTTGGTTGTAAATATTTGGAAAATATTGGCATTGATTTAGAATCGATTTTATAACTCATATAGTGAACAATCACTGTCAATAATGAATTTAAAAATGTTGTGTGCAATAATGTTCGGATCGGCTTTATCACAGATTATTTTCTATTAACGGCAGCAGCCTTTGACACTCCAGATCCCCCCCTCCCCAAGGGATTGCTATGTGTGAGGAGGGGGGGGGGCGGAGACTATTTTAGCACCCCAAATTATTAATATAAATTCTGATCTGTACCGTATAAGTACACTTGTATAATTAAAATACCGATGACCGGTTTGTGGCGACACGCACAATCATGTGCATAGTGCGATTTACAGATTCACTGCCTTCACACCTGTTGCGGAAATCTATATTGTGCATTTTTTAAAAATTCACCAAAAATATGGTTAAGCCGCACAATCGCAGAATAATATGTTTTGGTAAATTATTATCTTTAAGTTAAATGTTAACATTTTTTCATCTACAAATGCTTAAATTAATCACCTGAAATGAATTTAATTGCTCGTATACTAAAATCAATGACAATATGCCAGATAACAGCCTCAAATAGGACTTTGGCATTCTGATTAGGTTTTAAATATTTCTATCGAATTTCTGTGTTCTATCGATAGTATACGCGTATTCCATCATACTTTTTTTACTAAAGCTTCGTTTTTTTTTTATTTATGTTCATATAATGGAAAAAGTGATGACAAAAATCAAATAGTTTTTCTAGACGGCTATGAAAAAAACAATAATAAAGGTTAGGTTATAATATAACTGTGAGACGTGTAAAATGCATTGACCTGCTACGTTTGTCCAAGTTTGTGTGTATATAAAATTATAAAATGTTATATATATAATTTTATATTGTATTACGGGTAGACAATGACATCACGCAGCGAATTAGGGAGGAACAATCGATGAGGGAGACCTTCTATATCATAAAATATATTATAATTTATAACATAATATAGGTTAATGCGAAAAATAATATTCATTATCATTATCATACTGTAATAATATGGTTTACATACGTGTAGACCACACTCCAAAGTCCGAAGTACAACTGTCGGAAAAGAAATCAGAAAATAAATATGGAGATAAAATGGTCTATACATTTAGATAATATACTTAATAACAATAGGTACTTGAAATTAAATTAATATACGGATAGACACGCATAGCATTTAAAACATATTATATTATAAAATAATATAATACAGGTAGGTACAAGGTACATATGATAATAATATAGTCCAAAGAGCAAATTCATAGAATTTATTGTGAGTCATTTTAAAATGATGCGTCATACGGCACATAATATATATTTTTACAAAGGCGCTCTATTGTGCTAATGTTATATTGTGCTCAAAAATACTCTTCAGAAAAATTATCCTGTTTTGAATCAACTAAATTGAATTCATTTTTTTTATTAATAGAGGAAAAAACTCTACAAGCCGAGCTCCACATTAATTCTGTTTTTCAACATTTTAATCTCCAAATATATAACTAGTAGGTAGTTTTTTACTTTTCTTAAAATTAAATAAGAATTCGGAATTAAATGCGAGCTTTAGAAAGTTTTCTTCTTTCGGATAAAAAACAGTTATGATAAGCCGATTATATTTATACGAGGCCTAAGAGTTGTTCCTATTAAGTAATTTTTGTTAACATTAAACACAACAGTTAACAATATTAGTTTTATCATTGTTTATCGATTGACATAAAATATAATAATCAATTGACTTAGTGCAGTATTGATGTAAGTATTCTTGTTACTTCAAATTATAATAATTTACACACTCGACTGTATAATATCACATAAATCATTTTTTGGGGACGGATTTGGTGTGGGGGTATAAATCTCATGTCCCTACCCTACTATCCGCTAAATAGCGTTAGCAGATTGAATGTGTGCATTACATAAATAAATCAGCTATAATGTTGTTATATAATTATATTCTATAAATACATGTCTAGGTTGAAAATGTACAACTAAGGGTTTGCTATGGTAGGGGGGTAGACACGACTTATAGCACCCCCAAAAATCCAAATTTTTTTTTTTATATTTACAAAAAGCTATGAAATTCTGATGTTTGCCGTAGTACTTAGTTCATTTTTATAATTAAAATATCGATAATAGGTTCGATGTGATGACACGTATCACCATGCATCGAACAAAGTGCGATTCACTGCTCTCACATTTTTACCGCGGGAATCTATATCGTCAGGCAAATTACCGATAAAAGAAGTGATACATCAAACAGTTTCAGAATATAGAGAAAAATCAAGTCGTGATTGTGATGGTGGTTGAAGGAGGAAACGACGTAAAAACTTATTTAATTAATTGTTATAATAGAACTTATATATTTATTATTTATATATTAGGTACTGTCAATAACTTTTGAATCAATACCGATTAAAGTAGAACGGGATGTATCGGAACGTGGTATTATAATGAAATAACTTGAAAATAATCGTATTATAGTGTTCGCATTAAACATTAAATCGTTATTTAACGTGTTCAATGTCGTCAACTTTTGAAATTTAATCACTCATAATTTTAGATTCTGAGCGAAGCGATTGATTTTACAATGATATTATGTGTTTTTTTAAAATTTTTTTTTTTTGTTTGTGCTTAGATGCTTAGATTTCTCCAATAGTATTTTTTCTGATAAGAAAGTGAATCTAAATGGTACTTCGGCAGGTCAAAGGTAGAATATCCCCAATAGTTTTCAAATAAGCTGGGAAAAACAAAATAAAAATTAAGAAAAAACGGGAATTTTTACGCAGAATCCGTTTTTGACATAATCGATTTCGGTTTCTGATGCAACTCTAAAACAAATGGCTGTATATTCATGAAATTGTCACTGGTTGTTAAAATTAGTATTTTCTATATACGATAAATAATACTTCCAAAATATTTTGATTCAGTTGACATACTCAGTTTCCAATATTTTTAGTTTCTCTTTCTATAAATGTCAATAAAATTTAATTTATTGAGTAAAAAAGTTTGAAAATTTAATATAGTGCTCTTAATATATTGTTACAATGACATTTCAAAAATATTAAAAATCCATTTTAACAAAATTACATAAAATAACCAAGAATAACAGTTTTAGTTATTTTGTTGTAATTTTATAATCTTAATTCAACTTACCGGTTACCGTATTAATAATAACTAATAAGTAAGAACAGTATAAATATAATATAAAATATCCACAATGACAAACCGTCTCAGCTCAGAATCGTTTTTCGTATATAATGATATTATATCATTTAACTCAAATTTAATACCATCCATTAAACAGTGTCTCACTTGTAACCTACTGTACAGCAGAGTGATTTCCACTTACCCGCTTTTTTTTTTATTTCAGTAAAAAGAATATTTCATTATATTTTCAAGTCATAGGCATTTTATTTAAATTTTTATGAATGTGGAACGGATAAAATAATTATTCATATATTATTTATATATTCGTGATTTGACGAACTATGTAAAACATTGAACTTTAAGTGCATATAAAAAAAACGTGAGACTATTTTTGATATTTTTTAATTCGTTAAAATATTGCACTGGTTTGGGGATGAGTTTTTTCTCAGTAAAGTATTTTTCACTGAACCGAATTATTATGACTTATATTCGTGGCGACCACCGTTGAGGAACGAATTGAGATTTATAGAAAAAAAAATCCGAGAATACAAATGGAGAGAAATCATCGTACATCTATAGGTATATAGACAAATCCACATAAGATCTAACAATAAGTGTTTCCAATATATTATTTGGGTCCACAATATTATAACGGAGGTACCTAAAGCAAAAAAAATATTTATAATCAATTCTACCGGATTATTATGAATTATATTCAAACAGACCACCGCCGAGGAACGAATTGGGATTCTTGGAAATATAAATAGTTTAAAATATATAACCACAAAATAATAATGGTTTTTGGCTAAGTGAATTTTATATTTTTTTTTCTTCGAATAAATATTTGTTCAGTTGTAGATGAAATGCTGGAATCGTTATAACTTATAATAATGTTCACGGTAAGGGATGAACTTTTATCGGTAAAGTAGAAACCGCATAACTTCAAAAAAATGACTCTGTCATAAAATAATATAATCTATAGATCGAACCGACTGCATCGTTCGGATTTCGTGTAAATGACCCAACCCAGAACAATTAATAATATAACACTGCAGTAATACCTGAGGTGTTGTGTTATTTTTACAGATATAAAATTATAAATGTTATACGGCTATACGTGTTTTGTGCAGAAAGTCGCTAGTTGCAACATAGATAAATATTTATTTATTTCAATGTTTTAATCATGATTTCTAATAATTTCGAAAACAAATGTCAAATGGTACCTACCTAGGTATGTTATAACTTATAAGACATATAGAATTAAAAATTTGAATCATTGTCTTTTTACGAACTGTACAACATTTAAATAAGAACTTCACATTTTATGTATAACTACACATTAGCGCAAGCTCCTCGTCCCCCTGCCACCAAAAAAAAAAAAAAGTAATCGTGTCAATTCCAATTCCATGCCACTGATTTTCAAATATAATAGGAGGATCAACTTCAAGTAACTCGCTACCCTACAATCGTCGCTTTGCCGATACCTGATTTCCAGATATAGGTACTTTTTGTTCTCCGTCCGTCCGTCACCGGCAATTTTGCCTTGGATAAACAGGACAAATGTAACCCTAATTATGCACCATGCACGACAGTGCCCCATCGGCAATCCGTATATGATATGATATGATAATAATTAATATATTACAACATTTTGCCGCCTTACCTGGCGATTCGGTCAGCGGTCACCGATTACCACAGTGACCACGACCACGGCAACCAGCCGTTTATCATTTTTCCCCCTCGAATAATAGTAATTATAAATTATTATAAAGCGCACGTTTCGTACCTATTATGATATTTTAATTTTATTTATCGCTCCGGTCATTGTATGTGTTATTGTGTTACCGCCAAGTGGTAATGGTTACAACAATGATTATATCGTACAACCATGTACTGTGTAGTGCACACGATATTGTTATTATAAATTATAATAATGATGTATTGCGGCTAACTATTATACAGAACGCAAACGCAAACAAACAGACAAACAAACACACAAACACAGCGTACGCACACCGACGACGACTCTCCAGATTATAAATGCCACCGATAAGATAACGAGCGCGTCGAGTAAGTGAGTAAGTAAGTAAGTAGGTATTATACTGTTATGATATATACGCACACACTGTCCGTGTACACCTTGCTCGTCGGACACACGCACAGACGCACACACACACACACACACACACACACACACACACACACACACACACGCACACACACACACACACACACACACACACACACACACACACGCACACACACACACCCACGAGCGCGGGCAGAGAAACAAACACCGACTACGACTACTGCGGCCGGAAACGAGTAATAATTTCACGGATCGGTTGGTGTGTGTAGAGCGAAAGCCACGCAAGACACGCAAACGTTTCCGGTCATATCGCGGCGGCGGCGGCGATTATCCGTTTTATACACACCGTTGTTGTTGTAGTTGTAGAGAACGATAAATTAAAAGCGTTATGATAACGCGACCGCGCAAAACGAAACAAAACGAAATTGTTTTATCGCGTGAAATCTATATAGGTAGGTACGACGACCGTGCGCGAGCATTGTGTAGTTTCGCGGCGGGTAGGTAGGTATTTTCAGATTACAATAATATTATTATACAGAGTGATTCACCCGGCACATCCACCCCCATTTTTTCATTTATTGTCGTACATTTTGATTATTACTCTAAAAAATCAATTATACCAACAATAATTGATAATGTGTAATAAATACTAGGTACTAGATCCAATATTACATCTATATAATATTTAATACTTGGTTCTCCCTTCAAAATAAGAAGTTTGTGTATCGCCACTGGCCACACCTTAGATTAAATTAAAAATTAAAAATATGGCGTTCCTATAGTAGAAACTTCCAAAAATCAAAATTTCAATAAATTCGATATTAAAGATAAAAAGTGGATCATCATCGCCCTGTATATATTGTGTGCCCGCGCCTCCGCGCATTAATATTATTGCTTATATTATTATTATTTATCATTTTCATTATTATCGCAACCGACAATCCGTTGAAACAATTATAACATATTATTATTATTATTTATCATTGACGACGTCGTCCGTGTGGCTGCTGCTGCACAACTGCGGAACGCCTCAGGTTATGGTTAGGTATGTATGTGAAACGGCAAACACACACGGAGAGTATTTTCCCGGCCGCAAGGCAATCAATTATCTTATACACACATTGCTATTGCGTAGGTACATGTATTATTGTAATAAACGTATTTTATGTACAACAACCACACCGCTTATAATAATAATATTATACCGAGCCCTCACTTGTCACCATAGACCGGTATAAATGAAATATGGACTCTTAGCAGAGAGGGAGAGAGAGGAAAAGGGTTGTTAGAAAAATATAGTATACAACTTAGTCCGGGGCGGTTGAAATAGCTCATTTTTGTTTTAATAACTATTTTTGATGCTTTCAATTTTCATTATAATTTTTTATTTTTTGATGGCACTGAAATCTTAACAAAACTTCATCTGTGAAATGTAAGAAAAATACTACAAAAATATTAATATCGGTGATCCATAGTGACTTAGTTTAGCTATAAAATTAATTGAATTGTATACCAATCAATAGCGTGTGTGTGAGAGAGAGGGAGAGAGAAGTTTAAAAACATTTTTTTAAATATAACATACACTTTAGGTCCTATCATATTATTTGACAACAAATTTGAAAACGTTAAATACCATAAACGCTAATGTTGCCAACATTAATGAATTGTTGAAATTCGTTGGTGCCCGACAAGTTAATAAACAGTTAACTAACCAAGTTAATAAGCCATTACTAACAATAATTTAAAATTAATCAATCATAATCAAATCATAACCACCTAATCACGAATTTGATTATCGCAACCAAACAAGCCAAGCGCCTATTATACTCTATGGCAATTGCAATGCTTGCTGTCGTTATACCCCGGCGTTTCGAAAAATAATTTTAGAAAACACTTTTTTTTTTTAAACATAATCAAACGTTTTTTTTTTTTTAAATTATCGAATTTTTACTCTACACGTTTGCCACCGCAGCGTTTTAACCAGATAGGTACCGGTCATCCGACTCCGCCGTTCGCCGAGATGTGTAATATTATAATCGCGCCATAACCACCCCCGCCACCAACCGCGGTATAGCCGCCCGAAAACAATTATTATCGCCGTCCTTACGCCACCGCCGCCGCCGAAAACGCGTCGTAATTATCGTACGGTCGGCGCTTACGTCAATTAGCAGCGAGTTATTGTGCTGGCCCAAACCCTTCCGCCGGCGGCCGGTGTCCGGCAACGACCACCCCCTCGTCGTCGTCAGCGAAACGATTTTCCGCACAAGTCGGAGCTCGCACGCACACGCACGCAAGCAATACGATAATAATATTATATACGTCTGCTGCGATGTGTGTGTGTGTGTGCACGTGGGCTTACAATATCTCGTTAGTACGAACGTTGTGCGTGCGGTCAATTGATGACGCCGTCGCTGCGCGCGTGTTTGTGTCGCGGCCACCGAGTGCTCATAGTGTGTGCGTACCCGAGTGACCTTTTGGTAGCGCCGAAACTCGGCCAAAACTCGTTTAGACGACACGCACAACACGAGTGCCGGCCGTCGCCGCCGAACCGCCGCGGCGAAGGCGTAAATATTATTCGATCGTCATTATATCGTCACGATTAATATCATATTATAATACGGTTAAATCAACTACCCTCCCCTATTTTAAACCCCGTGGGTAAACCTACTGCTAATATAATAATATCGCATCAATCGTACGGTCTTATAATAATATAAAATTGCACACCTGTCTCGCCAGATCGTTTGAAATATGATTGTTAATTACAAACTTTTAACGTAATTGTTATGCGTATTACATTTTTATAGTTCAATATATTATATTATTGTCTAATGTTTTTAGTAGAGTCGCACAGTATAATATATAGTCTGCTTTTCACAATACAATGGACAATATACCTATTAGAATTTATTGCGTGTGATTTACGTTTTTGTGGTTCATATTTTGTAGACATTTTTAGTTAAGTATTCTGCTATAGGACTAAAATTATGAGTAGGCGATTTAAAAATTAATACAAGTAGGGCGACATGTTAGAACTGTACGTAACTATACGTTTTAGAAAATTATCGAAAAAGTTAATTATTTTTGAAATGGTGAGTACCTAATATTATTACGGCTCCACAGTGACAGTGTTAAAATGAATAAGCGAAATTATATGAATTATTTATTTACTATATATATATACACAGTGTGTTCACCGATCTTGGGAACGTTCATGCAACATTTAAAACACAAAAACACAATTTGTTCGTATTTTAGTTGAAGAAACAAACATTGAAAATCGCTTGGACTTAGAAACATAGTAAGATCTACGGAAAGTCCTACGGTTTCGACTGGCGATTAGATCTATACAACGTTTTCGTATATCGATTATTGTAGTCCGATTACAACTATATAGAACTAAAATTAAAATTTACTAAATGTGAGCCACTTCAAATTTAACCATAAATATTAATTTTATTTTAAAATATTTGTACAGTTTTTATTTTTAGGTATTTGTTTGTTTATAAAATGTTGTACTCAATACTAAATAATATATATTTTAATTGGTTTTAAAAATTACAACATTACAACATTTTTAAATAATAATCAAATCGTTAATAATAATAAAATATATAATGTTATTTTATTTTATATTTTGTATATTGATAAATCGAAAATAAATTATGTCATTGCTTTAAATCTTTATGATGCTTATAGCCCGCCGCGAGACGTCTCGCAAAGAGTCGATTGCGTTTTTTCTCGCAAGATTTTTCTATTCAAAAAAAGTATTTCCACGTACACGAGTCTTGCACGAATCGCGTTGGTATGGAACAGAACACGGGACCGACAATGAGATATGTCATAATATGATACGATTGGAATTTATGATATTATGCGATTTTCTATGGCCTTTCAAAATATACGAATACACACCGGTCGTGCCACGTGCAACGTAAAATAAATTCAAAGTTCGAAGTCGAAACAAATAATTATGATAAAAAAATCGTGTGGTAACATTATCATTTCAGGAATACGTCTATTGTAGTCGTATCGGTTATTCCTTATTACCAACAGATAATATTGAGTTCTATATTATCTATGATTATTAGTTATTACTTATTACTTATTATTATAGTGAAAACTGATAAAGATAACATATTACAGGCCAATAACTAACATAATATTATTTATTAATGACGGTATGTCGGACTTGGAACGTGGTGTGGACTTTGAACTGTCACTCGTCACTATCGTCTGACGCCCGTCCAATCGATCAATTGTGCTGAACTGATTTCTAAATTTCAATAAAGAATCATATCTATATTATTTTGTACTGTTATTTCTGTCGTTATAATTTATACACATACTCCTCGTTATTTACGTCTCTAAAGCCGTCTCGTCCCGCAGCCGGACCACAATATTATAAAAAATGATAATTTCATTAGTTTTTTCGTCATCACATGCCCAATTTATACCATGCCGACTGCGAATTGGGTTGACGTCCCGGTCCCACGATATACGCATAAACCTGTGGTATGTTACAGATATTATATTATAGGTACACATAGGTACAAACACGAAGAAAAATGATAAACAATATTATAAGCTGTTAATATGCTATAGAATCAGTAAATGATAATCGAATCATAATTATATGACACACTCTGCGCTTTAATTATAGTATAAAAAAAACTCTCCCTATCCAAACCAGTATTGCAAGAAATATACAAAATTAGTTTAGGTAGTTATACCTACATAAAAGAGTTATAATTGTACTTCAAAATGTACAAACAGTTTGAAAAGTCATGAAAATTTGATGACAGTCAATTCACTTTTATATTTAACATGGGTAATATAACAGAGTTAAATGGTATACCTATATGTCCAGAACGTACAGTTTAGTATGATATGAGTTTGTAAATAGGAGACAACGCATGCGGATGTAGCGTCTTCCTTAACGTGGAAATTCGTTAAATATTTTGCCTCTGTAGCCAACTAGCCCCAATGACGTTTATTATTAATAAAATAACATTATTATTATATTTTCAACGCAGAAAATACACGAGATCCTCTGGATACCGCCGATTGTTAGCATCGCCTTTTGATCACCCGACTACAATAAGTATTGAACGTGACAGTATATTATTCTATATAGGTACCACCCGACTGGCCATTATATTATTATTTTCGTGTGCAGCTAATCGTCTAGACTATTTTCGCCGTAAACAGCCCAACATCCGGCTCGCCGCAGACTATAGTGTCATCAATAGAGGTATTATTATATTATAATATAAAATGATAAATTATTGCTGTCGATACCTGCCGTGCAGCTAAGAAGTCAATTGTCGCGCGTGTACCGTATATCCGCACGATATGGGATATTCGTCGTACACGTTATACAGTTATTTACAACAGTTTTGCCGTTCCTTTCCTTCAATAATAATAAAAGTAATATAATAAACACGTACAACAATAATATCATATATATATCAACATCTTGTCTGACGACCGAAACCGTGAAAAAAATTCACTAACGTGTATCACACCCCCCGGCTGCTAATCCGTAGGCAATAGTGCAATACGCCCGGGGTGTCGGCGTATTGTGTTGACTTGTCCGAAATCGGTATACGTTTGTCAAACATTAATAATTCATTGCCATTGAATTTTATTTCTTTTTTCTCACTTGTTGCCTGCGGCGGCTTCGACTAGTCCAAAACGATGAAATGTGTATAATATATAAAGGTGCCTACTTAAAATAAATAGTAGGTAGTATACCGTCTCTTTTTCCACGAACAAACGCCGCCGCAGTGTTTGACGATAATAATTTTTTTTTTATATCGGTTTTCGACGCTAAGTACGAATTATTTTTGACGCAGAGCGGGAGCAAGCGAGTACAAGTGCGCACACATTCATATTCAAACAAATCGGATAACGGAAATAAAAAATATAAAATGTTGTGGTTTAGAATGCTTAGATATATTATTATTTACTACATTAACAGTCATGTGTACACACACTCACACACACTCTTATAGTAACAAAACTGAAAAAATATTATGACTAGTCAAACTTTTTATTAAATATGATTATAGTCTGTAGGTTAGAAGAAAGAAAATTGTGGTAGCATATACTTATCCAAGAAATGTCATGTATTTAACGCATGCTTAACGTGGACATTGCCGTTATTGACCAAAATCATCCATTCGCTTTTCGGTCGATTTACTACTCGACCAAACCAAAAAGTTTAATATCTAATTTCTGTAATAAAGAACAAAAATTATTAACAACATAAATTGTATACGTAAAATGTTTATATGCATAGATAATAATGTAATACATAAACGTCATAAAATATTAATGATAATATATTTTTTCTATCAATAATTATTTGATCTATTGATCTTTTACAGTTATAATATAAGCATGCTCAAATTTTGTCCACATTTATAGGTATGTAGGTATCTATTTTATTTTATACATAATTATAGACAATTATCAAAAATATAATTTAGGTGTATAATTTTTTTTTATTTATGTACCTAACTAATTATTATTAAATATTAATATAATATTAAACTTTTTGGTTTGGTTGAAAAGTGAATCGGCCGAAGATTACTAGACCCGCCCCTTAAAGAGTACCTACCCATAATCGATAGGGTCAAAAATGGTTTTGCGTAAAAATACAGTTTATCCCTATTACGAAAAGAACTAGGAATTTTCTACTATTAAATCCTCCACCCCAAATATATTAAAGTAGAAGACTAAAACCAGCTTTTACTGTTCCAAAAGGTGATCCATACGAACAAATAATGTTATATAAGATTATGATAATATACGAGTAATTATACATCTCATATTTGTATACCCAAACCCATTACACATTTCTATGCAATGCTATAAATTGCCTATAATTGATATGATACTGAATGCAGGTGCAATTATACATGTTTTATACGTATTAAGTGTTAAAAGTCATTTAAATTAATGATAATACAACTTGATAAATAGTAATTTTATTAATCCTCGAATAATAATAATATTTTACTTAATTTACGATACTCAAAATTACCTATTTTAATGTCATTACTAATCTGTTACGTTATCTTTATGTATGGCCATAATATTTTTTCACATCTAATAATTGGTATATTTATATCGACATTAAATTAATCAAGTTTTGGATTCATAAAAAAATGTTTAGTGCATATTATAAAAATAAAATTCTAGTAGTAGTAAAAAGAAACCGTACTTACTTAAAGAGTGCCAGTTGAAACTATCGAGTTGCCACTATCAAGTTCTATTACATATCTAAGCGTTCAACATAAAATAATCAGGTATGACGTACTTATATATATTATTTGAATTCACTTTGTATAATTATTTTTAAATTAAAGAAATAAAGATAGGTAAATTTAAAAAAAAAAGGAAAGTCAGCGCTCAACTGTACAGTAGGTGTCGAGTGTCATCATTGAGTAAGTTATTGTAATATAATATGTGCTGAATAAGAATTCAATGAATAATGATAAATCATTTGCATATTCACAATCTCGGTCTTGTCTCTTTAGCCGATAGAAGAGTTGATACTCCTTTACTCTCCCAAGTTAATTTTGAAGTTCCATCCCGTCAAACTAGCCGTCCGTTTCCTTCGCTATTACAGCTCACAATACTAATTACGGCAGAAACCATCCAATTGATAGGATGAGCACCCTCACATGTTTAAGAAATATTAATAAATATTTCTATATTACTATTATAGTATTATGTACCTAATTATTTATATATCTAATTTCATTTAATTTTGTATTATTATTATCTGTACCTTATTATACTACACATATTAATGCATGTTATCTTCACGATATTTCAAAAATTGCTACTAGTAAAAGCGGGTAAGTGTAGATAACACCCAATTAGGTTAAACATACATATTTTTGTGAATTATATTGGGCTCACTGACAGTAATTAAATAAATATGAAAAATGATTCTAACGAATAACCATAATAGGTACATGAAAATTTTACCAAATATTTATAAATATTACCATTTTCTGTACATGATAACAGTTTTCTAAAATATTGACCTATTCATATCATATAGCTTTAAGACATTTTTTAATCTTAATTATTTTTTTTCAATTACTATCGATAAAAATATTTTATTTTGATAAAAAACTCGAAAAATGTTTAAGTTAATTAAGTTATTATTAGTGTAACTAATAAAAAAAATTGAGCTTGAATTCACAATATTTTTTTATGAGCGTCTGAAATTAGAATTTTTATCAAATTTGTCAAAATCACGAACATTTGCAAATTATTTTTTTTTCAAAAAATTTAAAAATATATTAGCAATAAATTTGTAGCCATAAATGGGTACTATTTTATCGAGATATTCATAAACATTCAGTATAAATTAAAAATATAATACTGATTATTAATAATATTAAGAATGTTAAGAGAACGTCGCATTCGTATAATATGTGGTCTTTGTCTTACACGCGTATGAAATACCAAATTTTCGAATTTCAGGTTACATTTTTGGTTACAAAATTATTCAATTATTTTTATAACAACTTACGAGAAACCTTAATAATATTTTCCAATCTTAGGTATACAAATATTAAATATATTTTTAACTACATAATAATTGTTTAATTTTCACGATTTCGACGAATTTCTAACTATACAATCGCACATAAAAAATTCTAAGGATTTACACTCATTTTTTTTTTTAATTTCTCTAAAATTATTATTTCCGTTTAAATATCTATAGTTTCATATCAATTTTAATTTCAAATGTCTATATAATAATACAATATATATTTTTTAGATTTTATGATTTCAGTATGAACAATGCTTATTTATAAATTACAAAATAATTTGCAATATTTGTTGTTTTGAAAAATTTGAATTTCATGTTTGTAAAAATATTTTCAGGTCTTTTGATACATCAAAAATGTTTTATCGACAATTAAAGAAAAAAATCAAAAATTTAAAACGTCTTTATTTATAGCTTAAAAAATGTCAAATTATTTTGAAATTAATACCACGCGTACTGGAAATGCTAATATAAACATATTTTGGTGAATATTTAAAATATATATGGTTGTTCACTTTCAAGGGAATTAAAAATATATTGTATACCTAAGTATAATATAATTTTGAAAAATTATCAGTTTTCCTAATTTTATTTTTGTTTTTCCCAATTATTAAAAAAACTGAAAAGTACTGAGAACTTTTCCCTTTTGAACCTCCAAAATACCACCAAGATTCACTTTCATATCAGGAAAGATATTTTAGATATTTAAGTATTTTTTATCCTATAAAAAAATAAAAGGTATCTTTAGGTTCAAAAAAATCATGTCATTGTAAAATCAATATATTCATTGGCCCGCTGAAAAACTAAAATAAAAATCGGGTAAGTGAATGGTAAGTGAACTGCTGTACAGTAGGTTACAAGTGGGTCACTGTTTGATGGATGGTATTAAATTTGAATTCAATGATATAATATCACGAAAAACGATTCTGAGCGAAGATGATTTGTCAGTAATATATTTTATATTATATTTTAATTACTTATTATTAATACGGTAGCCTAGAAGTTGAATCAATATTATAAATTACAAAAAATAACTAAAATCGTTATTCTTGGTAATATAATATGTAATTTTGTCCAAATTTTAACATAAAATAACTATAAAAAAAACTGTTTTAATGTATATTTTTTAGATTTTTTGCTTACAGAATTAACTACTTACGTGTAACCTTGTTTTAAATTTTCAATCCTTTGCAATAAAACTCTCATCATTTTTTAAAATTTTAACTCTGCTATACAGCAGTTGTAAAATATTATGACTATGTATTTTTAATATTTTTCAACGGTTATTGTAACAATATATCAGGAGCCTTGTATTAAATTTCCACGTATTTTGACCCAACAAACAGTAAAAACTATATAGCACTTTTATCACACTTATCATCTTGCTGAATCTATATATTCACGAATATTTTATAAAAAATCAGCCAAAACCCTTGAATTTGTATATGACAATTTTAAAATAAACATATGCTGTAGCTACAGTTATTTGTTTTGAATTACAACAAAATAAGAAAATTGATTTTGTAGAAAAACAATTTTGCGTAAAAATTATGGTTTTCCTGAGGTTTTTTTTTTTGTTTTTCCGGAGCTCTTGAAAACATTGAGAATTTTTAATTTGACCTTTCAAATGCACCGACTAGATTCGCTCTCCCATAAAACAAGGTACTGTTGAAGAAAATCGAAGCATTTCCACTGCCCCGAAAGGTGATGATAGACAAAAAAAAATATATATATATATATAAAAAACACACGTCATTGTAAAATCAATACATTCATCGCTCCGCTAACAACCTAAAATTATATCATTAAATGTGAAAAATGAATATCCTGTTTCATAAAATAATTAATGGGTTGATGGTAGTTTGACAAGTAAACATAAGGTGATAAAATAGTCTTCATACAATGCTATATCAATATTATATTAATGAAAAATACAATGAAACTTTTATAGGTTAATTTTTAATCGTTGGAAAAACGTACGATAAATTGTATGTAAGAAAACTATGTCTGTAACTTATTTTTATTCGAAATAAAGAATTTTGACATACATAGTTGAGTAATACTATATTTATTTGATTATTCTGATTTCAAGTATTAAAATTTGTTATAGACCAAAATGTTTCCAGTGCAAGTATGGGTTTTATTTTCAGTGATGGTTATTTTAAATCAGGCTGTAATAATTAAGTTGAAGAGACCTCCAGGCAGATATATTGATACCAGATACAGCAAATATATTACATACCCAGACGGCAAGAGAATTATAAGCAAAGATATTGATAGCCGAAACAGTTTAAATATTACTAACCCAAACGCCAAAAGAAATAAATGCCAAGACATTGGCAGACAACTCGGCGTAAACATTACTCATATTCTCCCACTCTCTAGTAAAAACAAAACTTTTTGTAAACACACAGACGCATCTAACCGGACTCATATACTTATTCACATACACGGACACAAACACACACACAAACATAAACACAAGCACACAGGCAAACATAAAGACGAGCATACACACAGACATAAGCACACACACAAACACAAGCACCCACATAGACACAAGCTCACACACAAGCACACGCACACACACAAACACACACACAAGCACAAAAAACCACAAGGGCACAAAGATTCACAAGGACACAAAAGACCACAGGGACACACGTTCCCTCACATCCACCTACGCTGGTGAACCGAAACCAAGTCACCGGGTGCCAATTTTTTGGTGATGGACAAATGTTACAAGAAATTATAAAAGAAATACTTACTACAATATTAATAATTTTACCTAAGTGCTAAATAATAAAAAAAAAATGTCTTTATTAATAAATTAAAAACATAGTGTATTAAGTTAAAACCATGTTAATCAGTTATCACTTATTAGTTATTATGACATATCTATAACCGAAATTAAAACTTATTAGTCAACAATATTTGTTTTATTTAATCACACCATATAGTGTATACAAATTATTTAAAATAAATAAATAAATATTCCTTGATGGGCTCGAATTAATAATTTAGTTGACACAAATGTATAATTTCCCAAAACGGTATTTAGGTAGGTACAACTCGTGTGCAGTACAAACAATTATAGTAGTATACATTTTTAACAACATGATTGGCTATTATTTAAAAATGTTGAAAGTTGAACAGTTATTATGTGTGACGCACTAACCAGCTAAGTGGTAGATAATCATAAAATAAATTAATCTAGGTACTTATTTTCAACCGAGTTAAGTTAATATTTTAACTGTTTGTTAGCTGTTAGCTTATAAACCAATGCAGGTTAACTTTACCAATTCAAGTAAATTGTTTTATTAAACTTCCCAAGTTTTATAAATGCGTCTTGTACTATCGGCTATATCCCGCAAGCGCGTGCGCTGATAAGTCTGTTATAGAAAATTTATCGTCGAATCATTTAATCATTTTTGTGGTTATTGCACCGCGGTTGATATCGATTTTTATTTTTTTCTTCCTTACCATTTTATTGGTCTCGTGCAACTACTGTATTATATACATATGAAAAATAAATATAGGTACCTAACCAACCTACATATACATATATATATATATATATATCAACGTAATATTTTCATACGTTATTCGAGTTTTATTACCGGAAAGAATCTCTTCCGTGAAACATTAATCTGGTATCTCTTTCGGGATATGCGCCCTACATAAATATAGATGGAAAAATATAAAATACTAATAGGAGATGGAGCGGAGATGGGAAAAGAAAAAAACAAATAATAATAATAATACCGCAGCGGCGTTTTTATTGCCGTCCGTCGGCAATATTTTCCCCATATAAATATATATTATATCCCTTGGTGTGTACTTTATTTCAAGACCGTTTTCTATTAAATAATAATAATCATAATAATAATAATAGTGTTATTGTATATATACAGGGTTATTCAAAATGAATTATCCGAGGCCTTTGCCCCCGGCTTCCAAGTTCACATTATCAGGTTCACGGTTAAAGATACCGTGTATGGATATTAATTTCCATATGCATGGAATAAATTTGAGTTCCGATTAGATGTTGTCTGTTTGACTAAGGGAATAGAACATTAATTATATGTACCATTAATTACATTTGATAAACTATTTTATTTAATTTATCATAATATTTACACTAAACTTAAAAACTAAAAATATACCTATAGGTATAAGCATTTTAAATCGGACGAGTCATTACGAATAACCCTGTAATACGTTTAAGTACCGTGAAAATATTTGTCCGAAGACGGGTGGGTTGTTTGAGGGGTGGTGGTCAGAAATATGTAGTTGTTGGGATTTATTATAGTATAATATGCTGCGAGCGAAATGGAATTTTTATAAAATAAGTTTAAAAACAATTCCATTGAACGATTGTTAATATTATAATATCCCTTATTAATATTACATTAGTTTGATACGTGTTTTTTCGCGTAAACTGGTATACTACCTTTACAAGCACTACTAGTTAGTTACATAGGTATACAATATAGGTACAAGCGAACAAATTTAATTACGTTCAAAAAATGTTACTAGTGCAGTATACATATTTGGTTAATATCTAAAACAAAATTTTGAACAAGTTTTATTGGAATCAGTCCGAACAAAATTTTTTGTGTGATAATTTTCTGAATATATCTTATAGGTACAATTGTTTCGGGTTGTATACATTTACTCAAAACAATGTATCAAAAAATGTTTGAGGAATGCGATATATTGGCATGGAATAATTATTAATGCATGATCAGCGATGACAGGTGACATAACTAAAAAACTAAAAAAATTATCTAAATGTCAAATATTAAGATTTTTTTTACCAGTTTACAACTCAGAAATATAGGTACTCCTGTACTCTTGCCTGGACTACATTGGTGAATATTTCAAATTGGATTCGCTCAAGAGGGGGTTGCAATTTTAGTTTGTCTGATGTATTTCAAAAGCTTTTTACTACATTATTTTCAGCCACGTAACGAACGCAGAGGGGGGGGGGGAGGAGGCAAGAATGGGTAGTTTCCTTCATTTGGAATGTTTAGGTCAATATTCATAAGGATTTAACTATTTATATTTATTTTGGATTTACTTAAAATCTAGCAAAGTGTTATGGAAATGATATCATGTTACTACGATTTCAAAAATGATTTAATTAAATTGCTTTCTACTAGTTTACTAGTTTTCTATTTTTATTTTTTTGTGTATTCTTAACCTATACCTACCTATTGAGAAACGAAGACAGTAGTCATTGACAAAAACCTAGTTTTTGTTTCTATAGTTTTTTCCTTGATGTGAGTTTACGATACGAATTTTGCCTTTGTGTTCCATTACAAACCTAATCGATACCTAGCCGTAATACTCAAATCACCTTTGTTTATTATTGCTATCTACATTCGTTGAAAATTTCAAACGCTCTAATAATAATACTGTAAGAAAATCAAACTATATAACTGATACCAGGGATACGGATGCTTTCGAGCAGTACCGTCGATGTGATCAACGCGATAACGTATGATTAGTTGTTTCTATGTTACACTGTTGTCGCGTGTTGTTTCAGTGTTGTTTGTATTCCCGTATTAAATTAATTAACAAATGTCTAAAGGAAAAAAGGTAAATTATCCGCCAGTAAAGTTTTAAAAAGTTAAATATCTGAAGAATTTATTTCTAAGGGGAAAAATAATGTTTTGAGAGGAGATCTAATTGGATATATATATATATATGTATATATATCATTTTTGAGATTGTTTTTTTTTTTGTTTATTTTAATACCATTAAGCGTATTTTCTAAGTTCAGATTTTGATGATTTTAGGTGCTTTAAGTCTGATCATGGCGCTCACATAAAAATAGTATTCCGATTTACGACATAAATAATATACAAATCAATATTCAATTTCTGAATACGAATTTATTGTTTTTATTAAAGTACCTATGACCTACCTATATTGAAATTAGGCAACAACAAAAAAATCATTTTTAACCCGGTCATTGACTATTATCAGGTATAATTTTATACAGTATAATGGAATATAAGTATTATTATATTTAATAACTATGTAAATTTAAATTTAAAAATTGGTTGCCCGTCCCATCAACAATTTCCTATGGACACACTAGCGTAACAGGATGACATAACGCGGTTTACGTAAAACATGTTACAGACGTATCAACCATATATATAAGCGAACACATTGTTGGAAAAATGATTTTTGTTTTGCTGGTATAAATCACTGACCACATGCAGCGGAGTCGCGTGTTACAAACGTATTAAAAAATATACAGTCAGAAGCATGACTTGGTTTTAGTTGTTACAGGGACTAGAGTCCTAGTAACCCGAAGTTCAAATTAAGACCACACCTATAGCTCATCATCATGAGCGTCACTAGAGTTTAGTGGTTTGAGAGAGCCATCAATCAAAAGTTGAAAATAAACCATATAAAATAAAAGCGTCCCAGCATTAAAACAAAGGGAAAAAATAAAATATGTATAGGGTATATACCTATATAAGTACATAACTAATGACTAATTATTAATGGTTTTACACATTAAGCCCAGGACAGTTTTTTCTTTATGCTTGGATTTGGATTTTAACCAGTATAAGGGCATATAAAAACATCTATGGAGTTAGGGCAAGCCCCCCTGTAGTTGCTAGTTATGCCCGTGTATATAAAACGGGTAAAACTAAAACAAAATTCGAGGTGCACCGAAATGGGTCGTAACATTATATTAATAATAATAGAGCGTATTTTCATTGGTCGATCGGGGTATATATTATAATATAATAATGAAGCAAGAGATGAGAATAATTGCGGCAGTTTGGTGCACCCGCGAACGTCTCGCGAAGGTCGCCCGCCCACATCTGCACCCCTTGCACGCTGCAGCCGTCTTCACTGCGGCTACGCTGTATATAATATATATGTATAACACGTTATAATTAATAATATTACGCGAAACTAAAGTTATTCCGTTCAAAAGTCGCCCCGTAAAATAGCGCCGGCACCGAACGCCGGGCGATTAATTTAACTCGACTGCGTACATGTATATATATACATAGTACGCATATATATATTATTATAATATATATACATCCTCCCTCCCGACGGTTGTCGTGGAGGGGAGGAAAAGGGGTCTTAAAACGCCGAAACTTTACTCTAAACGACCGCCGCCACCACCGGCCATTATATTATATAACCCTCTCCTCTTTCGTCTTCTCGACCCGCCCCCACCCTACCCCTCCACCATTTAATATTATTCGTGCTCGGCGACGGCGGCGTGTGCGTTCTTATGCAATGACGTTTGTTGTGTATATATATATAATTTTCTGTGGAGCGGCGGATGGCTGTGCTCCGGTCGAAGAGCGTAGCTGTAGGTGGGTGGGTGGGTAGTACGCGGGACGAATAATTACCCAGTAATTCATTCGGGTAATTAAAATAACCAGCATCAATACGGTATGGCTGCTGCTGTTGCTGCTGCGGAGAGAGATGAGGTGTTTTCGCGTATCATAATTTATATATATATATATATATATAGGAATAATACATTATTATGCAGTGGGTAGTATAATATAGTGTATATATACGTGTGCGGGTAACGACCGTAATTTATTCACTCGATCGAGTTATTTATAAACGGTTTTTCGTATTATCGGCGGTAGTTCTCGTTAAATAATATATATATAATATAATATACTCTTCCCTCCGCTCCGCACATTTATAACACATTTATATACAGCAGCCTTATAGGATACTCGGACCAGAGAAGTTATAAAATTCAAAGCGTTTTTCCCCGCCTCGCCTATTGTGATTACCACACGGTATATTATATTGCTATAGTACCACGCGGTACCGACGCACATGTAATGCGTATATGTACCAGCCTATATTTTACCATATACCTACTTACCGCGCATATCATCTATAGTTTGTAAACTTTAATATTTTTTATCGTGTTGTTTGGCCGGTGAACTCATTGTTCGAAAAAAATATTATGGAACCATGTAATAGCCAATTTATTCAGAAATATTTAGTACAATTTTATGAAATATTTATAATTTTCATACCTACCAGAATGATATTGCGGGACTCCAACGGCAGACGCTTTATTCAATAGTATATTGTCTTACCTAGTACTGAGACGACGACTTAATCGTAAATGACCACGAAAACTCAAAGAGAAAAAGTCAAGATATTTTCACGGTGTGTTATTGATGCTTGTGTATGTGCCCTGCAGACCGCTACGAAGTTCGATTATCGATTGGCAGCGTTCGAACTAATTAGGCACCCGATATATTATAGAAACGCGCACCCCTCCTGCAGCTGGTCTCGTCCAAGGCACGACGTCGAACGGTCGAACAGTATATGAATCACGCCCGATGTGTTGCTCGACAAACTCAGGAAAAAAAGAAATTGGAAAAAAAATTGGTCCTGATGCGGCATTGACTTATTCCTATAGCGACGGAGCCAAATATCGATTTTCTCGCGACTGTTCGATACTGTCTACGTTATATATATATATATACTTTGAATATATATATATTATATAGCTTTCCATTGAATACCTACATTTTTGCGGTGTACTTACCTATAATTGATTTAAAAAAAAACTACTAATATATATAGTGCATACAGTTGTATGCACTAGAATCGGATTTGAAAAATTAAAATAGTCTTTCCCCTACTATTATAAAATAGTTATATATGACTGATAAACGTTTATGGAAAAAAATAATAACATTTAAACCTTAAAAAATAATATACTGGCATTAAATACAATTGATTATGTTTTCATTTCGTCTATTCTATTCACTGCGTACTTTTGGGTTAGGCGTTTAAACATGTACAATTTTGTTTTCTCTTTAAAGTTTAAACTGAAAATTGAAAACAAATTCAATATTTTTCCTGAAAGTGTTACATAGAATCAATGCGGTAAAGTGTACAATCTATATTAGTTAAAACGATGGCAAAAGCACCGTATCCCAACGTGTTAGGAAACCATAAAAAGAAAATAGCTAAGATTATGTGGATTTCCATTATCTATATATAGGTACAATAAATGGAGGAAATTAAACGCTACCGTGGCAACAAAACGCGAAAACCGTTCGAGATCTTGAAGGCCACTAGGCTAGAGTTAGATACATAAGAGTAATAATCTGGTAGTTACCAGCTTTATATATTATAGGTCGTTGGTAACGATTGTTAAACCTAACATAAAACTGACAACTGTTAACTTAAGAAATGTAGGTATGTCTTTATATAAATACACATTTTTACACCTTGTCCACAACTATTGATAATATCATCACAACAAAATAAAAATAATACGGCAAGGGGAGCAGGAGTTGAAGCCATCATAAGCCCTCTGAGTACGCCACGGTGAAGTATTATAATTTATAAATGTATAAATGCAACATCAAAAGTCAAAACATTACCAAATTCCAAAAAAAAATGATACCTTGGAGTATTCAACTATCGCGGTTTATGATGACATGTAGAAATATTAAACGGATTTTAATATGTACCTATACTATCGAAAAGAAACCATTATCCACCGATTTGTTGTTTTCGCTCAACAACATGACAAATTTAAGTTCAGCACAAACAATTTTGTGTCGTTAGCTATATTTAATAAGTACCTGCTATATTATCAAACTTAATGGTAACAACATTATAACAATTAACGATCAGTATTTTTACGTTTGTTTTTTACGATATTTCAGTATTTAAACGATTATTGAGTACTTATATTATGTATAATATTATGAAATAAAAATACCCATAAAGTCATAACTCAATTAACAATATAAAAAACTAACGTACAAGCAGTAAGTTGTACGTTGCTACCTTTATAATGTGGTTATAGATGTTCTACATATTTTATTGAATGTACGGTTAATCTTATTGTATATTAAAGCGTCAAGTGTATTAATACCTGACGGCTAAAGCTACTAATTAAATTAGTGAAGGCTCAAAAAAATAGCATTCAGCATAAAGTTTAAAAAAATCGAATTATTCAAAGTTTAACACCTATCGTAGAAAACGTTTTTGAATTATGAACAAAATGATTACCTAGGTAACATAATGGCATTAACCGTTCAGTCATTAAAAAACATTGTAAATGTCAGCAAGCGATAAAACAGAACGAAAAATAAAACATAAAATGTTCAAAATTCTTATGCATATACCTACAGTAAAGTGGTGGCGAATCAATATTTTCAAGTCTATAACACATCTAAAATAATACCTATATATTATATTTTAATCGATGGAATTGTTTTAATATTATAAATATTTAAAAAAAAAACCGAAAATCGATCTCGAAAATGGCCTGGTTTTGTTTCAACGATGGTTTTGCGAATTCCGATATAGTTTTCGGGTGTATACTCACGCGTTTAGGTCTTTCCGTCCGCCGCTCGTTCACCCCCACACGCTTATTTATAATATAATATATATGTGTTTGCTGCAGCCCCCACGATGTTATATGTGTACGTGTCGATCATTGCCAATAGTCGGCAATGGATGGGGGGGTTGAGAGGAGAAACGTCGACGGGCAATCATCTTGATGTAGCTCTGTCCACCGCCCACCCCACCTGTAAATCGCCGAACTGTACGTCGCGCATAGGCTACAGTAGGGGTGGTTTTCGCAGCTTCGTGAGGTCAGCTGCCTACACTGAGGCAACACGGAACAGAGCATCCCACCCACCCTGTATAATAATGTAGGTTTATATATAATACACGAGCGTACAACTATATACATATATAGGTATATTGCAATACAGACGTACACACAACGCCCTGTGCGAACGATGATGATAATAATAATAATAATAATAATAATACGCACTCTGGTTATTAGTCCCGAGTTACACATTAACCGAGGGCACCGGCCGCGGCGATTCTCTCGTCCGTCGTCAAAAATAAAGACCGCCGCGCCGGTAATCGCGGTCGTTGGCGTATACCGCGTATAATGTTCGCGGCCGGCTACACGCACACTGTAAGCGTATATATATATATACATGGTTTGTACAGCATTTGTCGATTACAGACTATTTCCCTCGTCGGCGCGATGCAGTTTTACAAGAATCATTCCCATTATATTTATATATACAGTGAGAGAAAGAGAGAGAGAGATTAAGTTGGGGCTCAGTATTGTAGTGGAAGTGTCTCGGCCGGCACTTTCGGGTACTACAATAATATACTAATAATAATAATACATATAATAGCACATTACGCGCGAAAATCGAATCGATTACGTGTCCTGCAGGCTGCAACACTGGTTGTCACCGTCGGTTCGAGTGTATTTCACTGCGCATTTTGCTCCGGTCTGACCCAATCAATGTGTTCTAATATAATATAATGATATACTCGACAGGGCTATAATAATATTGATAGTGAGTTTTTGTCCTTATGTGACCGCTTCACATACCTCGTGCCAATTTCTGGTAAATCGAACTAGCAATTATAATTTGAAAAAAATAGAAAACAGCAACTCAACTAATACTATTAATAATTATACATATAGGTACTACATATATTAAAATATGTTTGTTTGATAGAAGTAATTTTGTAAAATCGATATAATTGAATTATATATTACAAAACAATACATAATATATTATGATACCATTCCGTGCCGAAATGAACGAAAGTACATATTATACATTTCACTGACCACCCCTCTTTTTTGAAATTTGAAATTTCTGATCACGCTCATAGTTTTTTTTATCGGCTTGGAATTGTTTGATTGTTTTCAAGATTTGTTCGACGTTCTTACAAATTTTCCCTGAAGATTGGAAATTCGTTTTTAACGTTCAAATATAATTTATCGGGAGAGTCCCGTGCGGGTGTAGTCGTCTAAAGGCACAGGTATACCGTCTTCTATATAAGTATAAAACGGAACGAAATCGACTCGCCACAATTCCACTCGGGACGGAAATAACGTCGCGAAATTACGTTTTCCATCAAACAAAATCACTTTCTATGTATATGCACATAAGTATAGCGGTATACGTCGCGGTAGCAGTATATATAATAATATACACGCCAGTCGGTCGGCATACACTTTATAATATGTCTACATACGCACACGCGGTGTTTTGGGTAGGTACATGACACATGTGTGTATGTAATATACTCGTGTGAGTGCGTGTGCAGAAACGGTCACGCGTGTATGGCGATGGAAAGCTTTTTGTGAAATATTTACAAGTACCTGCGGTAGAGGGTTTTTCTCTTTAGTTTTCTTCCTTTCTTTCTTTCGTTTTTTCGAGCGCCGCCCCCGCCCCTCCCCTCCATCATCTCGTCACCCACCACCCTTGCCGATATTATTCAATTCGACCGCTGTATAAATGTACCACCGCGTACAAGCGACGTATCGCTTGTACTCTGCAGAACTACCTCACTCCCCGCGCCGACGATCGCCCGCGACGGAACGGACCGACCGACCGACGGACACAAACGGAATGGTTAAAAAATCGTTGGACCGTGTTACCCCACACTGAAGCAGACAACCGCGATCGTTGCAATATATATATGAAAGGAAATCCACTATGTACGTATATATATATATATTGGTATATTACATACACACACGCACGACCGAATAGCTAGTGCCTCTTACACGCGTGTGTATACATATTATATACATATATGGGGTCGAAGGAAACGGGTGTTTAGGTGGTCGTGACGACCGCTGTTTCATATGAAAATGAAGCAATTTTAAACTCATCCTGACGATGATTTATATACTTTTAAAAAACAATAATTGGATAACAAGACGTATAATAAGAATAACTAAATATTGTGCACATGTATATAGCTGAAAGTAGCTTATTTGCAATAAAGTAATAAGTGTTCAATTTGGATTTCTTCAATTTGGAGATACTTACAAAACCCTGCAGGATGGGACGTGTGTATAAAGGTACATTTTTTAAAAAAATCTACGTTAATTATTAGTAGTATAAATTATAAAATTACTCAGATCTTTAATGTGTCTAAAAAATATTAAAAACTAATTTAGGACTAAAAATATTCACTAACCTATTATTTTTGGATTTTTTTTTCATGAATTACAAATAATGTTTTCAAGTAAATTTAGCAAATTTAGTAAATAAAGTTTTTAAGGAGAAGGGACGCAGCCTATAATTTTGAAATGTCAGATACAATGAATTACCAAATTTTGAAAATTCGGTTACACATGGACACATGGAATAATAAACTAACGAGAAAATAATTATAATTACATTTTTAATTTTAAACGATTTGGTTAATTGGGGTGGAGTGTAAGGTATACAGAGTGATAATTTTTTTATTCTCAATAGCTGTTCGAATTGTTTGGTATATTATGATGCATAACTTTGTTTCTATAAATATAATATATTATAATATATTATACTGTATACACAATAATTACATATAGGTAATGTACGTATATCCATCACGCGTCATTCCACATGGCACAATATATATACATTATATAGGTATTGGTATATATTTATGAGCAGGAAACACCATCCGGGCGTCGTGAACCTCCATGCACTCCTGTGACACATTGACCTGCATTTCTATAACTGCATCCGGTGCGAGCAGCCCGTCAGAAGCAGTGATCGACTGCGTAATCATACTCAGGGGCGATATTTTATTATATCCTACCCTTAAAAGCTTTTGACACGGATCTATATTTTCGTCAACTTTTCCGACCCAATTTACTAGAGTGCATGTTATTAGTTACGTCCGTCCGACAAAACTCAATCTAAAACGCAGTCGACCATCGGTGTAGATCCGGTATAGGTTCAAAGTAAATTAAATATAGATAATTGGTATGGGGATACCGTAGTCATATAGTTTGGCTAGTGCAACTCTTTATATGTCATGGAGGCACCACCTATAAGATTTGAAAATTAAATTGTCCTCAACTGAACTACTGAAGGTTAAGACACTAAAAGTTATAGTCCGACATAGTGTGTGCCGTGTAGTACATATAAAATATTATTTAAGACTATGGAAAATATGTAAAAAATAAATATTTATGCTATATAATAGATGTCTTAACGACTCAAGTGATTATTTTAAAGGCACCTCTAACTATATGTACTCAAACAAACACTTAAATTTCTCAAAAAGCATTTAAGATATTGAAGATATAAAAAAAATGTTTAAAACATTTGTAGTCTTTACAAAATAACATTTTTGAAATAATGTAATGGACTTAAAATTATGAGACAAACCACCTGACAAACCACCTCGCAGTATAATATGACTTTGATAATTGTTATACAACAACGAAAAAGTACTATAAAACTATAGTATACTAATATTCGTGTGGGACAAATTAATAATATTAACGCAGAACCACTAAAAAGTATATAATACTATTTAATAATAATAATAATAATCTTTATTTACGGAATAAAATTCCAATTTCAATTTAAAATACAGTGTGGTACAGACATTCAGTGTAAAGAAACATAATTATAATATTTAATATATATAATTACAATAAATTGTTTAAATTAAAATATAATATAATAATATTATATAAAGATATTTCATGAGTTAAGTGTAAGAACCACTAAACCATATGAATAAATAAAATTAAAATGCACTATAGTACTACAATAATAGTTTTAACTATTTATAAATTATAATTATAATTATATAATTTTATAATTTATTTTTACTTTTACTAAAATACTGCTAACCAATTTATATGTACACTCTGAATTTTTTCTATCCGAATTATTTTTGTATTTAATTATGTAATTATGTAACTAAATAATCACACATACACTTTAATTACCATATTTGTAATCTTTGTAAAATTGCCGTTTTGGCGTTAAATAAATAATAATAATAATAATAATTATAATATAAAAGAAAATTCTTTAAGCAAATAATTGAAAAAATCGATATCTTTCCTACTGTTTCCTAGTGACATTAGTATATTAATATATACGAAAATTTTGTAAGAAGCAGAAAAGTAAAGTAAGTAAAATATTAGCTGTTATGCGGGATTTAAGTCTCAAAAAGTCGAGGTACAACTATACTAATATTAGAGGCATCTTAAAAAAAAATTGCCTTTAAGTCATTTAGGTAATACCTTAATTAGGAATATTTTTTTATAATTTCATAAAAGTTAAGATGGACTTAAAAAAGTAAACATTTCAATTAGATAAGAATCTCATTCTTCATGATGGATAATGTGTTCCTTTAAATTGAGTCTCAATAGTAGGGATAAAACTAAGTTCATAATACATGACATGTATACATTGTATAACTGTTTATAATAAACGGGTGAGGGTCATTTCATAAATTACATCTTTTCTTGACCACTATATTCAATATATTTTATAATAATTTATAACTTAACAAATTTATAAAATCTATAGGACATCAACTTTAGGCACCTAAACAAACTCAGTCATGTATTAATCCGGTGCTCCGGTGTATTGCACCCCTGTTAAATCCTACGCTGTCCACTGTAATATATTGTACTCAAACGTATGATAATTCGTCATTATATACGGTATATACCAACAGGAAACTAGGAAGATCTGTCGGAGGCTGCTCGTCGCCTCCGTGTGCTGGTCTCGATAAGATGAATGGAAAAATCCGATTAACCGATCATTTTCGGTCGTCGATCTGTGTCCATAAAAACACTCAAACCAACACTCGACATCGTATATAAACGCACGGACAAAACGGACGACTCGTGCGACGTTTCGCCACGGACATTATACGGTCAAAAGCGACGCCGTCGATTATACATTTATATTATAATCATGTAATACATACCGACAATTTTGTCAAGTCCGGTTTTTTCCTTCCCCCCCCCCCCCCCACACAATTTTAACGTTTATAATTCGATAATAACCTGCAATGCGTCAACACACGCAAAGTGCGTATTAATCGGACGACGACGCTCGTCGGAGGTAAATCGCAACCGAATCGCGATTATACCCGGAACCGTCACCGCGTATAGGCCTTATACAAATAACGTACCCTGTCTATACAATACGTATTTGTGTGTGCGTGTTCGTGCTTGTCTGTGTATGCCCAGAGTACCTGTGTTGGATTACACACGTTTACGCTTCTAAACGCGGTAGGTACCACCGCCACCGACACCGCCGATCCTGTCCCCCGTGGAGTCGGCGGTATGTATTCTTGTTTATCGGAACGAATCCCCATGTGCCCTCCCGCCACCGCCCGCCTACCGGTGTAGTGTACACACAAACACACAAGCGCCGCTGCGTGACTTTATATTTCGTGGGTATATTATAAGGTACCAACCACTGTTGTTGAATACATATATTTTTTATACACATAACAACAGTAATATAATATCACCATTTAATATATATATATTATTATACATTGTGTTTGTGTGTGTACTTCTTCTAGAGCCGCGATATGCGGATTACACGTCGCCGGCCGTCGGTGAAATAGTTTTTTTTTCATTTTATTTGAATTTGTCACGCTGACCAAAACGCTGTTCGGATATATTATACATATATTATATAATATATAATAATATAATATGTGTGTTTAGCTATAAAAAAAGACTGATTTATATACTCGAGCACACCCACACACATAATGTTTGTTGTTATTACTTATTATAATTCGAGCGCCGCTTTGCAAATACGAGTTGGAACATATTATACTATGCGTAATTTATTAGGTATATTATGTTAGTGTGGCGTGTGATACTAGCCGCCTATTATGTATATATTGTAGTCTCGGCTGCGATAATAATTAATCTAGGATGTAATTTGAAACATGCAATAGGTACCCAATAATGTTTTGATTTATACGCTTGACGTTATACTTGGGAGACTGACTGCTGGATTTCAGTAGTTATATAAAGCTGTTATATTTTAGCTCGTGTGATGTAACGTTACCTAGGTAGATATAAGGGATGGGGGAGTTAAATTCTAGGTAATATTCATTTAGCAGATAGTTGACCACATTGGGGTCAAACTGTCAGAGGCACATTGAGGATTAACGAGTATGTTGGAGGTATTTTTCCACCCCATAGAATTAGAGGTGTATTGCTATAATAGTTATGCGGTGATGTGGTACACAAATTCGCTGCAGTTTAGGTGACAGTAAACGTTTTAATAACTAAAACAAGACTTGCTATACGTTTAAAATATAACATTTTGTAATATTGTATAAGAAATGATTAAGAAATATTTTCATACGTATAATATATATTATTTAGAACATTAAAACGCTAATATAATGATATAATATTTAGCTATATAATACATATGACTGCGTGGTAGGTACCTAATATTTTCGTATAGATTTCTAATTAAAAGTTACAGCATGTATGAATTATTATTAATATATATTATTGAATTCTATAGGAAATATATAGGTACCTACTTATAACTGTAATATTATTATATGGTATAAAATATTATGATTTCAATCCGACCATCATTCATTCAATAATATTTTTATTTCAGTATTTTTATTTTTGAATAATAATATTATATTTTTGAATACATTTTTGGTGGTTTTTAACCATCTGCGGCTGGCATAAGATTATATCAATAGCATGTGTATTATATGTATTTTGTATAGAAACTCAACAATAAAAGTCAATACGTTTTTGAATCTACGGGTGTAATGAATAGACTAGCTGCAGTAAATAAGATTTTTTTAAATGTTTGTTTTTTTCAACCGCAGTCATCACAGACCAGCCCACCGTGTGCCACTGCGTATAAAATATCACCACTCGCTATATAACTATGGTATGTGTGTACACGGCGAGAACACGGGCTCAGTCCGTAATTATTTGTGTATATACAAGCGCAGCGAGTGAAAAAGGATATTTTGTTTCGTCCCACTGTTATAATAATATAATATACTATTTTGTACACTCGGAGAATATATTATACGCTGCACATAATATATAAATCGATGTGTTTTATATATAGAGTCGCGTCGCGTGCAATTCGATTAATTTTATTATATAAACTTCTCTTGTTGACTTTGTCGAGTACGGTTATATTGCCGTATAATATATACGTGTACACGCTGAAAGCAAAAAGTTATACGGAACACCGCGATAATTCTATATGTAAGTCGAAGAAAAATAAATCCCCGCAAACTCGGTTGAATTTATAATATATATTATCATTATGTGTGTAATATAATATATGTATGCATGGCGTGCGCGACGGTTTTCGACGATTTCTCCAGTCCTCCTCGACCAGTCCCGCGAGTTATAGCTGTGTATATATAAGTGATGCGGTACACGGGTTGGACAAGCCACCGCTGTTGAAGGGGCGGGCGATGTCGATATACATTCAAAATAATTGCAAGGACGACGCGATATACCAATCTAGACATAGGTAGTGTAATTATCTCGTGAAGGCTGTTCGCCGAAATGTTAAAAAAATTGATTTGAAAGACGGCTACGACGACATCCTAAAAAATTGTATATGCATTTTATATATAAAACCGGCACACTGCATCGGTTTATCATTGTTCATCATTGTAATGATGAAATGTATATATGTAAAATTATATAAAACAAAAATATAGAAATTAAAAATGTCGATTTGCGATTCCAGCCGATATAACTAGATAAATATAACGATTGTCTAAAATATTATTCATCATTATTTTTATGTGTTTTCGCACGAAATTTACTACGTACGACATTAGTTTTTAGATAACTTTACCTGGCTAACCTATAACCTCAACAATTTAACATGGATTCATCATGATTCTTATGAGGTGTCGAGAAATATTTAAGACGGCTGCTCGTTCTTTTTTGATCTCCCGACAATCGGTTAATCCATTTCCATATTTAGAAAAAATAAATAAAATTTTCTCATAACAGCGGTTTCAATTTATATCGTTCGTCAAAATCTTTGCCAACATCGTAGCATTTACAAACACTTGCAGTTATACACCAAAAATTGACAGTGCAGTGGTACTTGAGGGGGTTGACCCATGATGGGGGGGGGGGGGTGTTCGGCGTATACAGTGTCGTATGAGGAGAACGCGAATATTCGACGCGAGACTTAACGATTTTTACACACGCGGCCCGGACGCACGCACCACTGGGTCCGCAGCGGCGGCATCGCGGCGGCTGGTTGCAGATTACCACCGCCGCCGGCGACGACCGTGCATAATCCTTAATCAAAATAGTTTTGCAAATTCCCAAAAGTCCGCGCGCCCGCAGCCCGCGACGACGACGAAGACGAAGACGATTTCTCTTCGCGATCGCGAATTGGTTAGCGGGGTGGTGGTGGGAGAGGATGAGCTTCGCGTTACGGTGAAAAACTCGATTATACTAGGATATGCACACGCACACACCCACACCCACACACACACAAACACATATATATTATATGCCACACCTCTCTCGCTTCCGACGGACTTTGTCAAGAGCGTGGAGGGTACCAACTATTATATACATACATGTGTAAATATATATATATACATATATATGTATATTATATACTGCACACACGCGAAGAGAAGCGAGTGAGACGACAGGGCCGAGGGACGTGAAATACCTTTACGTTAATTATACATACACCATATAAATATATTTATACACCTATCTAGAAAACGGGGGCGAGCGCGCGCGTTATCGTCACTATACCCGCGGCGGATTTCGTCGTTTTATTATAATATATACAGGGCGATTCTAGTACCGCCACACACGCAATCTTCCTGACATGAACCAACCGTTTGCCTATCCCCGATCTGAACCTGGCAGAAAATCAGATCGAATAATATGCTCCTTCTAACTGCCAGGGTTGACACGCGAACGCATTTCATATGATTCATTTGATGAAATTATTTAAAGCAGTGTTGTAGAAGAAGGCGCAATATGTGAATTTTATAATTAGGTATACCTGTTTATTTTAATGCTACTTATATTTAAAAAAATACATATTTAATATACAATAACAACAAAAGAATATCTTAGAAATAAAATAGGTATTGTTGTTTAGGTAATAAGCAAATAACTTATAATATCAAACATATAATATACAAGTATACATCATATTATATTACTTGTATAAAAATGGTCAAATATGGTAGGGTGAAACAAACGCTTCTTTGATTACATTCACCGCTCATAGCCATAATTATAAGCAAAAATTATTAATTTGTTTCCTGAAGATGAACCAGTTGCTATGACTTTTTTGGTATAAAATAATTTAAAGTCAACACTATTATTTGTTCAGTTTCTACCGAAAAATTGTGACAGAGAAACCCGTGAAGGATGACTCTGGACTCTGGTGCTAAGTTAGAAGTACTACACTCGAGTCAGGTCTGCATGTCATAGCGCCGAACAGCGGCGGATTGAGTATTAATATATTCGAGAGTCCTAGGGTAAAAAGTATAACACCACATATACACAGTGCATTTACGACGCATGCGGTATGATTAGGTCACTCGCGCGGTGGTAAGTAGTAGGTATATAATAATATGTAGACCACGATGTAGTTGCAAACGACAACCGCGGAAACTTAAAAAAAGGGAGGAAACCCGATTGAAAATCCACCCGAAAGGACTTTGTAAAGTATTCGGCCCGGTCGCGAGATTTTCCATTCAAACGCTGTGCAAGCACACCGCAGCACATACTTATTTGGTATACGGTCCAAAACTTTTCGGTTACGTCCGAATAACCACGGCCGGCCGATTCGATGACGTACAAAATATATGTGTGTAATATACATCACTCGCGTCACCCAAATACCTGACGTTCACTTGCCGTACACGATCGGAAATCGTCCCCGTAATGCGTAAAACGCGGACCATTGCACCACCATATGAATTAACGTTTTTTGCCCTAAAAGTCACTGCAATATCGTGCTTAATTAGTTTGGCAATACTAATTATAACAATAATTAAACATTCGAATACCGGATGGCGGATACACCCTTCGACATTTTATCCGTACATGGCCAATGATGTGCCAACGGATATCACGTGGGAAACATATTAAGAAACATTGTCGATGTTGTCTTCATAATATGATATTTGCTCGATATAATACTATAGCGGTTTTAAACATTTTATTTTATTTTCAAGAAAACCTAAAATATTGTATAATTTTAGAAACAATTTATTTTATAATAGTAAAAATTACTTAGTATAGAATTACGACTCGGCAAAAAAAAAACTAAAAAATAATATCAACTATAGATCCGATTTGCTTACAGACAAACAAAAATGTACATAATATCGTTGAAAACCCAATACATTCGTTGCTCCGCTCGAAATCGAATACAAGACTAATGTCGACAAACATGTATTGAACTGCAATGTTGATCTCATCGAAATAAAATGTTTAAAATTAATTATTATTCATATTTTACAATACAAATCAGTAATCACTTGTAAAACCATTTTCCATCTATTATTTAATACACTATATTTATTAACTTATTTCCAAATGTACTATGAATTATAATTACTGAATTAATAAGTTAGGTACTTATATATAGTTATGTGAAACAAAAAGTATAGATCTTATAAGTCTATAGAACCAGATTTTCAATTTTCAACTGATATTCACTGCAGGTTTTAGAAATCTGAAATTGGCAAAAAAATTTTATTTTAAGTCTGAAAAAAACTTAAATGGATATAATAATTACACAATATTACATGTAATTTATTGTTTTCATTTTAACCACAACGATTATCTAAAAGGAATGAATTACAGGTCATTGCTGAATTTTACAAGATATTTTAAAATGACAAAGGACATATTTTCACAGTTTCTTAAAATTACTAACAGAACACCAGGACACTTGAGTAAAAAACAAGACAATCCTACGATCCTGTAAAATATATTATATAAAGCAGGGGTGGCCAACTTTGATAGACCTGCGATCGACCTCCGAGTTTTTCTAGGTGATCGCAATCGACCAAAAAAAAAAAAAAAAAAAAGGTTGTCAATAAACAAAAAATATATAATATGTACAGGCGTGTTACACTTATTTTATTACTTTTTATTTACAATATAAATTCACAGTTTAACAATATGCATATCAGTCAAACGTTATATATTATTAGTTATTTATTGCTTTTTTCTAAATCTAATTTTTATACTCGTGGGATATACAAAGATACACAAATTGTTCAAAAATTTAAGAAAATGCGAAAGGGTGTCGCGATCGACCAGTCGATCACGATCGACCGGTTGGCCACCCCTGATATAAAGGATATATGACTGCATCCAAGTGAGGCCCTATATATACCTAGCTGCAGTTATAAAAATCTACTGACCGGACCGAACAAACACTGCACACACACACACACACACACACACACACAATATCTTTGGTTTATAAGCAGTATAGCCGCACGAGAGAGGCGTAAGCGCGGATTACGACGCGGTCTAATCTTCGGGCCGCCGGTTTTGATTGTTTCCCCGTTTTTATCGGGACGGACAACAGCGAACGGATGAACGGAAACAATTCCAATTTCCTAGAGATTTTTCTCACCGCAGAAAAACCCGCGAAAGATAACGAACATTCGGACGGATTAATATCGCCCCTCTCGTTTAGGCGCTTTTGTTGCGAACTCGGCGATCATTAAATTAGTTTTCGTTTTTAATTTTTCCGCCGAACAGTGAATAAAATACGAACGTCCTCGTCGACAGGTCGCTATACTATACGCTATAATAATATTATATCTGAACATATTATATTATTATAATGCATGATGAGCCGATCCTCATGTTGCTGCATAATATAATGCAAGCAGAATATTAAATATTATTCGTATATCGGCCGAATACGATGTAAAATGGCATTTGAGCAAATCCACTATGACTGTATATTATCATATATTAAGAACGTGTCAAACGAACTGTCTCGTATTACCAATACATCCACTCGTCATGCATAATACTAGCAACATTTTGTTGGCATGAAATTTGGGAATTTTGCAAAATGTACATGCTTATCTGAGGACTGAACGTGAGTTCAGAATATTAATTTTATTTTTTGTGGTTGCTGCACTTAGGTATATATACATTAATCTCAAAACAATAAGTAATAACCTCCATTTTTTTTTACACAAAACACGTAGTTGAATCAAGCTAACAGTTATTATTTTAAGTTTATAAGATAGGTAGGCACATAATCATACATAGATAACCTACTTTATTTTTAATGAGAACAGTATATTATAGTAGAATCTAAAATAATTATTGAAAATATTATGCGAAAACTAACAAGTCACAATTTAAAATAATAAGGCAATATTTATTTTATTTAAATTACATTATAATTAAAAATAATATATTTAAATAAAATATATTAACTAATAAACTAATATATTGTACATTTTAATGCGAGCGAATAACTCAAATAAGCTTCCATGAAAATAAAAAAAAAATGTTTAAAGTATGAACAATTTACTTAAATTAGAATATCCAGAACAGATGCTTTTCCATTTTTACTGTTAAAATAAGAATTGTTACTTGCAGTAATTAATAATTATATCGCAACTATTGTATCTGTATAATATTGTTACGTCCCGTCTGGCTTGTCTAAGGTTTTTTTTGTTCATATTAATCTTGTAGGAGTTTATAATATAGGTATACACTATACATACAAGCAGCATAGTTTCGGTATACATATTTATTTCTCAATGTACTTAATTAATGCAAAAAGACATAAGAAAATTATACGTTTAAACTTAAATCGTTCTACAAATGAGATGAGAGTTTAAGTCGTACAAACGCAACCGGCCGCTATTCCAAACAAAAAAATTACTATAAAAATCATTAAAAATATGTTAATTAACCAAATAGAATATTTGAATAATAATAATATTATACGACGTTAATTATTTCAACATTTCTGCTATAGTAGATGAACTTTTCTAACTACAAAAACAATCCGAAATATAATTATATTATTCTCGCAATAGTACCTACCATGTATATAATATATAATATGATGTGGTACCTATATAATAGGTCATATAGATACTTAAACAAGTAATATTTACGACAACAGTTTTAAACTTTTGATATTTTAATAAAGATTTAATAAAATGTATGTTTCACTAGGTAACAACTGTTTTGGTAAAAAAAACTATATGGTTTGTCTTTTATCTAGAGATAGGCGGGCCTTGGACTTTTGAGGAGGTCCTAACTTGATGTAAATCAATTTTTAATTTCAGTTTTTGCTTCTTATGGGTAGAACAAAGTATTATTACTATCATGATTAATGAGCTATAGTGATGTAAAAAACTCCAAGGTTTTTTCACATAACTAGGTAACTACATGTTTACAATAATTCTACATATTAAGATAGGTACTTAATTTAAATATTAAGTAATACCTAAAAATATAATCAATAGTATATAATTTAATTTAAATAAACAACTATTAGGTAGTTCAAATCGAAATATAAGACTATATTTTGTTTAGTCCAAATGTCTACAATTTTCAGTTCTTTATCTGAAAAGTTCGTATAAAATTACTAATTATTACTATTGTAATCACTCCTACTGTGAATAGCTCACATGCACATTATATTACATTTGATTAGGTATTTAAAACATTTTTGATATTTTTTTAGAAAAATTTTTTTTTTATCTAAATTACTTAATCTCATACCTATATAGGTACATAATTATACCTATAGCAGTTGCAGATGAGATATATGCGGACGTATAAAAATCAATAATCATCATCGCTGACCATTAACTATGTGAAAGATGTACAAAAGTAAAAAATGCTGACGTTGTAAATTAAATTAATTATTTTTATCCCTACAAGCCACAGGTTTACAAGGGATGATAATTATTATCAATGGATAATTTGCTCTGAACTTCACCGAAACCTGATTCGCTGACATCCCTATTTGAACAAAAGGCTCTGTTTAGTTTTAAAAATATTGCCAATTTGTTAACAGTCCGTAATGAGCTTGACAGCGATAACTTAAAATTCAATGTTCAAAATGATTTTCCATGTTATAGTGGTGATTTTCTATATAGTCATACTTTGTAGAGCCATTTAAGTTTAGTACAATTTCAGAGCATTAAATTTTAAAGTTTGAACCCTATACATTTATTTATAAATTCACATAACAATATATTATTGAGGCTGTCCACTGTCGAGCTATTTTAATTTTAGGTAATTTATATAGTTTTTAAAGAAAATCACACACATATTCTCTCATAGTCTAACACTACTGTTAATAATAACGTTTATGATAATTTATTTCGTTTTCACGATAATAATATAATGTACTTATTTTGAGCACTTATGTTGTTAATTTTTTAAACTGCAGTTAAACGCAGATAATCTGAAAAACGTTATTTTGTACCTACAAAAATTAAATTAACAGATAAAAATAATTGAACTGGGAAAAAAAAGTAGTGGAATGTGTACCGGAAAATCAACCAAATTACTTTATCGGACCATTATACTTTTCTCATTTAACAATTTGAATTTTTCAATGTAAAGTAGTTTTAAATCAATTTATTATAACAGTATAATTAATTTCGCATACTAATGACAACAAAATATGTCACCTTGGACCAAAATAAACATTTTTAAATGCTCGCAGTGTGGGCTACATTGTACTATCGTAATTTGTAACATTATATTAAATTAATATTATTTATATATTATACGTTTTCAAATTTGGATACAATTAAAATGTAAATACCCAATTATTATAAACAAATTACATTTTTTGACGAATAATGATGATCGGTTCATAATGACCATTGTATAGTATGTATAATATAGAAATATAACAACAGATGTTTTTGGCCATTTGGTGATTTCCTGTACTAATGACAAAACCGAAAAATGAATATAATAAAAACGTATTATTATAGTTCATTTTTGAAACCTAACTGGACAAATTATCATTGATTGAACGAAACGACTACCGAGTATGTACTCTAATAAGTTCTTAAAACCGAAAAATGTGCAAAATAAACGATATTATGCAGCTGGCTGTGAGACTATTTGTGACACTATATAATTTTGTGTCTATAGCGATCATCGCTAGTCGCTACACTATAGGTTCAATAAAGATGCGTAGTTGATAGTATACACTATACACGAATACGATCCAAACAATCGATTTTTGCGGTCGTTACCACTTACTGCGAGTGCCTAAACTATATATACCTCTTTGTGCGGTGGAGTTGGTTCAATCACGTATGGAGAGGGAAGGCATTGATAATCTACGATTTAAGTGGTCTTGAGTGGTCTACGATTTAAGAGTTTAAATGGGTTATGAAAACTGCGAACGTAAATATTTATTATATTGTTCTACGCGATAAGATAAATGTGGTATACTATATACTTATACTATATGTTTTATGCGACATGTCCCGAAACGCTAACGAGAACGGAAATTTCAATAATTACGACGCTTACGTTAACTATAATTCAGTGGTCTTCAATCTTGGATCGACTCGGTGTTGGGTCACATGATCCTCAGAATCGGGGAAAAAATTGGGACGTTTTTTTTTGAAATCTATATTCGTTTCCACAAAAAATTATTTATTTGTTTCCGCCAAAAGATTTGATTTTTGTTTTCACCAAAAATAACCATACCTACCTGCCATTTTTGTTAACTTTGTTTTTATTACAAAAGATATAGTTTAAATATATTTAACAATTTTCAGAGGCCAGAAGTTTCCAACCACTAACTTCCATTAACTTAATTTAAATATGTTTAGTATTTTCACAGTGTTTCAAATGTCTAAATTTATCGTCGATTTTTAAATGAATATTTTTTACTATGGTATATGAATTTTTAAATCATTTCATGTCATTGGACATCATTTTTATAAATTCACATAATATTGATAAAATATGTGTTAAATATACGGATAATCTATCGGAATGATTGATATAAGCCAGAGCGGCGGTTATTCCGCGTTACGTGCGTTGGTTTCCAATATTCTACTTGTACTCGTATGTGGAGGAAACGATGTATCCCCCTTTATTGTGATCTTGGTGAGGGACACTTTTTTTCAACCCTCAAGCGTAAAAATATATTGGTCAGTTCTGAATAGTCCTTGGCCTAATCTCGAGACATGGTAGCCCGCCTCCTCCACCAAACACCTTAGACCTAGTTGCAGTGCCATTGAATACTGGAGTGCAAATACGAGTCAATGTGTTGAATATACGCGCGCGGTTAGGTTAAACGAGGGCGATAAATCGATTAAGACCAACGATCTGCGACGGAAAGAAACATAATACGCGTAGTGCCGCCGCCGCCTAAACGTACCGCATAATATATTATTATAATAACGTTACGACGATCATAGTCAGGCCCGCTGTAGTGCGCTCGGCGGCCTTTCCACCATCCCTCGCCGACACCGCGGGCGGCTGTGCGCGCACACACACACACACACACACACACATACACACACACACACACACACACACACGTAACGTCGGCGATATAATAATAATAATAATAATAACGATAATAATATATAGAACAGCCGGGCGGCGGTGGCGGCGGCACGAGAGGTATATAAAATATATTATACATATAGGTAGGAGGTATGATATATATATGTAAAATATAATACACGGATGAAAAACGCGTTTCGTCCAGCCGAGGCGATTCATACGTCAATCACTGTTGTTTCGCGCGTAATTGCCCGCACGGACAGGCGGCGGCGGCGGCGGCGGACCAAGAACAATGCGCGTATACTTATATTTATATATAATATGTATGTACGTACGTACGGGGGGAGACTCGCGGGAGAGTGAGATAAAACGAGATTGATTGGTATGTGTGTGCTCGGGACCGTGCGTGCGTGCGCGGGCGTGTACTTTTGCTTTACCGCGACCATGTCGATAATAATATAACGAAAATAATTGTCCGTTTTTGTAATACAAGCAGTGTTGTACGACGCGCATGATATATTATTATTATTATTATTACTATTATTATTACTATTATCATTATTATCATTATTATCATTATTATTATTATTCGCGTATATGTGCGCCCGCGATAATATTACAACGCACAATGCGCCCCGCGTTCTCGAATTACTAGTCCTCGGCCGGTCGGCTCAACAACAATAATAATTACAATACGTCGACGGCGCCTTGCAGCGTACGCCGCCGAAACGGTCGTGCCCGCTCGCCTCGCTCGCACACAACCCGAAACGTCCCATTATCCCGATTTCGTTCCCTTTTTATCCCTTAGGCCCCTACGTGGGCGCGAGCGCGTTATGAACATACGAGAGTATGTGTGTGTGTGTGTGTGTGTGTGTGTGTATGTGGCAGAAACGACTACGACGACGACAGGATCCTTTGAAATCTCACCCTCAACCCTCTTGTCGCACAATGCCGACGGACGATGACGAGCGCCTCGCACGCGTTACATATTATACCGCGAACGACCTGTTGCGACTTTCGCCATTCGATTCCAATGTACCGTGGTTGTGGGGGATGGGGGGGGGGGTCTTATGTATGAAAAACGAGCCTGTCAGTCGCGATTAACTTTTACCGTCTATTGTACGCAAGTATATACATATAATAATATGCAATGCAGTCGACACGAATGTGAAGAAAAAAAAGCGTGTACACTGTGTATTATAGGTATTATGTATATGAAACGAAGAGTGTCCGGCTCCCGTGTCGAAAAATGTGTGCAAAGAGATTCTCTGCTGATGAAATTTAAATCACCCGACGATAACAATAATAAACCCTCGTAAAAAAACCAAAACACGGCTGAGAAAAGGAATTGAGAAACATAATATTATATTATAGTGAGGAACTGAGGAATGTGAAAACAAACTGCAAATAATGAAGAGATTCAGTTGTCAATATACGCGTAGCCGCGTAGGTATCCAATTCAGTAATGGTAATCCATAATTAATTGCACGTTAATCTATTGGATATAAGTGCCTAAAATGAATTAATTTGTTTTTATAATATTGTCTATTGCTTATTCAAGAATACAGTACAATTATTTTTGACTAAAAACATTTCGTATTCTGGATTATAATAATATATAGCTTATCTGTATACGATACTGCGTATAATATACTCGCATATTGATGGGTATTCGATGCGTGTTTATTTCACACAGTGTTTACCTGGGTCGTCCTGTATCAAAACGTTCGGCGGTGGAGCAGACGACAAATGAAAAAAAAAAAAATATTATATAGAAAAAATTTGAAACGGAAACACGAGAACCCTCGTGTACAATAGATACGCGAGTGCATATATGCGTCTGTGCTTCGTCGAGTAGACCGTAATAATAGAGAACTATGGTACATCACAGGTAGCCGTGTCGACGTCTCCAAATTTACGATCGTCAAGCCAAAGCCGCATTGTGCAAAAAACCGCACATTTTTATTGTCACTGCCATTTTAACGTGTATATTATTATTATTATATAAATATATAATATGATTGAGATATTTTATTGAAATGGTTTTTTTTCATTTCCCTGAAAGAAACTCGCAGTACATTAACGGATCACGATCGTCGGCGATACTATATGGCTGGAACAACAATAAACGGGACGTGCTATAACGATTATAATACCATCTACACTCTTAGTAGGTATATTAAATGTATAATATTAAATATATCTTACCCGTGATGGGAAGTGAGGTTCAAGAAAAAAAAAAACATAGGTAGGTATAATGCCGAACAAAATGTCGCTCCGGAAAGTACAACAAAAAGTCTGGTCCCGGACGTAAGTACCTACTGCTGCGATGACCTCGCAGGAGTTTTGTTAACGGTATAAAAGAATTTGGAGTCATAGAAGGCAGAATATAACAATATATTATAATATAAAATGTATACATTATATTATTATACAGTGGTCTCCGATAGTCAGATAATGCCGTCTGGCGAAAATACGATTTTTTCAAACGGTTCCGTTTTGTCAATAGGACCGTTTCACTGCGATCGAAAAGTAAATGGAAATAATATTATTATTATTGTTAACAATTCGTAGCAGTTGAAAAAAAATATTTTTTTTTTCTATATACGCTTACCTATACGGTACTCATGTACCGTTTACCATAATATAACATACCTATATAATAAACATATTAAAATCGTTCTTAACTTGTACGTTTTTACGGGAGAGGGAGGTAATTATAATTACTAAAATAATATAAATTATTATCATTTAATATTTATTATAGGTACGTATAATCATATCCAACCATTATTATTTTGGTTATTTTTTCAGCTGGCTTTTTTCCTTAAACCGTTTATACTGTTCTATAAGACTTTCTGATATACGCTATGCAGCATGGTATTTATAAACAATTGAGTCCATATTTTATACACGTATTATAATGAGGAGAAAAACAGATTATTATTATTTACAACGGTATTTTGGAGGCTGTGAATAGGACCATGGCTTACAATGTTATCCACTGCGTTGCCTCTTCCCCTTAGTTTACACAACATTCAAAATATAAACATCATGAAATATTACAAACTTTGTGATTTTTTACAGCGTGTATCAGTAATCTAACACTGCAGGGTTCCACTTATTAAAAATATGATCGCATCAAACCCTTCCAGGATCATTATGGGACGAACTATTGAAACTCCCTTAGAGTCGATTATATTTTAATAAAATATTAATATTAATTATATATCCACTCTGAGTGACAATACCACATCAAATACTTAATACGGTTATCATAACTCTGACTTCTTACACAAGGACTAGGATTTTCCACAAGAGGAGACAAGCAGTTTATTGATATACCATATTTTATGATGTAGCTATCTATATGTATATAGTTTTTAAATAATATGACTTTTTTAGATATTCAAAATTATTATTCAAATCAAGAATTAGATAAGTACATATTTATGTATTTATATTAATATAAGCTAAAAGAAAACAACAAAAATAGTTTTAAATCCACTTGGCTTAGGTACTATCGGTTCTCACCATCTGGCGTCTGTAAACCTACTAAATATATTATATGCAGAGCCAGTTTATGATTGTTAAGGACAAATTCAGTGACGACGAACTCTACATTTTTTTATGAAGTAAAATCTAAAATTTTTATCCCACCATCTACAACTTTCCAGCCATCTAAATTTAAGAAGTGAAACGATCGCGTCACAACATGATTCACAACATGTTCGGCGCCACTGGACTGATTCATATAAAATGTACAAGTGTGTCATATTATTATAGGGGTCTAAATGTATAAAAATAAAATCCATACACACCAACTAACTACATATTATAATACAATTTAAAAAAAAACGTACCTTGGTCCGTAGATAGGTAGTGATTTTATTATATCCAACCGCTGCAGCAATTTATTTGACGACTGTGCTCCTCGTAATATTGTCATCACCGTATTATATTTTGTTTAATTATTTTAAAGTTGTTACCGTTTATTGCTTTGATGTCGATCTGAAGCCGATTAATTTATTGTCGTTGAGATTTAAACGCATAGGTAGGTACACGAAAAACTACGTAAACGCGATACCGTCGCCTCTCGATATTTCAGTCAACTGAAGCCGGTTAATTGGTGGTCTTCGACTTAATGAAAGTGTTTACAGTGATACGACACGGCTTTTCTCGGTATATATTTTCTGTTTATAGACGGGACTTCCCCATAAACGGGTTTTCGACGAATCACATCGGTATGGAACCGAACACGGGACCAGCCGCTCGATAATCAGATATTACAGTATAGGTAACACGATTACAATATTAAGTACGAATTTTATATTTTTATTCAGTTTTGTGAGTCTTTCGAAACATCCGAGCCACAAACAAATAGTCACCATCTAAGCAATGGCCAATGTTAATATATTATTATAGTAAATTAATACATTTTAGTATGAACCAATTTTACCACAAGCTTACATTTTTAAGGCGAGCGGGGATCATAAAATATAATAACTGATGCACAATGCACAATACAAATAAAGAAATAAAGAATACAAAAGTGTTTTATCTATACACATTATTTCAAAACTTAATGCATTATAGAATATTACTTAAATTTTTAATAATTGTTCATATTTTGTAATACAAATATTTAATTATTTAGAAAATTAAATTTAGTTTGAATGGATATCGGACGGAAATAAACGGTTATTAATGAATTCGTATTAAATTACAGAGAATAACGTATTTTACACTAATATGTACACATAAAGTGTATAGTAAATAGTAATAATACCAGCAATTTTCGAAATGTCTATAAAACAGTATTTCGTTTAGCTACAGACAGTTAATTTTTGTTCATCTCAAATCTTAATGCACGTCTAAAAAACATATTAGATTATTATTGTTCATAAAAAGTAGTATAATATAAATAAACTAACGGTAAACAATAAATATGGTTGAACGTTGAACGGAAATCACTTTAAAAAATAGCAGGCAACATTATTATTATATCAATGTTTTTACGTAAACCATAGATAATAACGACTATTGGACAACGTAAACATCACTCGTTCTCGGCTGTAGGACATAAGTATATTTCAATTGCCATAGACTATTATGAAACATTATGAATTATTATGTAAGGATTTGTAATGCTGAGCTCAAAACTTTTAAATTAAATTTAAATCTACGCCACTGCATCTAAGTACTCGCTTAAATTAGGCCCTACACAATACAACATGCCGTGATGAAGTGGATTTTTGTGTAAAAAACGTATACGACCTTCACAATGAAAAAATTACGTGGCCGCCGTGTGTTCTGCGGTTTTTGATTTCGCAATCTGATGATCGGAAGAGGACAAGTCGTATCGGCGTGATATTGCATAACTAATTGAAATGTCTATCCTGACGGAATGGAAGTGTATAGATAAAAAATACTCGCCAATCGCGATCGGGGATTAATGTCTTATATTAAACCTAACTATAATAATTAAAGAGCCGTTATACGTTTTTTTTTTTAGTTTTTCGTTTGATTTCTTATTGTTTCTCGTGTACAGAGTGTCGTAGCCGAGGTATTAGGGTGTACCCCCCCTCCCCCCAAATTGACATTTCCCCTCTAATAAATGTTTTATTTATATGTAAAAAAATGATTTAATTTGTACTTAGCCCCTCCCTCCACCCATTTAATAATTCTGGCTACGTCACTGCGTGTGCGAAAACAATATCGTGATACTATTTTTGTTTCTCGTGTTCGGTTAGTTCAAAGTACCAAATGAAAAATAATTTACTTCAAATCGTTTAACATTATATTATTACATAGATACGCCTCATGATTAATTGGTATAGCAATCTATATTACTATATTACTATATGCTCTAGTCCACTGTCCACGCCGTACGGTTGCAGTGTGTTTCCATGATTTTGTATACACCGTTATCGGTTGTTATATTAATATGAAGATAAATATTTTTTTTTTATTTTTCATGTTCGTCTAGTAATTCAGGATTCTAGGGAATATGATATACATAATATTATTTAAGCCATACATTTTTTTTCGCAAAATCGATTTGAAGATATAGACGACGCTATATAATATTATAATGGACTGAAATAACTGAAATACGCGTATCATACATCGATTTGAATTTTTTTTTTTCGGTACCTCCGCCTGTTGAAAATTCCTATAAACGTCCCACCCACCGGCTCAGTCTTGCGATGTCATGGTGGGGGGGGGGGGAAAGGGGAACCGACGGATGTACACACATTATAATATAATAGGTATATATACACAAGCGTATCATTATAATTGGCTTGACCCGCGACCTCACCAGCCTTTTTCTCTCTCTCTCTCTCTCTCACACACACACAGCCGTATTTATGGATGCGTTTCCGTGTACAATATAATAATATATATAATAATATGTACATTATACATATATAAACTTTTTGCGACCGCGGAACGCGGTGAATCCGAGTTTAAAATTTATACACATCGCCCCTTCCAAGCACCCCTTCGCCAATAAACGCCCACGCACTTGTATATTATATTATATAGTCGTCGTCGTCGTCGTCGTCGTTTATATACACACACACAATTTTGCTAGAGTATTATATTATTATGGTAAGCGCGTTTATACATATACATATAATATAGTTAATTGCGATAAATCAAGTCGCGGCCGCCGTCGCCGCGGTGGTGTGCATATACATGGAGCATTATATATGCAGTATATTATATTATATATATGGTAAGAGGAGGAGCACCGCAATTATATTATACGGAGAGAAAATTATATACCACGCCTTATGCATATATGTATATACATATATCATCATAACGAACGATAATATTATATGAATATTCATAGCGTCCATATTATAATGTTTGTGTGTACAATGTACATGTGTATGTGTGTGAGCGTGATATTAGGTGGGTATATATATAATATATATTTATATGTATGTATGTATGTGTGTGCGTACGAGTCGTATAGCCAGAGAGTTGATAGTGTACATCTACGGTGGTCGTCTCTTCGCCCTTAGCTCGTTTTCAGTAGTTCTGCAGAAACACCGTGAAATATTAAAATACTGTATTTGAGTTCGATTTTTGGATTTCTGCAGTCTCTCGTAGAGGAAAAATTTAAATAGATAATAATAACAGGACTCAGAATTGTTGAACTGCTGAATAATAGGTATTCCCATTTATAAATACTAATTTTATAAAATAAATACTAATTTTATAAAAATCATTGGACGTAGAAAATATAGTTGAACTTTAAGTTAAATTATAGGTGCAGTTTTATTTCAGATCAACACAAGTAGGTACATGTCATATAACAATTAATGAGCATGCCATACTATATGTATATCAAAAGAATAATTTTAGTGTGACGGTTTTTGCATTATTTTATAGTTTCCGCGGATTTAAGTCACCCTGAAAACCTATATTATCATGTCGCACTGTCGCAGTGGTACAACACTACAACCTCCGTGACTTTTTCAAGATGAGTTTTGTCTGGCATAGTAAAATTTACTAATCAATAACGTGCAGAAAACAGCGTAACAATTAAAAAGGTATCGAACACGTGGCATCATAATATTATGACTTTTAATTATTGTGTGCGAAACGGTACTACTTGCAATATTCTTATACATTTTACGTCAATTATAGTACTGCTCATGATACTCTTCGCATCGAAATCGGTCTCACCATTGATCATCACATGTATGTAGGTAGGTAGTAGGTACTTCGGATTCAGCAGTAGATAATATGTCGGTGATACAATACGGACGATATGGTGTATATATGGAATGGTCGTGACGATCTCTCTCCTTTTTTTCAGTTTTAAATTTTATATTCACGAACCACTGCTTGAAACTCATTACTATAGTGCTGTGAATTTATTGTTAAATACATTTTTCAGATTATATTTCATGACATAGTTTTTATACAGGCTACCACAAAGTTTGAATTATATAACAATGAATTCAATTTTGGTACATTTTTGTATATTTTGATATTTTAGAATTTTTACGAAGTTTTCTTTAATTGTATGCTATTTTTCTTAAATTTCATAAATTATTAATTATATGTATTTTATACTTTGTAAGCACTTGCCTAAATAAATTATATAATTTTTATTATTTAGATTTTGTTAACTTAACATGAACATAAAAATATGTTTAGGTAAGATTTGATATAAATACAGTTTTAAAACTTTTTCATAGGTACCTACTTATAAAATGCATATTTTTTTGGAATTCGTTAAGCGCATTACAATTGTAAGTACATTTTAAACTGCATTTCTTGGCAATTTAAATGTAATTTTTTACGTTTGATAATGCCTAATATTCACAGCCGTCAGCCTAATGATAACTGTTGTCGGTGGGAGGGAGAGGGGTGGCTTATAAATGATAATAATTAAAATAGTAACCTAGCCTTACCTGTAGTAATAACCTCAGTTTGTGGTCGGGTCCTCGTGTACTTCATAATATCATGAGTCATGACATTATTTATTATACATAGCCACATAGGTACCTAATATTATAGGTACGCTGCGTATTTTCTGGCGTATTTAGTTAGTGCAAACTATAACGAAACAACGAAGAAAAAGATATTATAGTAATTATGGTAATAATAGTAATACAATCAACGGTAGTTATATGGTAGGTGGTTTGCGTGATCGATAAACAAAAATCCCAAAACGATTTCTTTATTTTTATAATAATAAAATATTATATTTTTGAACCATACGTTTCTCGTTGATTAATTCGCAAGGTTATAATATGGTAGGTACCTATTATATTATTATAAAGCGTTCGGTCGTATATTGTGTGTCGGGCCACGGCGTGCGTCCTCGAGGACGGGTAATTTATACGAGAAGCGCGTTCGTTTGATTGTAAAAAATCTAATAAAAAACAATCGAATGCGCGTTGTCGTCATAATAATATAATACGCCTAGCATTTGCGGTCTGTACCTCTGCAATAAATATACGCACGCACGTATTATTGTGCGTTGTAACGATGACGATATTACGACGAGTTCGATAATAATAATAATATCGACCAAGGCTCTCGGGACTTAGTCCGCTTTTATTTAGTAAACACGAAGCGGATATTCCATATATTGTATATATACAGGAAATAGAAACGTGCAGTTTAAAAATTAAAATCATATAACTCGAAAACGATTGAAACGGTTTTCTGACGTGAAATATAAAAATTAGAAAGTGATGTTTCATATGTTATATATAGTATATTATATATTGCAATGCACTAATGTCTACTTAATACTTTGTAGTCTACTTCTACTTTTAAATATTTAAAATCTAATATCTAAAACGTTTAATTCCGGCATTACATACACACATTTTACGTACGTTTTGGCCATCACTACCTCTTAATGTAAAATCCATGAAAACTCTTACCATTAATATCTGGAAGAAATTTGCATGAATCTATACCAAAATATACAACTCGATATTTCAACTAAAAATAAAAAATACATGCGGCCAGAAACCCGAATTCCACCTCCCCCTATTGCATTTTGTGTATATTATACTTTGACCCATTTTTAAAATTATAAATGTTGATACAATAATTTACACTATAATGTTCATATCACTATAGCCCCCTAATTCCTCAAACATATTATCATGGAACTATTATCCTTCGTAGTTATAGTACACTAATTCAAATGAACTCAATAACTCCTCGTTCGAATTTTGATTCTAAAATGTCAACATTTTCAGAAAAATTATACGCCAAATAATTTACAAACAACATTGGGGGTTCTCATTATTTGTAAATCAGAAGTTTGTATCCGCACAGGACACTCCTGAAGTACTACGATAAATCTCAAAAAATGTAAGATATGATATTTTATAGTATATTTAAAAAATGCAGACATCAGATTTTGAACAACTGCATTTGTGAGGAAAATAAGGCGGCGAGCATGCTTGTTGAATCATTATGTACTCTGTACCCGTAGCATATTAAATGGCTTGAACCATTTTCAGACTGTGGTTAGATGAGGTTTTCGTAAAAAAAAAAAACTACGAAGAGTCGACGCACCATTGGCGACATATGTATAATAAGAGAGACGATTGACCACGGGTGTCCTGTTATAGTCGCCAAATATGATTATATGCTATAACCGCACAATTGCGGTTGTGTACTTGTGTGTGTATAGAAATCGACTCCATTATATTATTTTTTGATGGTTTATGTGCGTGAAAAAAAGCGATTTTCTGTGCGGCCATGTTATATTATGTTTTCTTAGAAATACAATATAAAATGTGCTATTGAAAATTAAAATGTCTATTTATTATCGCATTAAAACCATTTTAAGTTTCACGGTCGGACCTTTATTATTAAGACGTAAAATATATGTTTTATTCGAGACTCGAGGGAGAAAAAAACGAAAAGAGAAAACTGCTATTCATACGATTTATAAAATATATAATATAATATAAATTAAATAGCCTGCAGCTCCAGTAAACCATTAATCATGTACTTATATTTATATTTTTACAATTCGGACACTCGGGTGGTATATTATAACGGACTTAACTGTCACCGTATATTATATTCTATCATCACAATAATTGATAGATATATATAAAATACCATTGTCAATGCAGAGTTCGGCACGTATATGGAATTCTATTTCTGTCCTTTTGAGTCAAAGTATATTATAACGTATCCGGTGTGCCAAACATTATATTATATTGTTGAACCTTTTTTTATATATATATGTCTACGTGTGTTATAAATATTATTAAATGTGTCGGACTTGTAGAGGAAATAATAACAAAGCCAATGTTAGTTCTGCGTATTATATTGTACTGGCCAACGTGACGCGAAGGGGAACCCACCATATAAAAATGTGTAGTACAGAATGTAAAATCTTCCCCCTCCCCTCCGAGTCCTCTCACATTTAATCGTGCATCAGATACACTTGAAATGGTAGGGGCGGGTGGTGTAAAATCACTTTAATATTCTACACCACGTTCTTGACACTTCTATAATAATATAATTAATAATTATGTAAAATTGTATTATTTAATATTTTAATATAATATATATATTGCCATAAACTTTAAGTGTACAAAAGTTAAACGGAATTATTTTTGTAATCTCATATTAGTTACCCATTGTGAAACGGCATCTTCACCGCCTCCACGTATCACCTGAAAATTGAAATCCCTCTAGGTTATAACCGTGTATTTGTGTCTGCTGTTAGTTTTCGAGACTAATTTGTGCACATTATTGTGATGCAGAACATTTTTCGCGCACGAAATATAACGCGATAAAATAACTAATTTTATAATAGACAAACGAACTTTATGTCGTCAATGACGTTTATATTATCAAGGCTACAAAATTAATGCACTAAAAATAATCGTTAGGCAATACAAATGTGCATAATTTAAAATAAAATTATAGAAAATTAGAAAATAACAATAAAATAAATATTTTAAATAAATCTTTGTTGAGATTACGTTAGTTGATTTTATTATTTGCATAATTTTACTATTTGAAGTATTGTTCTTTGTTAAGGACAACAATCTAAAGCAGTACCTATTGGTACTTACATAATATTTTTTTATCAGAATTTGTACCACCAAAACATTACTTATTCAAAACAAAAATAATTTTGAATTATAGAATATTATAACTAGATATATAGGTGAGTCACAGTCACAAAAAAAACTAAAATAAAAATAATATGCAAATAATATGATTGTTTTGACGTGTTTAAAACCATAACAATATATAAAAATAATTAATAACAAGAACGGAATTTTTCGTATATAGATACCTAATTTCATGTTTAAAAAGAAAAAAATGTTGACTAAACGTCTAAGACTCTAAAATAAACCTCCTGTGAAGCAACGAAAAATCCATACAAATGTATTCAATCCTCAGTTTTACTTATGGATTTATGAGTAACGATGATTTATACCACAACAAAGTTAACTAAATAATAGTAGGTAAACATAGTTTGGTCTAATACATTATAGATATTCAAAAATGAAAATTTATACTTGAACGAATATATTTTGACGAATTGAGTTACTTTGTAGGTGTTACTTTTGGAACTTGAGGTATCCGAGTTTTCACCATGACTTGATGTCTTTTACGATGGAATATTCGGTTACCCCTTATTGGTTACCTATTAAACACGACAAACATATATGAAATAATATTATATTGGGATCAAAAATTAATAGTGAACAGAATCAAACAATAAAAACATAACTTTAAAGTATTATAATCTCTTGACTCTCGTTGACTTTGACTTGGTGCAACAGATACGATGTGTGGGTAATGTGTGTATAGAAAATGGCCATGACAGTATGATACATCAAATTTCAAAGTTTTTCACGTTATAATAACGAACATAATAACTCGAATTTATTTTGTGTAATGGTATAATCTCGTGTAAACACGTGACATTTTTGCACCACATTTAAATATTTTGAAATCAACCACGCAAAATTTTATTTTTCGACCAAGTATACATCATTATAATTAGAACAGAAAACAAAATATTCTTCGATTTATAAGAACTTTTTTATCCATTGTAATACAATAATGATTGTAATTTGTTTTTAAATATTAATAAAAATACAAATAAACAGTATTTATTTATATTTAAAACGATGTAACAGGACGACTTATTAGTATGCCTACAAATTCTAAAAGCACATAAAATAAAATGCTTGCAAGAACAAGCGTAGTAATGAAGTATGCCAGTATAGTATATATATAATTTTATTATATGTGTATAAATTATATATATCATAGTCCACAACTCGTGGAAAACGCGTGTGTATGGTCTTGCCCGCATTTTCCAGTGAAAGAGAAGAAAAAAAGCAAACAGACGACAACATTGTAATATTATCAGCCATTTAGGATTATATTATAGTACCTATATACCTATAGGTATAGGTATTGTTTCGATGACCAAACCACCCTTATATTCCGTATTTTTTAAAGCATACTAACTATTATTATGATTATAAATTATTTTTCAAAACATTTTAAGTAAAATATTAAGTTAGTGATTATACTGATTATGACATAGATACGTGGGAACATGAATATCATTTTAGAGGAGGCCATTAATCTAACAGAGTATACCACTATTTCACTGTCGTCTATCACTTAATACGCAGTTAGTTATTTTAATGTACCATCAACCGTTGTATTTAGGTATAATAACCATAGCTAATAATTAATATTTACAGGGAATATAGTTATAATATCATAAAGATATTAATAGGTAACAAATACGATATATTTTGGACAAAATGAGTTAAACTGTAACGAATTAAAAAAATCTATAAACATTATAATAGGTACCTATTATACATCGGGGTCCGGTAACAGTTTTTCAAATTTTCAGCAATCTTGTAAAATTTGAAAATTTGAAAATTAAATCTTATGTTTTATTAGTTGTCACTTAAATGATAATACTTTTTCACTAATCTACTGCCCGATACCAATTTAGGGGAACTTTATAGGGTGTATTATATCGAATAAAATGACTTCATAGGAATAATTACAGCGATCTGCTCAACTAGGAGGTACATCATATAGAAATATAACCTAACATGATGACACAGCGTCCAAATACAACATATATTATAATACCTATATAATTTTCAAACGATTTTGATTAACATGAAATTCATAGTATTCATACTTGTTAAAATCAATATTAATAGGTAATAATAACGTAATATAATATATTATAATATTTATACCTATATTATGTTTTCCATACAGTTCATACCCAAGCTATATGAATAAGTATATATTAATAATAACTTATATGGATAAGGAGGTTTTATTATGTAATTTGTAAACGTAGTTAAAGGAAAAATATTATTATTTTTTGTTTTATTCTTAAAATAAGCTATATAAACATAATATTTATATATTTATTGTTAAATAAATAAAGACTTCACGATGTGTTATGCTATAAAATTATCTTTCTATAATAAATATATTTTTTTTTATAATTTAAAGTTTAATTATTAAATCTCTATTTATATTGTGTTCAGAATTTTGAATGGTTTGTAACTGAACAGAAATGATTGAACTTTTCTATGCTATAATGAATTATCTTAAAATTAAACTATTAGCTGATTAGCTCCATTATTGCAGGGTAGTCAGGCACTATGGCCCAGATTGGCTTGACCTGTCTTTTCAAATGTAGATGGATTGTTGAGGGGCAGCAAGATCACACTATGCATACCATGCGCACTTCTATGCGTTGTACACTTAAAATGTTCTATGTAGTAGTAGCAAACTCACCGGGTTTTGGTGTGAACAAACTTTCATATATGCTACATTTCCAGAATTTACCTATAAGTTGCCAATTGTTTCGCTGTTTAATTTTCAATGTGAGTATACGTATATATAAATAGTGAATATTTTAGTATATTTATAGTACCATAATATAAGGTGTTGTGTATACATATACATATATTTGGTTGTTGATTTAAGTACCTGGTAATTAGAAAAAAAAAGTAAAGAGGATGGTGGTAGTGCGGGGGTGCAGTATGCGTGTGTGAAGTGTCCCGGACGTGACTTAATTTTTTACGATTAAATCGATTGTATCCTTAAAAAATCTATAACGTACAATGCCTGCGGAAAGGATGAATTGTCCGGTAAAAATAAAAACATCTCCCTACAGATGTGGGTAATATATTATAGGTAGTATTATACCGCACCGATCCTATAACCCGCCCCAGACGCTTTTCCCCAGAACCCACCCCATACGGGGCAGGAGATACGCTTGCCATGTCCGGTGTGATGTAAAATGCAGTGTATAAAAATAATATGGAAACGCGTTTGGTGACCGTCGTCATCGGGTGTCGGTCAGCGTGTCGGGGGCGTTCCGGTCCTCATCTGACGACTCTGCGGGCCGGTATAGTAACACACGCGTACGCGTAACGTCTTAATAATGTATGTGCCAGTAATGTAAAAAACGTATAGTGGGAACAAAAAAAGGGGAATAAAAAACAAAAAGGGGACAGTGATTCCGGTGCAGTCGAGCGCTATCTCACACACACACCTATACAATATATATACATCGCCGCTCGGACGGGATTATTCCCACGGGAATTATGCTTTATATTATACATCTATACGCATGTACGGTGGCGGAGCAAAGGCGGTGGGTTTGAAACCAAAAGGTCCCGTGGACTCGGCACAACCTTTTATAATGTGTATGTCGTACAGTATATAAATAGCAAATGCGATGTTTTTCACCATTTCTATATAATATAATATTATAGCTATACATTTTCCGTATCTGCGTGTATACCGTATATATATGCACATGGCTAGACAGCACTATGATCAAACCGATTGAAGGCGTCAATTTTTCCGCTCGCGTTTTCACTGCATACCTAAGGACTTGAAAGGACTGGTCAAGGGTTTCTTTTGCACTTAAGACACATAACGAACTGGGCTGGATATTTTCCATCCGTGAATATTTGCGGGCTCTATTGAAATTTGATTCAAAGTTTTAAAAAATACCCTAGACTTGTAATTTTATTATTACATAACATTATTTTTATTTTTTATTGATTTTAAGCATCGGCAACCATTAGCATTTTGTAGAGGTGTTACGGTTGGTTTAGGATCACATGTACGTGGGTCGAGGATTCGTCACTAAAAACCCGGGTCACCCATCCAGAAACTATTGACGCCGGCCGATGCTTGATCTCAGAACACTTTAGTGACTGAGGCGAACCACCGAGCCATACCAAGGCCCTAGTATAAAATTTATATTATTAATATTGTCATAAATTAATATTTCACCTCATTTTATCTGCAGATGTACGTCTGATAAGGACGGTTAAGTTTCTAAATAAGAAATTATTTAACGTTTTTGGGGCATTATTTTATTACTATTGACTTATATTTTTAAAATGTAAAAAACGCAACAAAAAAACACCTTTTATCTAAGTATATAAATATGAATTATTTTTCATCTTTGTACTATATATGTGACTTGTTGTACCTAATGTGGTTATATAAAAAAAAAACAACAGTCTCGAATTTATTTTTAAGGGTTGAAGCTGACCATTTATTAATAGCCAACATTTTAGCACGGTTAGACCTATAAGCCATTTGTTTTAGACCGACATTTCCATCAAAATATTTTTATTATAACATGCATATAATAATGTACAGTTATACAGTTGTTTTCATTAGTGGAAATATCGGTGATAGTATTTTGTTTGAGACGTTGAGTATTACATATTATTAAGCCAGTGAACTATTACAAACAAAATGTGATAAGTAGTGTTATGTACGAAGTGCAACCACAACAAGCATTCGACTGTTACAGCTGACGTTGAATATCGGCAAAATTATTAAAATTGTATGTACTTATACTATTATAAAAGAAATAGAAAATTATAATTATAATTTTTAATTACAAATACACATACGATACCTACTGTATTGAACGGGCTCTACCAATTTAGGTACTATTATATAAAAGAGAGGTATGCCAGTTTTAAGTGATTATAATCAGAGTATTTAAAATTGATTCTTACTCAAGAAGCTTAGATACGAGTGTGGGTTGGTAGGAGGTTCATATCCCTTCAGAATAAAAGCGGGGAAAAAGGAGAGTATATTTTCATATTCTATAATAAACAATCGGTATTATATTTTTATTAAAACCGAAGTAATAAATGGTTACAGTACAATGGTACATACTAATATAAGTAATATTACCAATATTAATCTTAATTTATTTATCAGTTGCAAATAAATTATAAGAATAAAAAAACCACTCATAGGCAAAAATCGTATCTACGCAACTGACCACTCTCCTACATACCTACTCTGCCTTGTCACGTCGTGTGCAACACTTGCAGGCTGGTGTCCCAGATTATTTTTCTTTCGATTTCCTAATAAAATAAAACGAGAATCTATTGCAACCACTAGTTACTATATTTGTATTACATATTAACAGTAAATAATCTTTACATGTAGGTACCTTAAGGCGTAGGTATTTTTATAATTTTATATATAGCTACTCTGACTGTCCTCGAAAATGTTAACATATTATGATAAAAAAAAACTACCCATATATAGATATCGTAAAACGCACAACAAACTTTTTAAACTTACAAACTCAAAAAGCTCGTAAAATTAAATCAAACGGCTGTGTTTGAGATATTTTAGTGTAAGTTACAGAGCTGTATGACGTCTTGAGTAGATACTTTAGTAAACTGTTCAGCTTCCATACCACGCGAACATATAATATTATAAATAATATAACGTTTTATTCCGGCACGAAAAACGACAAAGTCTTACAAAAATAACTCCGTGTTAGACTTCAGGAAAAACTAAAAAGAATTCTCGGAAAATTCAATCACATTGAATTTTGCGCATCTTGTTATCTGACGGCACATGTATAAATAGCCCTTATTTTTGTGCTCAGTACGAAAATGAAAATTCTTACTTTACTAATTTAAAAACTGTCGAAATGCGTTCGAAGTTCTTAGAAACTGATTTTATAACTTCACGTAAAGTTGTGATAATATAACAGTTTATATACAGGGTGATTCACCAAGCATGCTCGGCCTATTTTTTCATTTTTAAAAACTCCCATTTGTTACTTAAAATAGTTTAGTGGATAATTTTTTAGAAAATTGTTATTGTGCTTAAGTGAAAATTCAAACGATTACCTTGTCTATATAGACCGAAAATGGTTTTACAAAAATTAAAATATATTAATATTTAATACTGGGTCTAGTATTTATTATAATTAGGAAATTTTAAAAAAATATAAATATCGATTTATTATTATAATTATTTCAATTTTGAAAGGATAATTAGGTCCTATATATCCTTAGTACTCAAAGTTATACAACTCAAAATTTATTGGTTCTAATTTTGATTTTTATACGTCAAAATTTTCAGTGAAAATATTATTCGCTAAATAATTTACAGTCGAAAAGGAGAATTCCCGATTGAAAAACGGAAGTTTTTACTACTACATGACACTTCTTAAGTAAGACAAAACTCTAAAGAATTTTAAAATATGGTCTTTAAGTATATCTAAAAATGCAAAAAATCTCTGATTTTGAAGCTTGTTCATTGGGCACTGAGCATGACTGTTTACATAAATCATGGTCTAAACTCAGTACTAGCGAAAACATGTGATCACCAAATAATATTATACTTAATTTATATCCTTGTAAACGCATGTTTAACGTTTGTAATACAATTTTAAAATTAGTAATTTTATTATGTATATAAGTATAAAAAATTTAATTTGTGGGTACGAATAATATAAAGAATTTATTTTTGTACTGAATATTATGCATGTTATAATATAATTAAATTAAATGATGTACATGCAAGGTCTATTTGTTTTAATCCGAAAAGAATGTTTTAAATAAATGTTAGTTTATTCTAATTCAGTTCAAAGGTTTTCTTTTTGTTTCATCAGATTATTGTCTATACACGCGAATGTATAGAGCCGCTACCAGACATATACACATTATATAATATTATATATGTATATTTTGTTATATTCTGAACATAAAATGAAATTGTTATTTTTCTCACGTATCGTGTAAATTCAAAATCGTGTACGAATTTTCTAAATCATCAATAGTTTCCAGTATATTGATGCATTTGCATATTGTTATCGAATGGTCAAAAATTAGAAAATCGAAATTATAGACTATGCACAGTTGTAATTTATAATTTATTTTTACTTAACATTTTGTACGTTTTCATTTTATCGTGTTTAACTAAATTATCTTTGCAGTATATTATTAGTGACTAGTGAAATGTTTTTAAAAATATATAATATTATCGACATCCATCAAGGTGATTGTAAGATTTGTTTGAATATTTACTGAGCACTGAAAGTTGGCATAATTTTTCATAGGTCATAATAGGAATTTTTTTTATTAAACAATAGTTTATCGATTGTAAAAAAACAAGTACATACTTTTTGTGCCTAATGTGTGACTATCGTATTTTTTATTTGTGTTGTTATAAAAAATCACCTCTCCTGCAGTATCTTTGCCATTGTGGACCGCGAGCCCAGTGTTTTTTTTTATTCACATATTATATATATTATTATTATTTTATACTTTACATCGATGTATATAACCATACAGGCTAAGGCTATAATATTGTTATCGTTACAGTTAAAAACACTGAAAACACGGTGGTCTATAATACCACACGTATTCGTACACTCCAGCAGTATCGATGTCGATTTTTGCGATTCCAACCGGTATACCTACAATATACCTATAATATAATATATAGTATATATATATAGGTTTAAATGTACGTGCCTATATATCTTTTATTGTGCGTATGTATAGTTTATCATGTAAAGTGTAAACGATATCGCGGAGTTGTCTCGGTGCCGACTATACGACGACGACGGTGGTGGTGGATGCGGTGGCGGGTGCGACTTACGAACACGTCGGCCATGAGAGTGGCGTACATAATAATATATAATACCCGATACGCATAATATTACTAAAAATTATAATATAATATAAAATATAACTTACATTGTGATTGTGTATTACGCGCAAAGAGTTAACTATATGTAATATATATGGTCAACATATAGGTACCTATAATATATAATGCATTAGTTAGTTTAGTTATTAAATGCATAGTTTAGTTGGTGGAACGTATACTTGTGCAGTGTACTTGTTGGACCCTCACGCGCTAATTTAAGCTCGAAAGGGAAATCATCGACTCATTCGAATACACGGAAAGGAGCGTTGGTTTTTTGTAAAGTTGCAATATAATCATATGATATAGGTACCTACATACCTACATTGTGACAGTATATATTATTAGTTATTATATAGGTTGGTAAAAAAATATAATTTAAATTTGTTTACTAACAAAGTACTCATTATCTATATATAATAATATACATAGGTCTACTCAATGGCGGGAGGAAGAAGGGCCTTATTACCATTTGGCACTAGGCTGTTAAGGTTACGACCTATATAGCGGCAAATTTAAAAGGTAAAAATACCATATATTTTTATGGTGTTACTCAAAAAAAAGTTTACTTCTTAATTTAAAATATAAACAAGTAATTTGAATGTAGTATGCAATGAAAAAATATCAATATTAAATGTTAAAAATAGAACCCGTGTCTAAATATAACTTTTTTTGTTTGTTTGCATATATGGTAAGATGACTTGTATTATTTATATTTTCTTCGTAAATTTCATAATAAATTTAAAAAAATGTACGAAGTGGGGATATACACGCAATAAATATAGTGACGAGGTTCAAATTCTATTAGGTTCAATGTTTATCATTTTGTCACTCGCCAAAATTGACTGGTCGTTTAAAAACATCGGAGGGAGCCAGGACCCGAAGTTCTCCGCTTCAGTGAGCCACCGACGTCCTATACTTCGCAGGACGTATGCGGAGAAAAAGAATATCATATAATATTATAATATGGAATATTCGGATAGATCATCTTTACTGAAGATTTAAACAGCACCGTCCGATCCGTCGTAATAACAACATACGCATTCATGTGTGATGTGTATTGTGAATATTATTATTATTATAATGCAAAACCGCCGGCGACGGGCGAACGAAGAATTTCACGTCGTCCGGCGGTGGTGGTGGCGGGGTGCGTGGCCGAGTGAAGAAACGAGCACCGCCGGCCGATAGAATAATATCGTTTCACGATTTGATCGGCGGCGGCGTTCGGTATTTTCGAATAACGAGGCAAATAATATATATATATATATACGTAGCCGAGCGTATTACACATTACATATTACATATTATATATTATATATATATATTCACGCAGGCGGGAGGAGAATACGATTTTTTTGTCGTCGTCGTCGTCGTCGTCGAAAGCGTGTGCAATAATATTATAATAATCGTACACAACAAAGAAACTCTCCCGACCGAGTAGTCTCCGAGTCCTCGTCGTCGTCGTCGTCGTCGCAGTCGTCGCAGTCGTCGTACGTCGTACAACAATTTCGCATTTGCATAGCTCGTCGATTTATGAATACCCGTCGCCGCCGCCGCCGTCTGTTTGGACAGAAATACGTAAAAAAACAAAACAAAACAAAATACACGCGTGCGCGCGCACACACACACACACACACACACACACACACACACACACACACACACACACACACACACACTCGAAACGAGTACACGCCGCCGCAACGCATAAAATAATATATACCTAAACGCGTATTATTTTTTTTTATTTAATACATATAATAAACGTACCTATATAATACGCGTATTATACGTACTCTCTGGCGGGGCGATTGACGGACTCGAAACCGTCTCCGGTCTGACAGCTACGGCGGCGGCGGCGACGGAGGCGGACCGGACCGAGGATGAGAGTAGATCCGACCGGACTTTTTCCGCCGCAGGTTTGCGATACAATATAAACAATAATATTATCGTAAACTTACTGTTATTGTGTGTATACGGTTATGAAACGTAATCGTTCCGGATTCGCGATAGGTACGATGATAATTATCTTACAACGTCGCGAGTAAATCATCATTATCATCATCATTGACAGCACCCGAAACCGATTTCACGCCCAACTGCAGCTCAGGTCACAAATAATTATACAAATATAATTATACTTGTTATTCATACCTATGGCGTTAAATAGGCAAATCGATTACGATAATATGTTACAATAATAATTAAAAAGAATCTCTTTTATTTAAAATTGCTTACAAAATATTCAAATAAGACGTAAAACTCATTAGTTATTACTTATTATCAATCGTCGACCGACATCAATGCGATACAATGTATTATAATAATATGATGAAGTATCATTATGGTTTTATGATAGTAGGTAATTACTTACGTTTTGATTATGATGATTACAAACGTGAACAACGGTCGTACGAAATGGTATTATCATAAATCATCATAATTGCCAATAAGCTGTAGGCGTTCCATTCGTAGGTATGCAATTTTAGTCATTTGTGGCTGTTGCAAAAATTTGGTAAGTAGGTACCTTATCATAAAAATGCCATACGATTATTTTATTATTGAACGATTTCTTATAAAGAATTTTGATTTTTCAAGGTGAGATTACTTCTAAATTATTATTATATCTATTGTTTTATTGTGCAGAATCGAAAAATCTGTGCGTGTCATTAATAGTCTAAAGCCTTATTATAATCACTATGTCCGATATCGGAACCGGGTGTACCTATACTTTAACATTTCTATGAATCAGGTCGAGTCGGTAATTTCAGAACTAGACCTGATAACGTTTGTTGCATTATAAATTTGGTGTCCATACATCAATGAAATATAAATATTGTAGGTATCAAATCCCAGGTGATATGTAACATTTGGTTAATTTTTTATTAGTTATAATTAAAATGATATAGACGATAGACTGTTCGTTGAGGGTTAACATTTAATCTATTTTAAATACAAATGTGGTCATGCCATTATAAATATTTTATATAGATATAGACAGTTATATCTATAAAATAACTTTGATACTTAAATGTCAGTAAAATACATTATAATTGCCTACTTAAAACCCCTTAAATGCAAGTGAATATTTTGTGGTTCACTAATTGATGTTCGTAATAATGAAGATTTTTAATATTATTTGCAATATACGCCGTTTTAAATATGACGTTTCCTATAGGTATGGGTTTTGTGGGAATTTTTGTGGAATTCAGCTCCAGTCAAACAGTTGTACAACATTAAAAGCAATACATTTTCAAACTTTGAAATTAATGTTAATTCTCTAAAATCGTTAATCTCAATGTAAAACTGATTTTCAATAGTATAATGGCTTTTCTAAAGTAATTGTCCACTGTATCTTGCAGCCGGACCCGACCAAGTGGCGTAACGATAGGGTATTATTGTGGCATTAAGTCGCGGGCCCACGATAATACAGTGGTCATTATTCATCACGGATTGTTGAACATTTATGTTGTTATAATTTATAAAACGTTTTCGTAGTATCATCAAAATATAAGCAATGGTTTCATTTAAATATGTTTAATTTGTTTTACTATAAAATTAGGAAAAGTTTTGATTTTTGAGGTATTTAAATGGTCAATGTACGTTAAATTTTGAAAATGTAATTTATATAATTGAACACTTTTAATTTATTATGTTTTGTATATTTTTAACAGGGTTGTCATTCTTTTATTACTGTCTTATTTTACACGAGCATTGTAAATCTTAGTTACGCTACAGTTATCTGATTGTTAGAACTAACCAGTGGAGTACACAGACCTCTACAAAGCAAGGGGGTGGATGAATTATATTAATGTACAAGGTTATTCAAAATTAATCATCCAATGCTTTGTACCTGGCTTTCTAAGTCACCTAATCTTGACTATACTTATTTTGGGATTATATTAAATACATTGTGTAAGTACTACGTACCACCATATAAAGTATAAACCACAGATGAACTTAAACATTAACGGAGTCAATTACAACGGATATACATGAAATTAATTTGAGTTCTGACTAGATGCGTTGTTCGTGTAACAAAGGAAATCCACATAGGTAGAACACATTTTAAAGATACCATTATATACATTTGGAACATTATTCTTTTGTTTAATGTATCTTGTTTACTACTCTAAACCTAAAAATTAAAAAAATATAAGCATATTTAGAAATCAAATGAATTATTTTAATAATCCTATGACTATATTGTCTAATAAAAACATTTTCTTGGTTTTATAAAGTAAAAAAAAATCTGGGGTTTGAACACCTCCCCCTATGTGTATGAAACTGGTAAACTAGGCAGCGTTGATCATCACACACAAAAACAGTAATATTATTTTATAATCTACAAATAAAGATGTTATACTTAATTTTGAAAAAAAATCAAAACTAAACCAAAAATACTACCACAATAAAAATTGATTAGACTTTAAAAATGTATACAATTGTTTATATAATTATTCTGTCCAATTAACAATACATATTTTAATATAACCTAACCTAATATTGAAGAATACAGATATATTAGATATTATATTCAGTAATTATACTAAAATGATATAAAATAAATATATTATTTAACTTACTTACCTATATTGACTATATTATAATTTTTTTTTGGTAAGTACTTTTTTCGTGATTTTTTTTTTGGTTTTTCATCGTATAATAACTTTTATTAATCAACATTAGAGAGCGAAATTAGTAAAACAAATCAGTATAATAATTATGGGTACTACGCTGTTTGTAGTAGAAATTCCCAACCTTTATTGACTCGCGATTCGCATTATCATAGGATATTATCTAATAAGTTGGAGACTCCCTATACTATATAGCCTATAATACTTTAGTGCATATTTATTATTTATAATTTTTTTTATTTGCAAGAGCGATACTATAGCAGTCTCAAATTTAAAATTGATTCAACATTTAGTACATTACAGTATTGCACAAGACATACACTCTATATATCTTCCACAAAATAATTTTTTCTTAAAAATTGAGGAAAATACGTATGATTGATTTATATTTTAAATAATTTTATGTTAGCTTCCATCTTCCGAGTTCATGTCATGCTGTTCTATAAACTATAGTATAATAGAGAGCCTAGATTCATTGTAAGTATGTATAATACCTACGCCTAATCAGAGAGTTAAACAGAGACTGTTTTCTACCGATTTTGTATTGTTATCGTGGCAATAATAATGGGTTTTACTATGTGTCGGGCGATTAGTGTGTTTATATTTAATTTATACAATATTTATCTACATTTTTATAATTAATTATATTAACTAAAAAGTATTTTGTCTAATATATACTTATGCATGTACCTACACAAAGTGATTAGATTCACATTTCTAAATAATTATTTTTATTTATGTGTGTTAATATATTAGTTCTGACAAAACTGCTTCGGACCCGAACAACCGGAATACATTTTTTTTTAATAAACTTTTGTACGCTCCTAATTGTCATTATTCCGATAATGTGGATTAATATGAGTGTTAAGTATATCAGGAAAAGCTTAAATTTAATATTATGTAGAAACCTAATTTTTTTAGACTATATTATGATATTAATTAGAATATAATATTATGTCATCTCATAAAATATTACCGATAGACGATACAAATGAACGAATGGATGAAACGAAGCATAGTACCCAGTATAATACAAAAAAATGTTAAAATCTGATGATAACGAAAAATATTTAATAATTAATACTTAATGGTTGTAAAATTATTCTTACCTACAATTATTTTTATATGTATTACTTAACAACTTTAAATTACAAAATCGAATATATCAAAAAATGTGTATCCAATTACTAACCCACAACACCACATGACAAATGTAAAATAAAATTTATTCGAGTTTCATGTTAACCAGAATAATTATTTCAGGTGTTTTGAAAGAAAACTCATTTGGATTATGTAGGTTTCGGGTATGTTGCATTTTTAAGGGTTTTTAGGTAAACCCGTAACATTGGGTTCCAGTCAGTTCAGGTACAAAGCCCGGGAAAAAACTTGGAGTACCATGTAGTAACTAGTAAGGTTGTTAACCACAGTTACCGACCATAGAAATATTATGTTTCTAATTTTATTATAAGGCAATTACATTCTATCTAGTATGCAACATTAAGGGGTTCGGTATAGGCAATTTCGATGAAAGTGCGATCCGAATAATTTCAAAACAGTGTCCATTTAGTCCTGTGTTGATTAGGTTTAAACCCTGGCCCTTCACACCTATATTTTAAACCCTATTAAGGTATTAATAATATACCAACATCGTACTATTATTTTTAGTCTTTATTATATTATATTATACCTTACAATACTATACTATGCTGCATTAACAATGGGCGATAAACGTATTATAATATTAAGAATATGAGTATTATTGAAATAAAAATACCTATATTTGTTGAAGTAAAGCAAATTATTTAAATGAATAACATTAATGTCATGAGTCATGACTCATGGTCAGTATTAGTGTACATTACACCGGTTCTTGACCGCAGAAACTTAGATCTTTTACCGACCGAATGCGTAGTACCTATAATAATTATAAAATAAAAGAACTATTGAAATAGTTAATAAAAATGGTTAAAGTATAGACTGTATTTTAAATTAGAATTTATTAAGTTAACTCCAAAGTAATGGAAACCAAACATTAGTTTATTTTAATATTATAAATAGTAAGGACTATTGTTATAAAAGTACTATCAATACAAATTAATATTACAAATTACAATACGTCTATTCATTTTTCAAATTCGTTTATATTTTATAGTCAAGTTAAACATAACTTGGTTACTATTTATTTTTTTGATAATATATTAAACTAGTCACAAAAATTGGTTAACTTGGCCAGCTTTGCTATAGGGTGTGGTAGCGGGCCCGATGTCCTCGATCTCCTTACTTTCCTATCCGTATCTCCTACGCTTTGCCGTTAGAAAACCATATCGCCCCCCACTTATGCACTAGCTACTAGCATCCGCTATAGGCTAGACCTCTATTTGTGTCATTATTATTGCTGTATTTTTGATTATTCGAATAAACAATGCTATATTGGGGTAACTGGTAAAGCCTTATGACAAGTCAACTCCTATGTACTATGGAATAGTTCCAAACTTTAAAAAAAAATAAATAACTATCTTACTGGATTATAAGAGATAACAAATTTTATACACACAAACATATTAATATATTATAATAAAATATAAATTAAGATATTGTATAGTCCAATATTTAGAATGTGTACTTCAGGAATTATAATAATATTAGTATAGTACATTCATAAACCATGGTTATCTAATCGCATAGCTAACCACGTATCACCATCGTCAATTTGTGACGTTTCGATGAAGTGTGTGTGGATAATTATTATGGACAGTATAATATATACAGTATCTATGTAAATCAGTTAAATCTAACAAATTTCATTTGAAAAATATTTTAACAGAGGTTAGGTACTTAAAACAAAATATTAGTTTCTATAAATATTCTAAACTCTAAACAGATCCTATATTCATTCCGTTACTCTTAATGTGGGATCAAAACCATTTTATCACAGGAAATTATTTTATAGTTTGGTATCAAAAGTACAGGTCTGGAAACTTTTGATTATTCGAAACAAATTATGAGCGTTTTTATGCTGTAACCAAAGTTAATGACATTTGATCGTAAAAGTAATTATGGCCCATTTAACTGAATGTAACTTTTCAGTGTTTATACTGTTGTGACTCGTGTTTAGTAGGTATAGTATCATTGTAGAATAAACTGTAAACGGCACCATTTATTGAAATACCAAAACAAAAAAATACCATATATAGGCATTTTAACTGCAAGTATTCCGGTGTAATTGTAACTTTTATATATTTCGTTCTCATACGACCCTTGAAATATCACAATAAAAATATTTCACACTGACATGTAAGTAATCGCTACATTATAGAACCTAAAGTAAGGACCTACCTACGTTAGTTATTTTTATTATCATTCCTAATTTTTATTCGATTTTAAATTCGTACCAATTCTGAAAAAATTATGAAAATCTTTCTAAATTAGTTATGATCTAGATGGTCAATTAATTCACATTGTAGTATAATAGGTGACACTTTCCTTAAATCGGTCAGTACTATTAGTGATCTTAGAATTAATATTCTTATTTATTAATATATTGTTTGTTTTAGCTATAGTAACAATCGATTAATCTATTATTTTATACTTATGACAATCGTACCTACAGCTTTAGTCAAAAGTCTAGGAGATCACTGATCAGTACCTACTTTTCTCAATAGTTTTGGAAACTTATGAAAAACAGTGGGGAAGCAGAAATATTATAACATCATATGCACTATGTTGTGTGGATGAAAAAAGAATACTAGAATTCTCATAGAGAATTTAAATTTTCACCAAATATAAATATTATAATTTTATGGACATGACTTTCTAAATATTTTTTTTTTTTTTTATTGTGTATGTAGATATTTAAAATGTTTTAACAATTATTTCAATTTATATATATATATAAGATTATTGTTTATCGGTCAAAACGTTTAAAAATATAATAAAAAGTTTTTTATAATAGCAATGAAAAAATATTGAAAACACAATGTCACAATTTATTTTAATTAGGGTTTAACGTTCAAAGTTGTTTGAAATTCGTCAAAATCACGAACATTTTTAATTTATCTTGCAACATTTAAATTTCATTACCAATAAGGATTGAATTAAGGTTTATCATGTTATAGTCAAATTTTGTTATATGTAAATGTCTCAATACAAATAATTATATCTTATTTTTATATGACAACAGAACAATTTCAGCCAAGCCAAGAATTATAGATTTTAATATACCCACTCAACTACAAATCATAATTTTGGAGGGTGGTCGGTGATTTATAATTGCAGGACAGGAGGAAACGAAATAATTATTTTAACTAAAGCTTGAACAGTTAGGTAGGTACGTTCTAATAATTCTTGGTTGAGAGATGGTCTTGAACTTAATTATTGAAACGATGCAGGATTTTCGAACAATTTAACTTTCTAACATAATATAATAATATTATTATACCTATTATGTTATTTCGTTCGAACTCACACGATCTGCTCCCGAACGAACGCGACGATAGACACCCGCGCTGTTATTATTATTCAACGATGCCGCCGCCCGAGATTCCCCGACAACAATATATAATAAATAATAATATATAATATTATAAACGTGTACATTTTTCACCGTGTTACAATATATAGCAGCCGTATTGCCGTATAGCCGTATATGCATACCTACCCCACCCATCGGTTATATACGGGGTGAACAGTTTAACGTAAGACACTCATTTCAGAAAACACTAACATTTTTATAATTATTTCTGTTACATAATTTTAAGTCACTACAAAACAACATTTTTGAATTTTTTTTTACTAAAGCTTTTTATTCTTTCGAATAACAGTATACCTGACAGTAATATGTATACCTTTTTAATTTCATATTCCAAATCAGAAAATTATTCGAAGTATTTCGATGTATAAAAAATAAATTTCGGACAAGTAGTTTATTAGTAAAGTGTATTTTAAGTTTAAATACGTGGAGTAGTAGACCAACATTTTGCGAGATACACATATACGACTCTACTCCGCTCATCAATGATTTAAATACCCATAACTCATAAACTATAATCGCTCAAAACAAAGAATTCAAATTCACGTAATTAAATAATAGTAAAAATTTAAAAATGATTGCGATAAAAAAATTGTTGATTAACGCTTATACATCATAAATTAACAAAATTAACAAAAATAACAAAACAATATTAAATCAAATTAAAAGGAGTATACACATTATAATGTTTCTCTTATGAATTAGGGCTTCAATGCAGATGCATAATTTTTTAACGCTTCTACAATATATATTAACGAAATTAGGTACATTACAAAATGTTAAATATAAAATACATAATAATTAATAAGTTGTGAGGCTTATCAGGGCAATAATTTTTATCAATATACTTTTATTTAACTAAAAAAAATATACTTATTTATTTAAATTATTTTTACGCTGTAAAGCATTTGCCAAGCACAATTACAGGTTATATGGTTAACAAATAACAATCACAAAATATAAGATATAAATACAAGGTTAAGAACTTATAAATATTGAAAAATAAAAAATGATAAATTTTCAAAAATAAATAATTCATTTTAAACGGAGGAGCAGTTATTTTAATTAAGTTTCAATGCCTCAACGTGCTGTTTGAAGAATTAATTAAAGGGGAAACCTTTACGCGCAATCAGTGGTAGGGGACTGAGTCCCCCCTCCCAATTTAACCCTTTCATAATACCCTTGATAAACCTATGATATACAATTGATTTATTTTCTTATTGAAACTCATATTTACTGCCAATATTTTGAAAGTTAGCTCACGCATTGATTACTTACTATTTAGATATTATATATTTTGTGACATTTTTGAATAATAATTTATAAAATTGTTATAATATATTTGAATGGTATATTGAAGTATAGGTAGGTTAGGTATCTCGTTGAATTTCAATTTCGATCATTGAATTCACGTACGAGCTATCTGCAACAATAATAAGGTATTATCATTGCTTGATAAGAACCTTGTGACAGTTGAACACATTGCTATAAGCTTGAGAAATATTAATTATTATAAATACGAATTATTTGTGTTTTGCCAATTTTTATTTAGTTAATATATAGATAATTATAATATACGATAATTATATAGGCAGGTAATACATATTTTTAAAACATTTTTTTAGGTAACAAAATTTAATTTTTTAATTTTGTTGTGTATATGAATAATGACCAATTAACGAATCTAGTCAAACTAGATAATTACATTTTTGTATGACAATAGTTGTGCGCAAACGGCCAATGAAAAGGTAATTTTAACATAATCGATATTTAAACGTCCGACGTTCTGAAATATTGCACCAGTTTGATATCTATAATAAACAGCAAAACTATTTTTCTCAATATAATAATATTATACTATAATAGTGTTAATGACCAATAAGAATACTATAAATTAAAACGTTTTTCTTAAAGTGTAGATAGGAATGAATTACTTTTTAATATAATAAAAAAACTTTCCAAGTACGATGTCTATACAATAAATATAATATATATTATAGGTACCTACTTATATATTTTATCGTGGTTGATTTGCATACATCCTCTTTGGAATGTGCAAATCACTGCTAAGCTAGATGTTTAAATACGTTTTAATAATCACTTTGTATAATAATATTATATAACACTAAGAATTCAAATATGAAATTATATTTCGCATATTTTTGCATATTTTATAATGATTATGCCACGTTAAGTACCTAATGGCTAATATTCAACGATTTCTATATGTATTTGGTCATCACACATAATTATATTAAATCAATGTGGTTTAAAATTACCGTTTAATTTGAATTTTCTATAGTTAAAACAAAAATAACAAATACAGAATTTCCTCAGACATATAGAATCGTTTTTATTTTTACAAAAGCAATTTAATTTTAATATTATTTGTCTTATATTATACAACGTATATAATAAATTCAAACAAAAACTGTACCATCCAGATAGTTTTTGATAAAATAATCACATCAAAGATATTCGTTAATAAAATACATTTTTTATTTTATCAAACCAATATAATTTAAGTAAAAATGTGTTATTCTTGTGAAATGTAATAAAATTACCATCGAATGTCAATAAATTAATAAAAAAAAAATTCAAAGCATATTTGTACATATAATTTAGGGGCGATTATAATTTATTATAATCGTGTATTTTATATTAATGTTTTTAAGTGCTCTACGTCTAAGTCATCAACTGATAATCGTTTTTGAAACGAACGTGCGCGAGTAAAATAAAATTACAATAAAAAATCGAGAAGAGTTGGTACCTATATCTAAACACAGACACTTATACACAAACAGATATACCTATACTTATAAAATGTAATATAATAAAATAATATAGAAGGTATAAGTAGGAATCCAGCTGTCATCTCGTCTGTTTTTTAAGAATCAGCAATTTGTCTTTACTATTGTTGTTATTATTATTGTATTTATCATTGGTGTAACAATCAACATGGATTATTTTATATTATCCCAAATAACTGGTATTTTTGATTTTATATTGTTTTTCATGTGCTTTCTTAAACTTGTAAGTGACAAATAATGTATTTTTGTGATAGTTGACAAATCATTTTGAATTCCTTATCTCTTTTCGAATTTTTTTTATTGAGTATCAAACATTTGAAAAACTTCTTACACTTTATTTCAATTCAGCTGACATTCAAACCACTATTGCTGAAGTATTAGAATACGGTAGGCAAAACTGAAATTAAATCGTAAATTTCCTAGGACAGCTTGCTCTACGTTTATGTAGTCATTCAATAGTTCCCAATTATATTATATAAAATAATGTGTACCATTATTGCCAGTGTGTATGACGACACTGGAAAGAACATTTTCATAAACTGATAACTAAAAATCTATGGAACGGAAACACATTGACTGAAATAAGGACTAAATTGAATGATATGACTTTTTATTATTGCTAATTGCACTACATTATTTAAAAAGATCTCAACGGATAACCATTGCTGGCCATCTATGATGGTGTGGTTATTGAGAGAAGTTATTGATAACATGTCTCGAAAATCAAGAAAAATGTATACGAAGCCTCAAAAATGTCAAAAGTTAAATGTTAATAATATATCTAGTAAAAATAATATTTATTGAGATTTAATAGAGCTACGACCATGGAGTAAACTTACAATTATATATCCTATTACACTCCATTAAAAAATCCTGAAAATGCTACTGGACTACCTATATAATATACTTATAGTGTACATATGCATGTATTGGGTTTTAGTTTATTGTAATATAACTTTATGTAATATAAGTAATATTATACTTATAAAGTTATAACTATAGATATTTATACGGATGTACATAATATAAGAGATCGTACGACAACACTTCTGATGTATGTGTGTGTGTGTTATAGTCGTTATAAAACAACTAAATAATTAAATACGATCGTATATAGGGTCGATGATACCATAATCCCGAAACTGGAAACCTGTACGAGCGGGATCAGCGGCAGTGCCTATATGACAAAGTACGTTATGGCTGCGTTATACGACGACGAGTTATGATGAGAATCGTGCCATCTTGAGAAAATAACAACATTGTTCAGAGGATATATCTATAAGTGTAGAACAAAAAAAAAAAATACATATATATCTATCGACAATAAATAAGATACCTACTTGTATATATATGTAGAAGACGTATATTATTAACGTTATATTTAGTTGTGTGTGCATATATATATATATGCTCAGTCGCTTTTTTCGTGCGGCGTATTTTTTTTCAACCAATAATAACCAGACAAAATAACCCGTATCATCTGGTCCAGCTAGGTTCTCTCTCTCTCTCTCTCGATATATATATATATACGATTTATATATTATTATTATGTGTTATTTATGCATAGTATATTATATTATGATGACGTTATAATCGCTGAACGACTTTAATGGCGTCATGTTATAATAAACTATAATGTAATACCTCAGCGTTTGAAAAGAATATTGTTATAAACATTAATTTATTTATTTTGTACCTAAACATTCCTGAGCAATTTACAAAACGAAAATCGAAATCACAGACAATGTGTATTATATTTTTTATATTATAGGTACTATAGCAGTATCAACTGACTTCGTCTGAAATAAATTATTTTATCTTTCTATCAGTTAGATCTTATAGTTATGTAAACTGAAACTAATAGGAACCATTTAAATAAACAAAAAATATTCGATTTTTGTTAGCCAAAACTTAATATTCATGTGTGATTCAACTTATATCAACCTATAGGGGTTGAAAAAATCTATAAACACCTTCTGAGTCCCAAGGAATGCATTGATATTACTTCATTGAAAACAGTCCAGTAGTTTTTGAGTCTATAGAAGTCAAAGAAACATTAATTTATATATTTATAAATATTGATAAAATATTACAATTGGGTGTTTAAGGTTTATTATTACAATCATCAATTTATATTATTGCAGTCACAATTCAGGGTTATATTTTAATGACAGTTATGTATCTATGAATTGATTACAACTGTGATTTTTGTTAAAAGAGCCAATTTTTTATTTTGCATACTCTGCTAATGAAGTCTACGCACACCTATATTATGTTTATAATTATACATAAAACATTGTTTTTACACTTACACAGTTTCACCGATGTCCGACGATCACAATCTGCATGGAAATATTGGTTGAACAAGTACTTTTATTAACCTTTTTCTATTGCTTATTGTACATAGCAATCGAACACCAGCTTCATAACAATAGCGATACTCGAACAAAACATTTAAAAATGTTTTAATCGTATAGACAATATAAACTCCGCTGAATACTCCAGTAATTGTTTGGGTTTTACCAGGAAATAATTGATAATTACTAAACATGGCCGTATTTAAAATTGTTTCGTCTCTAAGCAGAGACGATTAGGTTATGCATATGCCACCCCTTAATAGCAACATTACATTTAATATTTTAATTTCTTAATATTTGAAGGAAAGGTGGTAAAGACACTTTTCCCGGACTCGCCTTGTAATTCTTTATTCTAACAAATTAATAAATTATTCCACACTATACCTACCTATAGAAACAGTTATTTTTCTGTCTCAGAACAAACCAGCAAATTTAACTGTGAAACAATTTAGTTTTGCAAAATTTACTACCTCTGCAGTAACATTTATAATGATATCATCATTTAAAATTGGTGTGCAACTAGTAACTAAAACATAAACATTTCTAAAATATTTTGTACAAGTTTAACTGATATTATGTATTTAGTATTTAAAAAATATTTTTTTATCATAGGTTATCAATAAACTATCACTCATCAAGCAATTTAGTACTCATTTCATCTCCTTGAACCATATGCAGTGTAAATGAAATATTTTTTTGCTTTTTGTTAAAATCAAGTTGATTTTGTATACTACCATGTTTTATTTTATACATTTTGTTTTTATATTACCAGTGTTATAACTAGAACTTAATAAATATTTTTTGTACGAACAATAAAAAATGGTAATCGATTTCTAAAAAAAATATTTTTCATTGTTTTTATTTATTAATAAAAAATTACCATGTTTAAAAATGAGTAATAAGAGTATATATTCATATATAAACAACATAACTCTGTGCCACTAAAATGTTGAGACTTCGTGTACCTACATAATATATATTTTTGCACAAGTTATACAATCGTTGTCACAAAATGTTAATTACTCGACGCGAACTTTTTATTTGTTATTTTTCTACAATAATATATGCCTATTATTAAGAAACCCATCATAGTAACCTGAAACATTACTAGCATATACATATTTGGGAAGATTACCTTTAAACATTGATGTGACTTTTGAAGAAGAGATATTATAGAGATAATAATAAAATGCATGTCTTAAAGGACATCATTGCAGAGTAAACTTCGTGCTGGAGATACCTACGTGTATGAACGCAATCTATAATGTTTCGTCGTTTTATGTTTCAGCAAAACTACTGAGTGACATTATGTCATAGGAGTATAGGACTAGCATTATTTTTATTTAATTTGTATAATATTATATTACATTCTATGTCGTCAATCAGTTATTTTCATTAATGACTTGTTATTATAATGGAAAAAATAAATATATAAATCATCTATTATTTTATATGCCAAATTTTGTATGCTTTTGGTTTAATAAATTATGAAATCAAAAATTAAATCTGAGGGGGCACATGTCTCTAACCTTCTTCAATAACACGAAATGCTTTGAATTCCAAATTTTTTCGGCGCAAATAATTAGCATGTATTTGTATAATATTTCCGAAAATTGCACGTCATTTTCCAGACAGAAAAAACCATATTTTTAATTCACACTTGTCGTCTGACCTACAAACATTTTTATAACCTCTAAAAAGTAATATAAAGTTTTTAAAAAATAGGAATAAATCGATAATCCACTGTTTAGAAATTACCGACAAATTACATTGCTAAACATGACTAAACTTATCAGTCAATTACGGAAATATACACAGATGACCCATAGTGAGCGGTGACCTACGAAATTACTGACACCACTTAGTCGTTATCCATTATCTGACATTATTCTGACATTAATGGTAACATAATATTATTATGTAGGTAGTCATTGCCCATAAAATATTTGTTCGATCGTTTCGGTTTCCGAGTTCATCTTATGACCACGCCCGCCTATACTTAATAATTTTAAATATACACAGGAATTAGAAAGTAACCAATTTGTCGGTGAAGTAATGATATATCTTACTCACATGTACCTAAGTTAAATATATATGTATGACTACTGTCCGCCGCCATTATCATAAATACATTTCATATAATCTGCAAATCACCTAGATCTGCTACTTCTCATTATAGATCCTTCGACGGTGTTGGGTCGAGAACCTATCGTTGGATAAAAATGCAGTCCTTAAAAAAAACAAACAAACCGTAAGTATTAAGTATAATATAAATATTAATATTTTATACCTGTATAATATTAATATGTGATTTGTTTTAATTAACATTTTATTTTCAAGGGTCATACGCCGTTCGTGAATTTCCCTCACGCTATTTTTAAATCCAATACAATAGAAACGATAAGTATATAATATATATAACCTAACCAGCGAGATCGTGATGAAAAATGGTATTTACCTTTATAAATTCACTTGATTTGCGGTCACATTTTCCGTTTCCTGTTGATGAACGAGCAGGGGATTTAGATTTTAGACTAGGGATGACTCATACTAAAGTATAGAGATAGGTATAGGTATAAGGGCAGGGATCAGAACTTGATATAATTATATACTAAGTAGTGTGTATAAAAATATCTTTTCACAAAAAATTCAACAATTCCCTAAAAATATTCAAATAGCGTTGAAGAAAATAACTTTTCTATGAAAACACCATTGTGTCATTGGAACAATATTTAAAAACCTCTAATTCACTTTTGTTTTATATTTGCAAAAAATGAATTTAACTAAATACGATCTCATAATATTGTATAATTTAAAATATAATTTTTCTTACTTTAAAAATTTTTGAATTCTAGACCGAATGGGTTGGTTTCGATTGTCTTTGAAGACTTTTGTAAGTGCAAAAAAACTACTCTCCGCAGATGCTGTATAGAAATGGGATGTGTAAGATTGGTATAGTTTCCATTCACATCGCTTGCTACAGGAGTACAGGACCGTTGTTCGAACAAATCCGTGACCTTCATAATTGTATCGGTAGTTTGGAATTATTTAAAGTATCTCGAGTTTGCAATTTTTTTTAACTTTCCATTTGATTTGTTATGGATTTCACCAATGTACAACATGTGATTATATTATGTCATTGCGATTCTGCAGGTTTAATACGTACAACTTCCAGATGAAATTGATTAATCGGAAACACAAAATACTTAATAATATATACTAATATACTAAATTAAAAAATCGGTCATTGCTTATTGTCATGTGTTTTTTTTAAATCCGTTGTGGACTTGACCTATGTCGTGCCCACAAAAACCGTCCGTTTACATTAAAATGTAAGAGATGTACACTACAGCCAATATAGCATTAGTATGTCGCTTTATTAGGTGGTATAGTATCGAATATTTGTTTGAAAAAACATGTTTAGGTACCTATACCGTTATCGTGTGGCGTTTGTCCGCATAATATTAGATATAAATTAAAGACAGGACTTAATTGATTGTTACTTTTTCTCAGAACAAATATCAAAAAATTGTATAACTGTTGAATATAGAATATTTGTTAAGTACTAATATATTAATATATTAATTTATACTCTATTATAATTGTATTTTAAAGTTTCGAATATATTATTTTGAATTTGAAGAATTTTGGGAATTCTATTCCACATAAAAATGTGTTTATCGAATTTAATTTAAAAAGTTTATCGATGCAAACACGAGTTATGATTATAGGTAATCATTAGATTTGCATAATTTAACAACACGAGGCAAGACGTCAATTATGATATATTTAAAAATGATATTGATTATAGTAATATAATAATAATAGTATTATAATAATTTAGCGGGTGATTACTTTTAAGTTTTGATACACATAATTATAACCTATATTACTTAAATAGCTACAATGCTACATTTTTTAACTAACAAACGGGAAAATAAATTAATTCTCTATTTAAACATTAAACGGTGATGCAGTTTTGATAATCAGCATTTCATTTCATAATTATGTCTCAACTTTCAATAATATTTCTTATAGAGTATAGGCTATAAAGAAATTATATTATCTTGAAGACACGAAGTTAGTAATTTAAGTACGAAAAATATTTAAAACAAATTTTTACGGCAATTTTTAGGTTGTATCTGAAAGAAAACTAATAATATAGCCGTACTGGATAATAATTAATAACTATATAACCTCTGTTATGTATTACTTGATCGGTACTTATATAGGTAGTATTATAATTTATAATCATATTATTTATCATCAAATATAACCAATGTAAGACCGATCGAGCACTACACTATAATATAATTATAGGTATGTATTTTACTTTTATCATATTAACATACAAACTAAATAATAGTAAAAAAAAACGCGTCACCCTACATAAACACATCTAACCTATTTCTTTGTTTTAAAATAATGAAATCGTAAATATGCATCTATTGTTTAATGTTTAGCGAATTATTAATAATTAAATTTATCCATTTTTAAAACTTAAAGGTAGCACTATAATAGCACTCATATTCAGGGCTACATAGAAATAGGTAAGTATGTCTCATAAGTTATTCAACGATAATTCAAAATTAACTTAGTTCAGACAAAAATGAATACCTAACTCTTGGATATTTTATGCATCAACATTTTTAGAGAAATTTTTCAGCATAATTTTAGATTCCGTTGCAAAATTTCAATATATAGAAAATAGAAATAGAATTTTGATTTGCTTATAAAAATGTATTTCTTACAGTTATTTCTACAGTAGTTCAACAAATTATATAATGGTTATACAATGGTGGTTTTTTTTTCAGAAGAAATTTTAAAATACCTTGGACCCTAAAATAAAAGTATATTGTTATTGATATTGCTTAATATTATTTGTAGATAGGTATGAAAACGATTGTTGGCGACTTCACCTACCTATTGCATATTTACTTCATGTTTGACGCTATTTGACCACGATGACCAATATACAGGTTTTTGTTACAACAATACATTTTGTACTACCGTTTACGTTTGCATAAAAAATAAATTGTGATTAATGTTCTAAAAACTTGAAAAATGTCCTAAGATGTCAAATTTATCAATACATGGACAATTATGTGAACATTTATTTTTAAAGCCTTAGATATTTAAATTGAAAACTTAATACATTTTTAATACATGTAATTTGAAAATGTTGGGGATTTTGACTTTTAGACATTTATTAAAAAAAATAAACTATGGAAATGTGTAATAATAAAAATATTGCAACAATGTAACAATAATTCGAGTGAAGTAAGTGAGACATTTTTTTTTACCGTATTTAGGTATTGTATGTTGTTAGCTACTCTTCAATAACAACTGTTAAAATAAAAATTATTAGTTATTAGTTACCTATACATATTTTAATATTTTTTGAGTAAACGAGTGTTTACCTTTTAAAAAATCACATTGAATGCACTTGTAACACCATTTCGATTAATGACGAGCTATATTATATATACGTTCAGATAATATTGCCTATATACACACTCGTGATACGACGGCGGCGACTGGCAGGTTATAGGTAGGTACCTATATTATACTCGGTATATACCTACATACTCGGCGACGGCTGCGGCAGACGTTGTGGCGCGAACGAAAAAAAAAAAAACACAATGGCAAAGCCCGACGAGGACGACCATAACCGTAGTCGTTGTCTCAACTGCAGTAGCGGTCGCCGCCGCAATGTCTGTCTATTATTTTATTATTATTATGTCATATCGTTTGTATTATAGGCATATAGTAAAACAAGAGGGAGGTTACTCGACTACGCTGTACATACAAACGCGACACCGAGATTCTCGAGAATCGATACAATGTACCTACAAGCTGCACCATCGTCTAATATTGCAGTGACGTGTAACATACCTCCGTCATATTTTACACTTAAACAGAGGATAATATTATATACGCGTATACTGTACGGTAACGATATGCAGGCCCGATCACTCCCATTTTTATCTTTGATAAAACATTTATCAAAATTTTAATTTTAGAATTTCTTAGTATACCCAAAGACCTTATTTTTAAATTTCTAATTTATTTGTACTTCTTAAAAAGTGCCCTGCGGTGATACAAACTTCTATTTTGTTAGGTACTGCAAATAATTTAGTGGATGATTTTCTGGAAAATGCCGATGAATCTAAATCAAAATGACCATAGAAATATTATCCTTAGTACACAAATAGCTATATATAACTCAAAAACTACTCACTAGAATGTTAGAAATACATCAAAATTCTTAAAAAAAAATATCTGTTGAATAATTAAAAATAAAATAGTCCATATTTGAAAAACAGAGGTCTGTATTGTTACAGAATCATGCCTAAGTGGTATAAAAAAAAATCACTCAGTAGGTATACAATAACAATTTCTCATATAGTCGGTATTTTAACAGTGATTTTGTTGGGCTGTTATTTTTTACACAGTTACATTTCATTTCCGAACAATTATATTTTATGTTTTGAATATTTGTGACCGATACGATAAAATATTGTGGAAAAATCGTTTGTATCTATAATAAATAAATTGGTCACAACACAAACAAATTTACGTTCGACTTCGATTTTGTTATAACCTACATTATGCTGTAGTTCATTGATATACGAACAGTAGTAGTATAGCACCCACATAGAATACACTAATTTTTGGTAACTATACATATCGAAAACTTTAGGCCATCTGGAATTAAAACTGGATTTTTGAAATTATAAATTTATCAAATTTGAATTGACTTGGTTTTTAAATTTACATGTCTTTGTTTTATGCATTTTTCAAAAAAAAAGAATTATTATTTTTTCGTTTTTACGTTTATATGGTATATTTATATATTAATGTGTGACTAATGGCCTAATATTTTGATGTAAAATAAGTCATTTTCCATTTAAGAAATGTTTATTTTAAGTCTTTAAATGAAAGTCATTCATCGCAGGTATAAGTAAATTTTTTTCAAAATATTTTTACTGCAGACTAGTGATACATAGGCTAGACCATAGGGGAACTTGTACGCTCCAAAAAATCTAATCCCATTTTCATCAATCAAAAATTACGTTTGAAACAATTGAAACTTTTTTTTTTAACGGTAATGTAAGTACCTATGCTACCTATACTTTTCAAACGTTTTGTAAACAGTATTTTTTTCTTTATTACTTGTGATAACTATAAATAGGCACTTGGTTTAACCCTCTCATTCTCGACCCGATTTAGTTCTTCAGTGAAAATACGCATATAGACCTGAGGTCTATCTAACGTCAATGTAACTTGTAGGTACTATACTAAAAAAATATGACCCTATGCTTTTTATATTGGAATCCTTTTGTAAAACATAATAATACATACATGGAAAAGTACCAAAATATTATTTGAAAAACCACTCGTTAAAAATGTTACTGCTCAGAAAAAAGTATCCAATCGAGACAACCTTTGTCTTGTCGACTTGTCGCGACACTTGGAGTGGTTGGGTCAGTGAGAGCTTGTATAAAATATACCTCCCATATCTTAAAAATGCAGAAAATTTACGAATTTTTAGCGTCTTGATTTAAGTTGATCAGTCATGAAATTAACTCGTAAATATAATTTAGTTGGTACAACGGATATAATAATTGACTGCAGTAACTATTATAGATAAGGATGTAGATGGTATAGAATCAAAGATTATCGTTGACGATGCTGACCTTACGATAATAACCCTACGATGACATTACCGCGGTCGTAACCATATCGGCGTGGGACGCCATACCCAGGTATAATAATATTTACCACCAGCTGCCGGTCGTACCGGCTACACACACACGCACGCACACACACACACAAAACGAAAGATCGATATCTATTAATTAAAGACATTACATATAATAGTACCTATGTGTGTAGAGGAGAGTGAGAGAGAACAAACTTCGGACGGATTGCGGCACGGTGGAATAATATGGACGAACACTTTGCGGCGGCGACCGAGTGCGGAATCTTGTTTCCGTCCAAACGCACCGCACAACAAGCGCATAATATACACACATGGACACGACTCCGGGCAAAGGCGACGGGTACACCGGACACGTATATTATTATTATTATTATATATGATATCGCGAAACCTGCGTTGTGTATATGTAGGTAATAGGTTGGTATATGGTATCCATTAGCCGGAGTCGCCGCCGCCGCCTCCGTCGATTTCGCACGTTCGACGTCTACGTCGTTTTGACGTTTTGACGTCTTGACGCGTATAATATATGATTGCAAAACAGCCGCTACAGCCCGAAGCACACCAGATCTCGGCCACTCCGCCATCAATAATAATAATGATACACAGTGTTAGGTGACGATGATAATTATAATTACAATAATATTATAATATAATTATTTATTATTATAATATTCGACTGAATACTCGTATACGATGATATTTTATGTAAGTGACTGATGATTTACCTAAAATTAGTATTAGTACTCTTGCTTTCCCTTGAATCACTAAAATATAATAATATGCCAGTGGCGTAGTCACTGTAGTCAAGAGAGTACGAAGGCTCTATTGGTTTTGTTTTATTCGAAAGTAGTAAAATGTTATCTGTATTTTCTATTTTGTGGTACCTATAAATACATATATTCGACAAGAGGTTTCAACTATGAATACGCTTTTAAGTTTTAAACTATCATAAGTAAAAAAGAGATATAATTATGTTTATAACAATATGGACTTTTTCATGTTAGACTTTTTTATATTTTAAATATATTATAAGACATTTTATGTAAGGAAATTTAAAAAATTGAGTTTATATTACTTTTTTTTTGGAGCCCTCCTTTCAGAAATTCTGCCTACGTCACTGCAATGGGTCAAAACGTGATTTAGCTCGAGCATGGTCCAGACTATTTGTACTTCATTATATTATTCAGTATTCTGTATATAAGATGTAAATATCCAAGAACTTTATGTTGATGATATATTTTTAATTTATTTGCCATAGCAGAACGAGGTGTTTTATTGAAATAAAAAAAAAATCGTATATTTATGACGATAATTATAATTAGAGTAGGGATTACACCTCCTACATTTCTTTTAATCAATAGTATCTTAGTAACTAGTCCTTCAGCCCCCTCCCCCCCAAAAAAAAAAAAAAATTGGATATCCACTCCTATGACCAAATGAACTAATGATAACTTTGGGTCACTGTATATCTACTAAATGGCACTATACAAAACTTCCAATAAAGTACAACCCATTACAAGCGATACGAATGTCCATACACGATTTCTAGGTAATTAATAATCTACAGCTTAAAATAACAAAATCTACATTTATATCATAAAATATTATTTAATATAAAATAAAAGTCCTATCTAATTTCAAAAAATTACAAATTCGTTTCTGCCCGTGGAAAATAATTTGTAATTTTTGAAATTCTGTACTCCAGGGCCAACCATCCTCCTTGTGGGGGCCCCGCGTAGTAGCATAAGTACTTACTTATTAAAAATACTTTTGAAATTTGTTTACATAGGTTATTTATCTGAATGAAAAAGTGCCTAAATACCTATAGGTATTGTCCAATAGGTAAAAAATCAAACTATTACAAATACAATATATAAAAAATAGTTCATATACTTTATATAGGTAAGTTTCTTTATCCATGTAATATACATTTTTATATGATGATTATTGATTATATAGCTACCTACCGAAATATTTTTTTATTTGATTGAAACCAAATATTTTGTATTTTTTAAATATAAAACCATAAGATATGTTAATACCTAAAATATATTTAAAATATTTTTTTGTAAACGTAGGTATACCAATAACATCAACGCTGAAAAAGTTAAAATATCTGCGTCTGTTACAGTTCATCTAACCATACTATTTCTGTCAATTATGGCCGTGGAACGCTAGGATTATACCTATACAATTTTATAACTTTAAATTATAATATTAATTATATAAATATTTTAAATACTATAATACTACTATCAATATACACAATATAATATAAATTTATCTTATGGATAATAATATATATTATATCAAGTGCGGGTACCTAGTGGCTACGATGATGCAGACGTGAGTACGTGACGATGTTATCGGTTTTGTATTTCGTAAAATGATTTCCGGGACGGTAAAATCTTTCAGGGACTTTTCAGTTCGCTCCATTACAACGTATACCGGTGATATTATTGCGTGGTATTGAAATCTGAAAAATTGTATCGAAATCAACAGCTTAATAATATCACGTACTCTGCAATATGGCCGGAACAGATTTATAGCAGGTAGCTTCAGGTTTTAAATGATATCATTATTTTGACGTAATCGTGCAGTAAAGCGATGAATAAAAAGAACCCAAAGATTACAAGAAAATGTATGGTAGACCTAGGTTTTTATTCAATTATAATTTTTAATGTGTCAAAAGCAGTCAGCAAGTTTTAGGTTCAAATCAAACCTAGGATAAAGAGACTGCTGATTTTTATATACTTCGATATAAAAAACAACTTGTATTTGTACGTTTTATTCCTGTAAGCGATAAGCCAAGTATTCCCACTATTCAGCCATCTTCAGAAAAACATATATATAATATATATTATGTATCGACCCATACGGCATACACTGACCACAGACTACCTCAAACAAAATCAAACTTATCAATATTTAATTAATGAACATAAACAAGTATTTTTAGATTATGAGCGGAACGATGAATTATTGGTTTGACAACGATGTATTTTTTAAATTTTTGTGTCTGTTATTACCTTTTGGGACAGTAACAAAACTTCGATTTTCAACTTCAGTATCTTGTTCGATGGAAAAGTGAATGTAGTTGGTGCATTCGGAAGGTCAAAGTTCCTAGAAGTTTTCAAAAGCACAGGAAAAAACAAAAAAAATTAAGGAAAAACGGGAATTTTTATGTAACTCTAATACAAATTACCGTAGATACATGAAATGTTCACTGAAAGTTTATATTATCATTTTCTTTACACCATTATATTTTCAAAATATTTTGACTCGTTTCGAGTTGTCTATGATCATTTTCAATTTTTTTAGTTTATATTTCAACATTTTTTAAAATATATAGATAAAACCGTTTTTTATAGTTTAATTTTTTTTCTAATTTCTAATTTTATTTCAACTTACAGGCTACCGTATTAATAAAAAGTAATAACAATATACCTAAGAATAATATAAATTATCCTAGACTGACAAACCGTTGGGCGGGTTTACTGTAGTAACAACGTGAAGAGTGCAGTCCTGTGGCGATACAAACTTTTTTTTCAAATAAGAACCGATCATTATTACTATAAATTATGATGCGGAGGTTTTTTTTAAAATGTTGATGTATCAAAATAGAAACTTGAATGAGTGGTTTCTAATAGTTATTACAACGTATTGGTATATTAAGGACAATAGTCCTGTAAAATGGCTATACACAACTATAAAATAAATGTCATATTTAATAAAATATTAAAATACCTACTATTATTATATTAAAAAATAATTAAACAATAATGTGTTAATAATTACCATACATAAATTATAATATTAAAATTAACTTTTTAACTTTAAAAGCTTACCTAAAGTCAATAATATGGAGAGAAGTAGTAATTTAAATAGTTAAAAAAGTTAATTAATTTTTTTGTTATAAGCTGGGGCATTAGTGGTTGTAGAAATGGCAGATATTATAAATAAGAACTTCATCTTACTTCCTTCTATTTTTTCACACTGTTATAGTGTAATTACTTGGGTCAATAAATTTTTGTCTATTAAATTATTTATTTGTTTGCTTTTATTTTAAATAATTGTCCACCTCGGCTTTTATTATATTGGTTAGGTATTTAACAAAAAATATTTAATAAATATTTAGTTTTTACAACAATAGTGTTACAATATAACTTACAGATTTGTATTTTTCAAAAAATATATATTAAAATGGTCAAATGATCCAGTTACGTTGTTAAGTTAAACATAATTAACTAGGTATATATTTTTTAACAATATAGGTACTTACCTTTGCTTTCGTTAAATTTCCACATTTCATTTCATATTAATTTGGTTGTAATCCGATATTATATAGTGATTCATAGACTATGAGTTTACAAATCATGTATTATAGGTACATGTCATTACTTCAGCATATTATAATACTCATGTATTAATCAATTGTAATAAATATTTTTACCTTTTACGTATACATCAGTACATGACACAGTCGGTATGGTCAATAATGTCACACATTTAATGTATATTTCAGTCAAATGTTTTTCTTCACAGCGCATATGTAACAATTTAATACGTCGTACAGTGTAAGTGCAATAGGTATAATATGCATATTCGACCACCTGTGCTGCCGCAGACGACGATGACGATAAAATGTTTAATAATTTATAAAACGATATCGCATCGAGTTTTGTTTGGAATAAATGTCACGCGTATATAATATTTTATTCTTATAGGGTGGAGTTAACTCGTGATATTATAATATGCGTATAGCGTGAAATATTAATATGATGTAATAATCTACGGGCCGGCACCCAAACAATATGAAAATTAATAACGTTCTCGAATTTATCACGATTTGCATTGTTATTATCGTCCCAAGTGCCACGTTACCTATATTGTAACTTATAAGGAATGCCTTAGAGCGAACAAAATAATTTTTTGCCGTAATCGCAGTTTGCGTGTATGTCGTATGATTATAATTGTAGAGAATTTGTTTATTCGATTGTAATTATAATGGATCTTAATTAGTTCTATAAGAATATATTAAAACTAAATATATAGGTACCTATACGTCATATTATACTATAATACCATAAATCCATATAATGCAATTATAATTATTTTTCTGTAGACTGTGACTGACAGGCTATTATTATAGCGTACCTGTGGTGTAATACAATTATTACATACAATCCATCACGAGAAAAGCATAAATGTTTTTTTTAATGTGATAAGGATAATATTACAAGTTTAAAATATGCTTACTATAAATGAAGAATATCCAAGCTAGGATAATTTTTTTTTCTACAAAAAAGTTAAAAATTGATATGAAATGTAAAATGATAAAATATATTAAATATTTAAATATGACAACACGCAGTTAAGGCGCAAAAAACGGCAAAATCTGTATTTCAACAATCGATATCAATTCCCCGTTTAAATAGTTTGACGGGTATACGTATAATGGTACTAAGTGTACAGTAATATTTAAGACTTCCATATTATGAGGAACACATATTAATATATTATTATGATATTACGAGGTCTCTACCGGCAATAAAAGAAATTCATAGATATAACAGACAAATGAAATTCGTTTAATAGAATTAAATGAATTTGGTTCTAATGAGCACTAAAAAAAAATCACTATACAATATATATATACCCAATTTTAGTTGCAAAATGTATAGTGAATATAAATATTTTGTGATGAAGAGTAGGTATGGACTTACGAGTATAGTAAATGAATTTAGTAGATATAAAATATCGACTAATTGTAATTTGCAGTTAAATTAATTATCAATATAACTGTAGTTCAGTTATCTATAATAATGATAGTTAGGTATATCTAAAAAAACAAGTGGTGCTAAATTAGAACTTAAGAGTGCTAAAGACCCTTTTGGTCAATGGTTATGTTGTACTTCATTGTTCAGTTAGTGATAAATATATTAAAACCGGTACTAGGTATGAGGTAAAGTTGAATATTCCATAGTGTGGTTACATAGTTACATTTAAAAGGCTGATTATGGACTAATTTAAAGACTTATTAATTCAATTTGTTATATTTATTATTTACAAGTAGGTAGGTAAGTAATTGCCTACGTTTAGCAGAAGTACTGTTATGTTTTATTTTTACCAAAGCAAGAATTTATTATGTTATCATTATATATTTTATTAGAACATGATTTATACATTATTATGTTGAAAGTTTATTATATACTGAGTGAGTGTATTAAAATAATACCTAAGTACCTTTGCTTTTATGTGGGTTAATTTTTTTAATTTAAAGACTCATTCAAATGTTTCACACATATTGATTCAAAAGTACCTCTACTATGGGGTACATATGAATAAAAAGTTACTTGTGTGCAACACTTTTTCATTATTATTTGGTAATATTGGGTTAAAATAATTACAGGATAATATTAAAATAGTATGAGAATCTAACAGGACTATTACAGTTCAAATGAACTAAAAAAAATGTTCATTCAAATTTGCCTCACTCTACCCTAAGTTAAAATGTTCTAATATTTTACTATAAATAAGTACATATTATGTACAGTCGAAAAAAACGTTTGTTTCTCTTTGAAAGCATAGGTTTTGCCGGCGGTTTCGTGACCCACACACCTTTTTTTCGTCTAGCTTCTCTTTTCTTCCATATCTAGATCTGCGCCTATTTGAAAGTATAATTATTGCTTATTATAACTTGTAATATTAAAATATATTAAAGGTATAACAATATTATATCTGTACTCTATAGGACGTAGATAGGTATTAAATCACTAATTTTGTATAGGTATTTTATTTAGTATTTATACAAACTAGAATACTAGATGGTTACTTTAATCTATATTTTTTGTTAATTTTTATAAAATGTATTAAAAATAATTTTAATTAGGCACAACAAATTGTTTATTTTATACACATTTCATGTTGGTAAGTTTTTTAGTCTTGAGTAATGAGTATGATCAGCAAAATTATACTTAGGTATAGCCAGGCAGATAATAAAGAACAACACCTAATTATGAAAGACAAGTAATAGTTAAAAATGTTTTTAAGACATCAAGTTTTTATGTATTAAATGGTTTTTTATCCATACCTAATTTATAAAATCTATTGCATACAATTATTTATGTATGCCATGAATGTTATAGAAGGTAAACAAACATTAAAAAAAATTATATTTTTATATACAGCCCTCTGATGCAGTTGGGCGAATGTGCTTATTATATTATGACCATAATAATAACTTTAAATTAAATCTCGCTCTGATTATGCGGAAATACACGCTTATACTACGTGCGCGTAAAGTCGTATATTATAATATATATAATATATGGTAGTTTAGTAGCTATGTGTACACTGCGCATATAGCGTTTTGATTCGTGACGGGAGAAAAAACCGCGCGAATAAACACGACTACCCGCGCGACGACGATGACGATAAACGGATCAAACTCCTCCTCGTCCTCCACATCCTCATCGTCATCATCATCATCGTCGTCGTCGTCGGGCTGTGCTCGTCTGGATCTCTCGAGAAACTTACATACACGCGTGCATTATATACGTACTTTTCTTCTGCCGAGTAAACGCGATCCGAACTGCTAATTTATGTGCCGCACACACACACACCACACAATATATATTATATATTATTATATTATATATGTGCCGTTGAGGCGGCGGGTACCGCGGTAGGTGTAAGCAGGTATATACAACTCTAATACCCATATCATTTATACAATATAATCGCGGTGGGGCGGCACAAGTGTCGGAGGAGGTGGTTGGGGCGACGGCGGAATAGGAAATATCGCGTCGTGTTGTGTGCGCGCATTTAAATATATATACATATACGTCGGCGACGACCTTTTTTTTTGCTCTCTTCGTGTGTACATAGGCACCTACTCGCCTGCCTGCCTACTGCCTATACATATCATGCACCATGTGCACCGTATGCATAACATATATCGTTGATCTCCGTGAGCTGATGAGTTTGCGGGCGCTCTCCTCTCGCGCCGTCAGTCCGCTGCTCGAGAGACACTCGCTCGTCGTCCGACACTTGTATAATATTATTAGTGCCGCGGAGGTACGTACCCCCACACGCACGCGCTCGCCACCACTTTATAATATATAAATAAGTGTTTGTGCATGCGATATATAATACGCGCGTGCTGGCCTGCGTTCACGATTCCCAGCCGTCGACACTCTTCGTAGGTACGTTTATTATATACGGTCTCTCCTCCGCCCCACCACGGTGTACGTACCCGTATGTATGTATTATAATATGCCTTACATATCCGAAGCCATTTGTTCGCAAATGTGTTTGAGCACAGATCATATCGGCAGCTGCGGTTCGCCTCGTACAGGTACAGCGGACTTGTACGGTGGACCGCGGCTAACTCGAGCGCGTTATGCACACACATTTTACATACAAACATGTATATATATATATATATATTATGCTCTCGTAGTCTCATTCCTCTTAATTGTCTCCGCCGCCGTGCACACGACGACTGTTGTGTATACGCGTCGTCGTCTTGAATATAAGTCCGTTTTTTTGTCGTGTACTGCGCACAACAGATGCCTATAATACATAATATGTATATAAACTACACACACACGAGACGTGTCACGCGTATTATATATGGTATATATAAATGTATTATTATAGTATAATACTAGATGAGGCCGATCGGCGTTGCCCGTGAAAAAATTAAATGCAATTAAATGCCCACGTCGATTTACCCCGTTTGATTTTGCTCCGTTAAATGTAAACTGCACCGATTTTTAACAAGGCTATTTGGATTGTTTTAACCAAATATAAAATACAGGTCTAAAACGATATCCAATCTCATGTAATATATTTTGTTTTGTTTTCTGTAACTAGTGGCAACAATATAATATGACTAAAAAAATTATGGTTTTTTAAGAATCAACTGTATTCAACAATTATGTGTATAAATGTAGAACGTATAAGTACCTATCTAAAAATTATATGAATTAATATAGCTACAGACCTTGCTGAATGTATTGACGAAATGTTTAAGAAAATAAGTTAATAACTAATAATGGCAGTGGATTTACCTCATAAGCTTCCTTAAATATATAAACAACAAACATTTTCAATGTGGTAATTTTGGGTACAGGTTTTGACAAAATATAAAATACAGGCTTAAAATTAAATCCAATAATTTTATTATGATAACAATTTTATTTTCTATAATTAACGGCAACCCCATACAAACAAAAATATTTGTTTTTCTTAAGTCAACAAAATATCTCTGTGTGAGTCCCCTGCAGTGTCGCCCCTTGATGAGGTGGTAAGAGGTGAGGTGGCTCTGCGTACCATCCTTCATGAATTACGAATATCGCATATTATCATAATAATATTGCCACAGTAATACGCAAAGGACGTGGCCGTGCGGTTTCCCTAGGAAATACGTTATTATCAATGAAAATCAAGGCGGTACAGATTATGCATACATGCACACATTATTATCGGCATGTCATACATATTTTATTTTCATAATTTAATTATAAGAAAAAATAATAAATTCCATGTACTTAGAAAATTGTTTAACGTCGTCAACGATCGATAACGGTACGAAATATAGATATAACCTAACCTACACAGTATAGGTAATGATTTTATTTTGTTTTCGTAATTACATTTTTTGACGTAATCGTGGGAACAATAAGTTGGTAGGCAGGTACCATAGGTTCTCATTTTGTGTCTTATATAAAATACAAATATGCTTTTATTAGTTTATACATGCCACATTTAAAGATATTAAGCTTAAATTTCAAATAATGAATTTAAAAATTTTATAAATTTTAACTCAGTATTCAGATAAAATTTTTTTAAAATAGCCCTGATCTTAATAAGACATATTAACGAGTTCAAATCAGTTATCAGGTCCATTGGTATAAATGTGTGATTGACAAAATATTGGTACATTTTGGTTGAAATAATTGACCGTTTGCAATTTCCTTCAAATTTAGATTTGTAACAAGGCCTTAAAGTTTTTAGGATTATATAAAAATAGAGTAAGTTGTTTTGAAAATAAAATAAATACATTTTTACTGGGCCCCAAAATCCATCTACTGTGAGGGGCTCTTTAAAATGCAAAATTTTAAAATTTGGCCTTGAGGTGCACATATTCTCGGGAATAGGATTACCTATATTCAGTGGTGGATATAGGAATTAATTTCAGTGTGGAGGGGGGGGGGGTTGAACCCTTACTACCTTTTCTTATACACCACAAGTACCAAATTTTAGAACCATATGAATGCGATAGACTTTGGCACTTGGCTGTGGATCACACACATATACACACAAACATTGTTTTTTATTACGCGTGCTCACAGTATTATATAACACGTGATACCATGCCTAGGACTTATCACTATACCACCTGTTTGAAGCAGCGGGTACCGTATTTAATTTTCTGGTATCTTTCGTACCTATACGAATTTTTTTCAAATATTAGAAACGATACAGTTCATGGGGAAGGGGGGGGGCTAATTCATCACAGTACAAGTGACCAGATCCCTTGGTCAAATGAGTTGACTGGTGTTCGGTTGATATATAGGCATGGTCCCGACTGTCCCACTATGATGCCACTTCAAATGATTTAACTCTGAGGGGGTAACATGGGGTAAGATCGAATAGCACTCTGACTTAATAATGTGGTTATGTTCGAATTTTTCTTGTAAAATGTGTCATGTGTGTATACAAAAAAAAGGAAATCAAAAGTTTCAAATGATAAAAGATACGAATTAATCACTTAATTATCGTCAAAATACAAATTTTTGTTACCGACAAATGCTAAACAGAGACTTTTCACATTTTACGTTAGTTTATTTCTAAATTGATTTCGTCCAGTAAAATATAGTTGTAATATGCCGACACAAATTAAATTTTCAATGATTGATTAATAATTTATGTATTGGTTCTAATTTTGTTTATAACATTAAGTTTAAGTTATACATGTATAATATATGTGTGACAAAGTACTAAATCGAATTGGATGTTTGAAAATCGTTGATTGAAGTTGTTCAATTTAACTCATTTGTGGCAAAATTTGACCATTACCTTTTTCTGAACAAAATGCAATTCGATCATTACCATGTTGTCTGTACCGAGTGTCATCTTAATCACTCGACCATTCTAATTTAGATAAGGATTGTAATTTGAATATCCTCTTGATATTAAAAACAACAGACGAACTTGTACTCATTATCACAAACATCCTGGACCACAATATTGAATACCTATGTTATAATATACAATAGTATGCGATCGTCATGACCGATTGATAATTTTAATTTTTAAACTATATTGCATTTTCGGCTATATTTAGCACGATTGAAAAATAAAACCATAGTCTTATTATGAAATCGCATTGCTGCCAGTAATCCAGAAAATGTACGTCATTACAATATAATTATATTACTATTCTAATATTTATTAAATATATTTACTATCGATTCACTTAAACAAGGATTACGATTACAAATGCATAATGTTGATGGTTTAATATAACATCGAATTGAATTCTCTCAAAATATAAAAATAATACTATAGTATAGAAATTATTAGCTGATAATATTTAGAGTGGTACATAAAATAAACGATTACATTTCGGGGTAGGTATATATAGTTGTTGTCATCACTCATCAGAGTTATTATCTGCAATACCTAGTGATATCGTGGTGATATTCTTAAATGTGCATGTCACGGATGTGCAGACATGAGTTAAAGCTTAGAACAGACACTCAGCTCTGCAAGACGTAATATAATAATACGTGAATCATAAAAGTATAAAACACTAAGTAAGTAGTGAAAAATCGTTTGGTAAATGTACTTAATATTAGTTCTAAACAATAGGTATACAATTGATATGAAATTTTAGTATGATGTTGGTATTTTTTTATATTGGCATTTGAAAATTAATTAAAATTATCAACACTACAATAGCTTATAGGTACTAATAGTTATTATAATTTGATACATTTCTTTCATTATGAATAATCTTCAAAGTGTATATTCCTTCTCGTGACATTGTAGAACATATAGGACTATGTCTATTAACATTCTTTACTGCATGGTTTAAGCGCTTTACTAAATAGTACTAATACTAATTATGCTCTATCTATTATAAATACTTACTAAAATGTAATAGGTACCTGAACACTTGTAAAAAATATGTATGAAAAGTATTTGAAAAACATAGAAATCAACCGAAGGCTGGACGACGAGTGGCTGGCGTTGAAAACATCACCTAATGTGAACAGGATAACCGGAAAATTCTACGGAAACCGTTCATGTATGATATTCGCATATAAACCGTATACGTTACAATATTATAGCTCCTAAATGCATAGAACTGCAGCGGTTAGATCCGATAAACATCCGATGTGTCCGCACTGCAGCACGTTTATTATACGTATAACACATGTCCGTATGTATGGTATATTTATATATAATGACGACCGCCTGCTGCACTCGTGAAATGCATTGGCGAAACCGTGACAGTATATTATTATTCAGTAACAGTGTATGTGTGTGTGAATGAATAGGCAACTGGTGGGATTCGTCGAGAAAGCTATGGACAGTGTATATGTGTGACATGAGGTAGGGAACTATATGTAGACTGGAGATTTGGTTTTCGGAGAGTTTTTTCAGCCAAATTCAAAGTCTTAGTATGGGTATACCTTCAGAAAAACTAGGTTATTCTTTAGTTAATAAAAAAATATTCCAAGAACATTTACAAACATATTATTAACACAGCCCTAGTGGTAAGTAGGTACACAATAGTTTATATTATACTAATGTAAGACAATGTTTTTTTTAAGTATTTGTTGGAGGAAACCTTTGGATAAGGCTAGAGGTAGAGGTTGATATAGAGGGCCGTGTCATATTTTTAGACAGAAAGCTGATAATAAGGAAGGCCCTAATTCGATTACTGTTCCCACTGTCCAGTGCTCATACCTCTTTACCAATATTTTCTATAACCATTGTGCTTCGTATTTAACTATTCCGAGAAAAACGATTTTATAAATACGTAGTAGGGTGCGTACCAACTACTGTAATAGTAGCATATATAATTTTATGTAGTATGCATAATTATATTATATACCCAAAGGCCAAAAGTGGGCAAGTTAATGAAAAGATTAACTTGAGTTGATGAAGTTAAGAACAATAAGTTAAAAGTTAATAGTATTAACAAACAATATATTTAACTTTAAAAGTTTAAAGTTAATGAGAACAATATTAAATAAATTTGGTTAAAAAGAATAAGTTAACTATTTTTTTTTTAATTAGGTACCACCTGGATCTCACATTCTGATTGTGAAACTTATTTTTTTTTTAAACAAACTAACATTTTATTAAACATTCCGGCTTTTGGCTTATTTTTTGATTAATAAAGTTTGAACTAATAATTAAAATCCATTATATTTAATTGTAATACTTTACGTGAAACTATGTTAACTGTTTTTTCTATTGTATGCTGTATGGAATATATAGATACTACTTATTCCTTCTTATTGTACGACTCATATATAAGTGTATGACCTACACTGCAGGCGTATTACACGTTTGTGTCAACGAAATAATTATAGAATCAAGGAATATTTATTTTTATTTTTATTCAAAATCTGTGTACACAGCATGATTAAACAAAAAAAAAAAATGTATTAGTCATGTATAAATAATAAATGTGAATGTAACTTAGCGTGTTCATTTTATAGATAATTCGAGTTATCGCAATGGATACATTAACTATATTTGAATTATTAAACTAATTTTAAAATTAACTAACTTATAACTGTTCCTACTATTGTGTAAATGCCTGTCTTTGTATATTACACCTATACGGTTTCGGTATACAACGGCCATATATGTAAACCGTTAACGTTGACGTGCCTATATATTTATAACCTATTATACACATTATATTCAAAAAAATTTAAACAGCACAATATAATGTATCTCGCTTTAAGATCAAGAGGAACCCGCGCCCCGGTTGGGGATGCTCCCCAATCCCTAGGGACGACTGACGAGCTTGTCGCGGGACTGTAGACGCAACGGACCTTGCTATAATTGCTGGTTAAACGCGTGCCGGAAAGTGTCGCAGGCACGGCTGCCTCATGACATCATTATATAATAGAAACCGTGTCACTGGTGTAGTAATTTGAAATCGGCCATATTATTATTGTACACAACGTTATCTCCATCTGCACCCTTCGAGTCATTCGCGTAATTTTTTAATCTATTTTTAAATACAATCGTGTTGCACTGCGGTTTTACGGCTGATTTTTTTTTATCGTTTTACACGTCGTTGGTCACAACCATTAATTTGCAGTATAAAATATACTTGTATAAGATACTGTTGAATTTCAGCTATATCCGATCCTATAACACTCGTTCAGTCGTTTGTATTTTTTTTTCGTAATTTCTAATCAGTACTCGACTTGGGAGTTGGAAGGCTGAGTGCTTCAAATAATTTTTTTGATATTTTAGAGTACCCCTGATATTTTAGTGAGATATTTTAGCTTCGAATAGTATCCATGCTATTTTAGCTAACACATCATCCCTTCATAAATTCTTAAATAATTAAAAAAATCACTTTTCTGATTATTGAGAGCTACGAACAGTGGCGCTTTGATAATTATAGTACCTTTGACCGGCGGCAGTATAATATTATGAAATTCAACTATTTCGTGGTTAAACGAAGTCGTCGAAGTGATGATTCTTTCAGTTAAACATTACTGTTACAGCACGAGTATACGAAAAGTTCTCTGTACCAGACGGACATCTCCAATTTATCTACGAAGCGTGAGTAATCAAAACTCAAAAGTACCCGATTTAAACAATTTTGTTTTTGAAAATTTAAAAATGTTACATGGCTGCTAGCTAAAGACTAAAGAGACCACGGTGTCGTAACTTAAATCCATGCAAAAAGAAGAAAAAATACATAGTTAAAATTCATAATCAAAAATATTCAAAACTATAACCAAATCCTCAACCAAAGCGTGTTGTCATTGGGACATTGGGTGGCTATTTTTCTCACGACGTGTCTCATGTCATATTATATATGCATACAGGCTTATTGACTATTATAATAAATGAATTACAGATTGTTTTTTTTATTAAATTAAATTTAAAAAAAAAGTTGAAAACATTCTAAAAACATGATGCATTTTAAAATGCAACTTAGTCCGACTAAAAACCATACAGGGCCGCCTGTAACTCATTCCTGAATAAAATTGTACACATAATATAACAACAGAGAAAATAGTGTTGGTTAGACGGCGTTTACTAGGTTGATTCCCCAAACCTGTCCACAAATGTCTCAACGGAATAATATTAGAGGGCGCAGCAAACGCAAAACGGATACGATGAGTAGGTATGTTATATAATAAATATAAAGTTGAAAAACGGCGACGTTTCCTGTTCGGGATTCTGGACACGTGGGCGCACCCCGCGTAAGTACTTTGCCATGGTACCGTCGTGGAAATCGAAAAGGAACTCCCCGAAATTAGTTTCCCCATATTCTGTTTAACTCACGTCCCGACCTCCCCCCCCCTATTGCTACTTTTTGTTTGTGTTCGTCTCGTGCGTGGACTAGACTAACAATTTCTGCGCGCCCTGCTGCTAATATTATATTATTATATATTATTCGAACAAACCATAACCCAAATTGGCAGAGCTCTCCCGTCCATAATATAACCATAGTGACGTATTTGAAAAGTCATAGTGCACTATGAGGATGTACAGACCTAATATACTTGTATATAAATGCATGTATCGGAAGTTTTTTACTTATTTAAATGTAAACTTTATATAAAAAAAATGAAGTCTCCTCCTTAAACTTTATACTATGGTGCTTCGCCCTATATGGAAATGGTTTCAAAATGTTAGTCGATTTTTGAACACCGTATGGCCGTATGGATATTGCTTCAGATAATATAATAATATAATATAATATTTATATCGCCATTTAAAGGAGTATAAAGTTCTATAGATTTATAATACATAAAAAATAATTCATTTTATGACAGAAAGCCGGATTTGAAATGGCACCCGCCGTTTGCACAGAGATTTGAGGGGACAATTTAATTTTCACTCATATAATATAACACAATATATTTTATTATATTATAATGCGATGACGCGGACGTGGACGAGCGAATCCACGCACCACCGCCGCACTCGAATTCTACCGCACGCGCGCATTTAGTGGTTTTCCGGTACACTGAAGCCCTAACGAGAGACACTCGAGACGTGGCGGCGCGACTGTGCATGGAGTAGTTTATATATTATATTGGTAGTAAGTAGAAATATACATCACAGTTGTAGGTACTGTATATATATTATCATATTTCACTGGTTCGGTCTAAGCTCACCTCTCTCCCAAGTCAGCCAGCCACTAGCCACCACCCACATGCTGGCCACTACATACGCACTTCACTTCGAAATTTTGTCACCCGTAATTAATATAATAACCATCTTACACCCCTCCATCCACCCTCCGTATATTTTAATATCTTGTTCGCGAATTTGGCATGTGGTGATTTGTTGAATACCCGCCAGCGCGTTCGAACGAATAGCGGATTTAATCGATTTATCGAGCAGAAAATATGATAATGCGTTCTCTTCATCTAAGGGTGTGGGGGCCTTGAGCTTTTTTTAAGAGGGCTGATACAGCCAATTTTTATGAAGTTATAAGAAAAATTAATATATAAATAAATACAATTTCTGTTTATTGTGCTGTTGGTTTTCACGTAATCATGGAGAAAAACGGTTTCGCTTGGAAATGGTCACAGAACAGGATACAGTTTTGGTTACAACTTACAAGAAACGAAATGTTACTTATTATATTATATAGGAAAAAATTTATTCAAGAATAACCTATTCTGTATTTAGTTATATCGATAAAATAAAAACGATATTGCACATGCTTTTCTTTTTATAGTGAAAATAAGGTTTCTAAACTATACGTTTATAGCACGATTACAGTCTGAGGTAAACAGTTCTTAAAAAACAATTTAAGGATGACTTTTTTTTAGACGAGTATACATACATAACCCAGGAAACATCCAATTCAAAAAAATATACTATTATAATAAAAATACATCGTTGCTGAGTCGTAATAATATGGTGAAAATAATATGCGTAATATGATGATGGTGGACAATCATGGTAACAATGTAACATTATGAACAAATAATAATATGTAAACCATACCATAAATAATAGAGAAAACAAATAGGTATATTATTAAAAGTTTTTCTCCTGTCGTACGTGGTTGTCTACTTTTTTATTGCTTCTTCTTCGATTTTGACCCGTCGTTAGTATCTCAACGGGTTACGAGCATCATATACATGTCACATACATTCAATATTAATATTATATATTTTAGACTATATGTAGGGAGAGGGGCAGATTAAGGATTAACAACGAGTCTGCGATGAGTCTGATGTCGCAGGAGGTTAATATAACAAAAAATATGATTTGGCTCGAGAGGAGGTGAACGCCGAAAACGGCAAGCTGCAGTCGAAAAGAATACGACCTCCATAAGCGTGCGCACGAGGCGCTTTTCTGCAAGATTTTCCACTCCCATGAGATGTTCTTCAAAGTACTTATAGTAGGTACACTGGTTTTAAAAATATTTCCGGTATGCAATCTCAAAAAAGGAAATAAAACAATTATATCGTATTAATCACCTATCGTATAGTATAGTAGTTTAATGATAACTGATAAGACAGCTTCAACTTTGGTTACTGGTTTGTTCTGTGACAATACTGACTTCTCATACGGTACCTAGCATCCTAGCTAATCAGTCCTAAAATCCTATGAGTCGACTGCTGTAGCATTTGACGTCACGATATAACCTCGGTTGTACCTCCACAATATGCGTGAATGCGTGATACATATATAATAACTATTTTTTTTTCAACTAATTTAAAAACTAAATTAATAGCCATTTTGAGCTCATCTATTAAGTTAAACTAACTTAAATTAATAAGTCAAATTAGTTTTTAAAATAAGTGATAATCACTTGGATATAGTAATTTTAAAAATCTAGATACCCAAGAAATATGGATGCATATATTATTATGTAGATATGTATTTTACAAAATGTAGGTACTAATAAGACTCTATTCATATATTTTCATACTTGAAGATAATCTAAATTTAAATTGGAATTTAAATGTACTTACTGTATTTTTTAATAATTGTAATTTATAAAATGATGAACTCAAAAATTAATAAAAAGTATAAAAATACTCCTTTATTTACGACTTACCTATAATTGAATATATATACTTTGCATTATGCATTATCTACTTACAATTAAAACAATCACATAGTAATATAGTATGTGATTTATTTAATTTATCTACATATATAATATTTATACAGTTAATGTTGAAATAAACAACTACTAGGTTATTCAAAATAACTAAGTGATAAGTACCGTCGTAGTAAGTACTAAAAGTAGGGAATATTATGTAATACTGCAGCTAACAATTTTACCCAGCATCGAACCTGAAAGTTGTACGAACCTGTATAACCCGCAAACATTTTTACCTGGTTTTGAACCCAAAAACCGAAATTGTTCACCCGTTTTCAAATACAATATCCGATAACTGAAATAATTAAATTCGTTTTCAATACTGTTTATTCCTTGGTAACGAGTGGGAAATGTCTAATAATATTTTCTATATTCTACGAGTTTATTAGCTGTAAATAATAATAAACATAAATATGTTCTAGATAATATGAAAATTAAAAATTAATTCAATTGGGAATATAAAAAATTATAAGTTGATTTTAAGTTAACGTAGCAAAGGAGTTAAGTTAATTAAAACATCAAACTGTATGTTAGGTCAATAAGTTGAAATTAAATGAACTTTTAACTTATTTAAATTATTTGAATAACTCATTACTCGTTAATGCCCTGCAGCCCTCCGAAGAGGTATTTTATCGCAAGGCCAAGAAATATACAAAAACATCTACAAGTTAAAAACTAAAATGTGTATATTATTATTTCATTTCGGTGAAATCAGTGTATTTTTTCTTATGTTTTCAAAAGTAACCCTTTAAACAAAGATTTGAGCTCATAATTGTCGAACATATGACCCTGTACTCTATTAATATGTGCTTATTATATTATGAGCTCCTTTACCCGGCTCTCGTCCAAAATAGTTAAGCCCTCCGGTAAAACGCATTTGATGAAAATCGGTGTTGCTTATCTACCATATTATATGTACCTAAATAGATTTTAATTCATTTTAATTTCGTGTGTTTGGGTGGGTAATCTATTAAAATAAAAACACCATACACGGTCACGGGTTGATTATACAATTTACCTCTTTGGGAACACTATTCCTTTGGTATATAATTGTCAAATATCAAAGGAGTCCCTCAAACACGACGCTATTAATAAATAGGCTAACATTTTCAATTATATAATTATTCTTTATTTTAAATAGTTACCGAATGTATTTTTGTTAATTTTGAAAAACAATTCTAACAATTAAAATTTTTAAATGGAAAACTCATTTTTATTTTATTAGCTTAAAAATCAGGTTATATAATACAATAGCTAAACATGATTATTAAAAACAAATATAAATTAAATAAACAATGGCTATAAATGTATAAGTAATAATGGTTTTATGAACTTGTCATAAATAACTCAAAATAAAAACTTTATACTTGGAATATCATCGGTGCTCAAAGATACCTAGTGAATTAAATAAATAATCGCCATTCTCGATATTATCATGAATACTCATAGCAAAATACCTACATTTGTACGTGTAAAAATGACATTTTTGATAGTTTTAAAAGGAATGAATTTAGGATAGCTGTCGATTCGTTCTTCTTTTATCGCATTACCACTATCACGGAGAGTGTCACGAAATTTTATTTTGTTCTGACGGTCAAAGCATAGAACACTGTTAATTTTCGGCTAAAATGACACAAATCAAAGTGTGCCAGTTTTTTTGAAAATAATTAAAACATTATTTGCAATAGTAACACAAATCAAGTTAGGACATTATTGTTTAACACTTTTTTCAATAAAGTGTTCTTTTTCATTAGTTAGTATAAAATTGTTGTTTTTGCATGCATTTACTAACCACATAATTATTATTATTGGAGATGCCATGATAAAATATCAATAGGTTTCAGGAAGAAAGTCATAACTCAAAAGAGAGATGGTAAATTTATAATTTTTGGAGCTTATTCAAAATATTTTCCACACAAACTTATTATTTTAGAATGCAAAGTAAACATATGTTAATTTCCAAAAAGAAATTTTAATTTTAAAAATCCGAGATCATAATGACCATTGCTGGCAACGAGAATCCTTTAGGTGGCTGTACTGGAAAATCTATTTTTTTTTAGATATGTCATTATTATTTATTATATATACTTACATCAGAATATTTTTGTGAATATATTATATTTACTCACTATATATTTAAATTTAAGTTTGAATAAGTAAATTTTAAATTGGATGGAGCCATTTTTTATGATTAGATTTTAAATTTTGATATTAAATTCAATCGTATTCTACACACGGTCATTTAGAGTGTCTCAGAAAGGCGGGGCGCCATTAACATAGAAAAAAGTTCACTTGTCGTTGTATTCTCTGAGTTTAATATTTTTATCATTATTTTTATAAAGTTTTGATTTATTATTCAATTATTGTAATTATAAGATCAATGTTATCATTAACTACTTCTGCAATTTACAGACTTTCAATATTTTATCATTATTAACTGTACCTAGAAAGTAGAAACAATTAAGAATTATTTTTTCACTATTATTTTTCATTAAATGCAAGATTTAACAATGAAATATTAATATTGTCCCTAGGCCATACAATTTGGCCATCAACACCTTTGGAAGACTATCCTTGCCCATAATCATACAGTAGAAATAATTTACCTAAATCTAAAGATCTTGAAAAAACTGTATCCTTTCAAGGTCTAAAGACAGTTCAACGTATTTACGTATAAAATAATATTGTCAAATTCTGCAGCTTTAAACCTACATATACGTCGGGACAGCAGTCGCTATAGGAATATAGAAAATTTGTTTTTTTTAGACAAAAGGTCTGATGGGTGACAGAACGTCGGAACTGTAGAACTTTGTTTAGACGGATTATAATTTTTAAATAAGATTTTGTACTCTTAAAAATGTGTTGGATTAACAATAGGTAGTGTCTTCATAGTTGTCTACTAGGTATTGTAAAAGATGAAAGAATCAAAATCCTTTTTCAGAAATAAAATCAGTCCGACTAGAGGGCTAAATTTTTTCGGCTGATCACTGATTACTTCTATAACAAAACCATGTTTTTGTTCATAGCGACTGTGATCCCCTTGCCATAAATTATTTTACCTGTTGTATAACTTATAATCGTATCCGGAACGTTGATCGAAGAAGATTCGGTACACACTCTCACACACACACACAGTCACACGCTGGCTGTGTAGGTATAATATTATTATACGATATTGCAGTGTAAGGCACTGCATATACATATCATGCATCAGACGTATCGACGACGGGGCGACGTGCGCACGGAAAGAGTGCAGTGTTGTTGCCGGATGACAAATGCATGGGTGTTCCGCTGTATATATACGATATAGTAATTGAATTCCCGTGTTTTTTTCTCTTTTTATGCCGACTAGAAACGCCGCGCGTCAACCGTCATAAATAATCGTACGGGGCCCTACCGCCGCCGCCTCCGCCGCGTTATTATTCGTCGTGGTCTGTCCGCATCATGTGTGCGTGTGTGCGCGCGCGTTGAGACGATGATGTTGTAAATGATTATTGTATACGCTCTCTCTCTCTCTCTCACACACACACACACACACACACACACACACACACACACACACGTGATCACGATCATAACGATTTTTGACGTTTTTGTGTATTTTTCATGTCTCTAAATCGACCGCACGCGGACGCGTGTGGCGACGCTATCAATGTCCATACGAATATAATATTACCACTATAATATTACCATATAATATTAGTACTATGATATTATTTTACTATAGACGGGTCTTTCGGAATGATTATTCGAAATAGTATAATATATTAACTGCGTCACAGTAGTTCCTGATATAATAGGTACTTAATATTATACCAATATTATATAATATTGCGTCACAGTGGATATAAACATTATAAACTTGTCTTGACCGTACAGTTACTGAAGTTACAATGGGTTCGGTATAATAAGTATTTACATACGTTTAGACTTTTCGGAAAAACAAATCAAAACAGAAAATCAAAAGTATATATATCTCACACTGACTATGAGTGGTGAAAGCTGTGCATGAGAATTCAGAGCAAATCTGATAGCTTATGTTATAGATGCGTTGGGCGGAGGAGAGGCATACACACATAATATCACATATTTGTTCAAAAATATAAACATTTAATATTCATTTGATTTTAGCACCGGAATTGACTCATCAGATGTATAATTATTCTGCTACCAAAGTCTCCGGTCCGCTATTATATCCTATTATATACTTCGTAATAAATGTAGAGTGTATAGACTTCTCACCATTATTTTTGTTGATCTAAAATATGTTATTCGAAAAAAATATGTCCAATATCCATTCTAAAACGTCGATCCGTATACAAATCAATGAAGTGTACATTGTACATCATAAAGACGACCACGTTAAATAGAACAGGAAGAGATTTATGGTGGAAGGTGGGTCATTACACCCCGCCACCCATTAATCATCCCCGTCGACTTGTCTCGATCACTGATGTTTTTCCATAAATGCACAACTCGTGTATTATAATATTATATAGATAAGTACCTATCTACCTATTTTTTTCATTTGAGGGAATATGTTTTCGTTTCGTCTGTATATATGTATATACAATACGCAACTGCACGACTATACGCGTTCTGACTGTACAATCGTTAAAAAGCACCATTAAACACATTCGAATAAAATAACTCATCTGAGATTTCGAAATATTTTTGTTTTTTACGATCATAAAAAAAATGTACACACTTTACAAGTTACGGGAATGTTTTTTTTTTCAATAAAGCCTAACGATGCAATTTTTATTATACATATAACTAAATAATAATAATAAAACAAATAATTTTTGGATGAGTACCTATACCTATTTTGTACGCGTTCGTTATTATCATAAATCAAAGTAGTAGGTATACCCTCCACCTCCTATAAAATATACCTATAATATTATGGTGAGTGGAGCCGTTTTAAGTTTTCGTGTATTACGTCTTGTCATATAACATAATAATATTTATTTATATCTTATAACATTATAGATACTATCTTATTGATTTGATTTTTTCTGCGAATTTTTACCACCCGGTGTTTCATTGCTTTTCATCGACGTACCTAATACATGGTGATTCACCAAGCCAGCTCGCCCTCATTGTTAAGGAATATTATATTGTTCTTAGTATAAACATTTTAATAGCTGTTAAAAATTACTCGTTCAAATCTTGGAAAAGGTAACATCAAATAACATTAAGTTTTTCAATAATCATCCACCAAATAATTATCAGTAAAAAGGGAGATTGTCATTTTAAAAACTGACATTTCTATCGCCATAATAGTGCTTAAGTATTATCAATAATCTCAACAATTTATAAGTATGTTTCAATATTCTATAACTCAGAATTTGATTAAAGGAAATAATGTAGGTTAGTATGTTCGGTGAATCACCCTATATATTATATATTATATACCTATTATGAAAATTTTACAATATTATAATGTTATACCGAATTTCTTTTGGATTCTCATCCGACAGACCGCGATATATTTATGTAACGATTTTTTAGGCGTCAATGGCAGTTGTCGAGACCATTACGAGAAGCAAATCACACACGAGTGCGTATATATATAATATAATGTATATGTTATGGATAAATGTTGGAAAATGTTTACACTTTAAAATATTATTACCAAATGTTATATGTAAACTATAATGAGAGATCATTATAGTAATAGTTTATAATAGCTTGTATAATACATATATAATATGAGCCGTAGATACGCGTTTACTTCTAAACAAAACGCTTTGCATATAAGTTTCGTCGTAAAAAAATGCGTGCACGTATTTTACCGGTATGGTTCCCAGTATTTTTCTCTTGTTTACATCAGCTGACGCATAATTATAATAATAATATAACAGCATAATCGCCTCGTGTGCCTATGTAGCATATTATATTATATTATACACGCGGGATTGAATTTCGGGTGTGTCGTGCGTGTAAGATTTTTTTATAATTTTTTTTATCAAAAGGCGATCGAGGGAGTCTTGTCCATCAGTCCATCTGTTATTATTTCTCAAACTCTAGTAAGTCTGTTTATAATATCTACGAGATTTGACATTTTAGGAGTTCCACGTATGACGTATTATTATTTAATATTTAATAATTAGATAAATAGGTAGATAATGGTATTCGATACGGATATTAATACTTGAGAGTAATACTATTTATCGATTGAAAATTAAGTACTCTGAATATGTTGTAGAAGTTTAAAAATTACTAAAAAAATAATAGGTATACTATTCTCAAAATGAGGGATAAACAGTTTAATTGGAAAAAGATAATTTATTTTTATTTTATCTTTGATATTTTTATGCTGAAAATTGAAAACTATACCTAGTGCAAATCTGATGCAATCAGAATACAACACTTAGCATTAGTTTTGAAGCTAAAGACATTTTAAGTTAATCCATGTTTCGTGTTAATAGAAAGCCATAATACAAATTAAATTATTTTTGGTTAATTAATTAGGTGCAATTAAGGTTAAATAAATAAAAACGATTTTCGTCGATATTCATTTAAAAAATGGTTTCCTATCTATTTTTGAACTGACTTTTTTTTAATTTTCAGGAAAATCTTTTTTAATTTTCGAAAAATTTAACTTAATTCCAATTTTCCAATTTTTCCATATTTTTTAGTGTTCTTAGAAAAAAATAGATTTTTCCGAAATTTTATCGAATTTATTATCTCTACTTGATTAAAAGCCAAATATTATATAACACAGATAACACAGAATGTATAAATATAAATAAAATTGTTGTTTAATTTATTGTAAATTCATACCTAGATCATAGTTCACAATTATTAAGTAAGTAGGTATATATTATAAATAATATTTAATAGTGTATAGTAATTTTTATTTTAGACATTAAATTTCTTATAATACTATCTAGATAATTCAACTAAAAAAAATTCACATTTTTATGGTATAATAATGAATAGACTATAGACATTTAGACCGGGTCCCATTGTTTGGGTATTCTTTCCACGTTTTATAAGTATTTACAATATATGTCTTATTATAATCCTTATTTTATTTCGATATCAAATTTCAATATTGTTGTTAAATGTTTTGTGATGATAATATTATGTTGTGTTTATTTTATTTCAATTTTTATTCATTTGACATTGTACGCCGTACGAGACATTTCACAATGACACAATGCGTATAATGTATATACAATAAGATAAAAGTTAACACAAACGAAATAACATTTATAGGTAGAAAGATACGAGACAAGTCGGTTATTTATTTATACATTCGAGTCTCGAGAGGAAAAAGCCCGAAGCGTATATACGCGTGGTGGAGAGAGTGATTTTGTGTCCACATAGGCTACCCTATGTACAATATATATGTATGTATATAATATTTATGTACTACAAACTAAAACTTGATTAATACAAACGAAAAACATTGCAGAATTCGAGAAGAAAATTTGTAAATTTACTGTGTTTGATAATAAAATAATAGGTACATCGAAATGGGTTTAGAGTTTTAGACCTTCGGTTGAGAAATGAAAAGAGCACTGAGCAATCATACAATTTCATTGCGTAAACATTAACAGAATGTGTTGGAAAACGAGTTTTTTTGGTGGGGGGGGGCAAATATTGTACAACCAAAACCCTATACTAACATATTTAATGTTCAAGATAATGTTTTACACTTAAACATGATAATTGATAATGTAATATAGACTTATACTTCTAAAATTTACATGATTTGAATCATGATATAAGGATATATCTAAGTTCAAAATTATATTTAAGATATTATTGAATATTTTAAGGTCATTGCTTATTAGAGCATATTTAGGTATTACGTATCTAAAAATTCTTGCTTTTTCGATTTGTGCCTATAACTAGTCTGCAAAAAAAAAATATAGTTCATTATATATACCAACTTATATAATATTTACATATTGTTTTCACGCCAAATGTTTTTCGATGGTATAAAGATTTAAAGAAAAAAGTGAAAAATTAATGATACAAAATATAAATACAAAATTGCAATTAAATTTCAATAATTCAGTCACTTATTTTTAGTCCGTGTTATTTCACTTTTTCACGCATATCTAAAATATCCTACATGCATGTTTTTTTTTTTTTTTAGTTGAATGTCACTATGCCTATAAACTATTATATGTATATGTATGGTACAAATCATGTTTTAGTTATATTTAGTAGTTTTTTATTACGTGCGTTATAAAATTAAAAAAACAGTTACAATGATTACAATTATACTTACTGATGTTGATTGAGTGGTAACATACCACTGGTATGTATAAGGAAATTATTGCTTTCGTGATGGTTGCAGCTGGTATATCGTATTATATTTGGTTGAAATGGGTAGTGCTCAGAGTATAATAATAACGCATGTGGCATTTTCCACGATTCGACTTTTGCCTGGGTCACAATAACCACGGTCGGATATAATATGTAATGCCGATCAACGGCGTCCTCGGGGACTCGGGGCTGCAACTCACACTTTCGACGGAAATAATATAAAACGCGACGCTATAATTACATTATGTGTTTCGATATCGACAGAAACGCGCAGAACGTGTACCTATTACCTATTACAGACGGACCCTATTTTTAGTGTGATCATATCGTTATTATAGCATACTATATATATATATATATATTATGGAGAATGGTATAGATGGGAACCATTCCGTCGTCTGTTTGATGTTTTTGGTAAAGTTGACCACTCTCCGTGACTGAACTCGGCAAAAACTGCGATACCGTTGAGTGTAAATCTTAGGTGTTTGTAAATAAAGATTTCTCGGCCAATCGTGCGCGTGTTATTATAAAAAAATATATTATTACACATATAGTATCGGTGAATTTAATTTGCATATTTTAATACTATATTATGTTCTCAAATTTAAAGTGCGATGTGCGATGTGCGATGTACGATGTGGTATATGGAAATATGACAAATTATCAAGCATAATGCGGAAGAGTTAAAAAAATTGTAGGCAACATTTTCGCTAACTCAAGGAATATGCCCGTGGGCGGGCTGGGGAAATGGGGCAAAAATTAAATAATATAACATGATTTCTAATATATGTATACCGTAGACGGACATTATTTCTCACGTGAGAAACATACCGGTTTGTATTTTGAATTGCCTACGTTACTGCGTTCAGGGCGACTACAGCGAATGTGTCAACCCCCCGGACTTCAAACTCTGGTTTCCAAAGTACGCAGTGGGCACGCGCATTTTATAATAATAAATAGATGTGCAAAAACGAGACAAAACACAAAATAACTATCGAACTGGTTTGATAACTGCTATAATATAATATGACACAAACAAGAGAGGGTAGGATACGTGTAGATACAATAAAAAAAAAAGGGGGTCAAGTGGATGTCGCTCTGCTGTACAGTAGGTTACAAGTAGATCACTGTATAATGGATGGTATTAAATTTGAATTCAATGATTTAATATCATTGTATACGAAAAACGATTCTGAGCGGAGACGGTATGTCAGTCTAGGATATTTTAAATTATATTGTTGTTGTTATTTTTACGTGCTTAGTCAAAATTTTAACTTTGATTACCTATAAAAAAAAATTGTGACTATGAATTTTTAATATTTTTCATCTGCCTTTGAAACTATATATTAGAAGTATACCATTAAATTTTCAAGATTTTTTACCAAACAAATAAAATTTTATTGACATTTTAGAAAAAAAAACTAAAAAATTTAAAACTGAAAATGTCTGTTAACAGCTCAAAATAAGACAGAATATTTTGAAAATGCTATGGTGTGTAGAAAATGCTTATATAAATATTCAATCAAAGTTTTTCATGTATCTACTGTCATTTATTTTAGAGTTATACCAAAAAACAAAATCGATTTTTTCGAAAATTGGTTTTCTGTAAAATTTCCCGTTTTTCCTTAATTTTTCAATTGTTTTTCACGGCGCTTTTGAAGACTACCGGGAAATTTTAACTTTTGACTCCCCAAAGTACCAACTAGATTCACTTTCCTATCAGAAAAAGTACTATTGAAGAAAATCAAAGCATTTTTACTGTCCTAAAAGGTGATGACTAGAGGTCGGATTAGAGGTGATTTTACATGTTTGTTACTAGTCCATGCAGTTAAATGGGAGTGAGAAATCTTTACGATTCATGAAACACAGAATTTACAGGAAAAAATTTATTTTGCATAAAAAAGCATATTTTAGGGGTTAGAGAATATTTAACACGTTAGAGAATATTTGAGAATATTTTTCTAACATTGGCATATAATGAACATATTTCACGTATATCAGCACTTTGATAAATACAATGTTCACTAAATAATTTTTTTCTGGGTTTTAATAAAAATTAATCCCCATATTGTATTCCTTATCGATTGCGATAGCACATCGATGTCACGAATATTCTCGTCATCTACTAGTCGTCCGTCGCGTCGCGGAATATATATCATAGAACAATATATAGTTATTAATTGTTGTTGTAAAATTAATTAAATTAAATATATTTAAAACCAAATTAATAAAAAATAAATTTAAACTTTTTTTTTTTTTATTTTAAAAGAATATTTTGCATATTTAAAGACATAAAACATCATATATCTGGTATTTTAAAAGAATATTAAGAGAATATATTGCCTATTTTATGTGACATAAAAACATCATATTTTAAGGATTTTAAGAGAATATAAATCCGACCTCTAGTGATGACAGACACAAAAAAAAAAATTAAAAAAAAATAAAACACACATCATTGTAAAATCAATACATTCATCGCTCCGCTCAGAATCTAAAATATGAGTTTTCAAATTATAAAATTTTTTATCTCAAATAAGTTTGAAATAATACTGACAATGTTTAGGAGCAGATGTGACAACCTCTGGAAAGGAAACTTCATGGTTGTTAAGTGTATAGGTAAATACATAATTATTAGGTAATATCTAGGGAAAAAGTGACAAACATATTTGTCGGATAGAGAGGAGGGATTCTAACTGTTTTCGATAGGACAAATATACGTATTACGACACTAGACAATAATGTTATCTGATAAACAACATAATATATTTCTTGCAACCATGGTGACCTGTGGTGTGTTCGTGGTAAGTCCATAATCACACGGTGCTTGGACCGTTTGAAAAACAAAAAATATTTGTATCTCTAGACGTTTTTGAAACTTTCGACAATGGCACCACTATAGCCCAGTATTATTTTTCCGTTTTCTAATATTATTTTAAAGTACTAGAGAAGAAGTGATGGTTGTTTACATGAAATGTATTTTTTAGTTTTCAAGCCGAGTTAAATATCTATGTAGAATCTGTTTGTTTTCTTAAGGAGTGTTTTATTATTGGTTAACACTTTTTAAGGAGATAAAACAACTGAAGCTTGATGCAGCTATATAGTATGGACATTGTACATCATAGATTGTTCTTTCGAGTTGTCATTTTAACAATCCTCCAGCATCAAACAATCATGAAACAAAAGCGTAGAAATTGTTATTTTAAATTACTAAAAAAACTTTGACCATTTCCGGATAAACTGAGCGTAAAATAAAATAAAATTGAATAAGATATTTTTTTCTGACGGCTGTAACGAAACGCGAACGCGAACGTTTAGCGCACTTTCAAGTATCAAAGGATTAAATATTGTAAACGCAATAATATATAAACGATCTAACTGCAATCCACGCCAAGTCGAATGTTTATAGATCAGTAGTGTGTCATGGGAAACAATTTAATTTTAAATATTCTTATAATTTTAAAAACAGCACACGCTTATTTGACGTATTATTATCGACGAACCGTTACCGTTCGTCAGACATAAACATGTGTACTCAAATGTTTATAAAATATATTTTATATTTTACAATGGAAATACTTATAATCCATTATTACAGAAGGCAGTGCCAGATTTAAGCTTCGGGAGCCCGCGGGATGCAACTACCATAATATTAGATGCCCCTATATAAAAAAAAATGTAATTTATAATTAGTCATATCGATAATAATTAATGATTAATACATCATTGAAATTACTAATTATAAATTACATTTTATTATAGTGGTGAGTTAATTAGACACGTTAAGATCCATACAATACTATATTGGTACTGCAATTGAGTTCATAAAGTGTGCGGGTTCATAAATGTCTTGGTGTTACAAAGTTTAAAAATCGGTTTAAAACAATAGCAGCCATGTGATCTGATGCTTTGCATCCCCATCACTTCCTCTAAATCTAGTACTGACAGTATAGGTATATAATACATGGCATCTAAAGCTTTCTATCAATGTATATTATACCTGCATAGTGCATATATATATATATATGTAATGTGGGTGTCCGAGTTGAACCCACTGAAAGTTTAACTCCCGGATTGAAAATGTTATGTTTCGCCACATGATTATATATATATATTATATGCTATATATACTGCAGACGAAAAGGAGACTAAAAATACAGAGGAAAGACAAATCGCCGAGGTTTCGTTTTTAATTTAACTATATTATTTGTGTTATCGATTCCGGGAGTCTAAATAAAAAAGATTGATCGTTTGTTTCCTGCCCGGTGTCGCCCGCCTTCCCCCTTGCCTCCCCGGTGGCCTCCCTTGTCCCGCCCGAACAATCCGACTTTGACTCGTGCGCTCCGTACATACAATATATATTATATATATAGGTATATACATATCCGCGCGCTGCAGCAGAGATCAGTCCCCATAAATCTCAGTTAAACCGAAATTATTTACTTTTAAATTGAACGTGTCCAAATTACATTTTATTTGACGCCAGTCGAATTTCCCGTTTTTGTCAAGTTAATATATTCCTGTCGCAGTGTGATATCCACCAGAAATGTGTATATAGTAGCAGTATAGTAGCACGGCGCGCGTATTACATTGTGCCGCACACACGCGCACGCACGCTATATAAGGGACGTTGTTGTTCCAACGACGGCGACGTAGACGTATTGACAAGCTAAATCCAATTTGTTAAAACTTCAATAAAATACCAAGACAACCATGAATACACGTGAGTCATGCGTAAATCACCCCCGCGGCGCCTCCAGCCCGCCCACCCACCGGCCGCAGCCCACAAATCTTTCTTGTGCGAAAAAAGCTGCTGCTGCTGATGATGGTGGCGGGGGTGGGGGTGCTGCTGCTATTCACGCTTGCATATCGATACGATTGATGGAGCAATATCGCACATATATCGTATATTATATGATAATATATTATATAGGACGCGATAATATATTATTATATACATATATTGTACACCATATACACTTCGGCAAGCGCATATTATTAATATATATATATTGTATTTACATTTTTTGGCGACATTCGTCTAAATCCATCACGACTATGTACAGTTTAGATTGAAAATGTATACATTATAATATTATATATTATACTCTGCAGTATGGGTAAACACTCGTCAACAGTGCCGTATCTCAGGTGTTCGATAGATGGATTAACCCTTCCACACCCAGCTCGGCAGCTTAGCCTTGGTTTTTCATTGATACCGTATTCATGATTGTATTTATGGCGATAAAATTGTCTTATAGGTGTGGTATTATTTAATACAAAAAATTAATGAAACAGTTTAAAGTAAATTCAAGACATCGACTAAGGGTACATGTGTGGTACCTACGTATAAATAGTTGTATTTAAATCAAACCCGTGGAAGTAAAGCCTGATAGGTCCCTCTCTGGTAAAACTTCAGATATGTCGTTGCTTATCGTTTATAGTAGCCACTTTTACTCTTGCAAAATATGTATTAAAAGTTATTTAAAACATAGCTTCATGGGTATTGTAGTATTGGTATATGGTCTTGCAGGTCATGAAATTATTTACTTCTTTATCGTTATAGGTGAAAACGCATTCGTTGAATTAAAACTAAACAACAAAAGAAATAATAAAATATATAGGGTAGTGATGTTGATTACTTTTAAGTTATTTTATTCAACGTCTTAGACTTCCTTTTCTAGTTAAAAAATGTGATTCAATAACATACGAATTTAAATAACTAATTAGTATTATGCAATTTTTGTTATTTTTAAATATTTTCCACGAGGTAATTAATAGTAAATCGCGGATTCTTAAAACACCACAATTATTATAAATAAAATATCTTGCTGAACTGTGGTGGACAATGTTTCACTATTAAACTTAACATTCGCGTAATGTATTTACTAGAATTTAGTAATGATGAGGTATTCAGTTTTCTTGATTAAAACGAGTTTTAAAATTTCAATAAAATTTCTAGTATTTTAAAGTTTTATTTAGATGTTTATTAATTTTGAAATAATTTATACAAATAATATAAATAATTTAGATTTAATTTTAGGTATGGGATTTTAGGTATTTTAGATTAGTTATTAGTTTTTTTCAAGCGGACTTTTATACATATTATTTGTTGTGTTTTTTAAATAGGAAATTAATTAAAAAAAGGATAACTGTACCTATTAGAGTATAATTATTAACTACATTAAGTCTTAATATTAATAATTATAGAGACTCGATTGGTAGTTGTTAGTATAATTACTACATTTTTACTGGAATAACGCAGGCACTCTGGTGCAATATCACATTAATATAGAATATGAAAATAAAATTGAAAGTCTTTCGGGATCCGGAATCAGTATAGTGGTAAACGTTAAATCGGGGTGGCCTAACACACTTTTTACCCGCCCCTCAGTATCGACACCAGTCGTGCGTTTAATATAATATATACTAACTATATACCTATTAAAAGCATACGGTTAAAAAAACAAATCCACCGGAAAAGGGCGTAAATGCCACGCGCAATCGGAGTTTGTAAACAGAGATTCGTGAAGTTTTTTTTTTATTTTCAATGTCTTCAATGCGTAAACTAAGTCCCAAATATAACTACAGCGAAGTGTACAGCGAATTCGACTTACGGGATGAACTTTTGGACTTCTGTTTGTTATTAATATAAATTAATGATTAATTAATTATTAATGAACTGTTGTTAATAACGATTCAACTATCCAAGTACCAATATCACTTCGAGGTTGGCTATTATATGCATATTATATTATAGTTTCTCGCGACAACTTGTGTTTTATTGGAGTTGGTCGTCTGTTACGCGTGTATAACCGCAAACCAGAACTATTTGGTCACCGTCATAAACATTGTACACTGTGCTGTTGAAAACTTGTGCATACTATGGTTGAGTTCCATACTCAAACGATGGAAAAATAATAAACTAGCGAGGAGGTATAATCGAAATATATATCATTTGAGTTCGTGCTTGGGAAAAATAATATCCTTTCCCATAGTTTCACTTAAGAGGACGCCACGTACGGATATTTGTCAGCAGGTCACGTTTAGCTCCATTAGTTTAAAAAATTAGAGTGAATGGGCCTATTGTGTTCATATTTTGGTTTTTTACGATACTTAAGTTTTTAAGTGAGTTATGAGCATATGTTTAATTTATGCTAGGTATATTATATAGATAAGTATAACTTGCTAAAAAATTGAACTTTTGTAAAAAACCAAGATACGAACACAGATAATGTTCTTACCATCAAGTTTTATAATAGGTTGATTCACTCTAATTTTTGTACTAACGGAGTTGAACGCGATCTGCTGAGCGTAAATTTGGTATGTTACGCACTTGTAAGTCGGAGACAACAAATATCCGTGTGGCGTCCTCTTAATAAAAACCGATACTTACAATAACAAAAAATCATTATAAGTAATATGGTACTATGTGCCCTTTAAAAGTGTAAATATGATATGCATTGAGTATTATACTGTGTATATTCATTGTTTTTGTTGAAATAAAAATCCTAACACTGATTTAGTAAACACTGAATAAACGTAGGTAATTACGTGGTATCGTTCTTCATACACCACATACAATAAATTCATCATTTTTTTTTTGCAAATTGCCATTTGATATATAGGTATTGACGGACAGTGAGAATTATCAAAATATTTCTAGAATTTCTTAATTCTATATCGGCATTGTCCTACTACATCAACTTTTTTACGTATGACAAAAATGTTATAAATGTTCAATACTACTATGGCAGTAGTATTGTTTTTGGTTATTTTCAACATATATTTCGTACGAACGACGTAGAATTTATATATAATAAAAAATTAATTTAAATTTCGTTATTTACCAATAAAAAAACATTTAATAAAACATCATAATAAACAAAAAAATATAATATAAAATACAATAAATAGGTTTTATAACACAAATTTTTTCTTGCCTACACTTAAATAATACATCATAAATAATAATATTATCTATTATTAATTATTAAATAATAAAAACAGTAAATATTAATGTGATTAAAATTTAAATACATTTATTTATTAATTTTATATATTCACCAATCACCTAGGTATAAATACTTCAATAATAATAACAAAAAAAAATGTAAAACAATAAGTCACATATTAAAAAAAAATATTCTAAAAAGTCACGACATTAATTATCAAAACATACCTTTATAGTCCACAGAGTGCTGCATATTTCGGGGCAAGTGAGCCTTAGAAGCTTAGTTTTTAGATTTATTATAACAATCCATATTAATTATATTTTTAATTCGTTTAAATATAATTAATTTCTATAGAAGTTTAAAAGTTAATACTCAATACTTCACTCAGTAGACGTAATAAACTATGTAAAGTGACTAAATTATTTATTAGTTTTATACAAGTTAAAATGTCTAAAACTAATTCCTAGTATTTTATACAAATACCCATATTATAACCGATTATTCAGCTTGTAGAAAACCTGACGCTGAGAGACTGAGTCCACCTATGAGCCCTGTAATACAGGATACAATTGTAGATATTCGGCTGTACAACATTTAATTTTTTTTTACTTTTGAATGAAACGAATTACAGCTATTTTTTGTCCGATTTTACATCGTCGTAATAACCGGGCCCAGTATTTTTAGTAGGAAATGTAGGTACTAAATAATATACTAACCAGGTTCATATATATATAATATATATATCATAATGGAACCAGTTTAAGGATGGTATATTAACGGCCGATGCCGCCACACGATTACACAACAAAGACTTTTCTATAAACATAATAATATGCATAATAATATATTGTGATCTAATAAAACGGGCTACCGCTTTGATTTTAAATCGGCAGATTTTTGGACATCGGGTCCGGGTGGTATTAACCTTCGCACGTGATATATTTACCGGTTGAACGTGTTACCAAATTTGGTATACAGTCATACAGATAAATATAATATTATATGTATGTTTCATATTATAGTCTCACACTTTCGCTGCTTCTCGTTATAAATTTTCCATGAACAATAATATTAAATAGTTTGTTAACTTTGTCGAATAAAATTATTAATGTTAATCAAAGTATTAATTTTAATAAGGGCTAATAAAATCTTAAGAAAATCATTAAAAATTCTAATAAGGCATTAAAGAAAAACCATTAAAACCCCTTAAAAACCTTTAAAAAATTTAACACCCGAAACCCATACAACCCGAATGATTCTATTTTCAAAACACCGGAATTCACCAAAACCCGAAAAGAACATTTTGGTTAACTCGAAACACGAACAATTTTATTTTACAGTTTTCATGTGATGTATAATTGTGTATGTATTTTATGTGATTAATTCGGTTTTGTAGTTATAATCATTAGTTTAATAATAACAATACAAGACCATTTCACTATTAATTGGAGGTACTTAATACTAAAAATATTTTCTTAAAACAATTAGAAAAGAAAATCCAATTCTATCACTGGGTTCTGATTAAACCAAATTTATAGATATTGAATTATTTCAACTATAATTAATTACTAGTATAGAATAAACTCAAATTCTAATATAACCTGCAATAAAAATATAAAATATTAACGTGTTGACGTATATCTGATAGTTAGGTATGGGCGGTATGGTATATGGTGTCAACAACTATTGTTAGCGAGTAAACACTATGAATATAATTTATAGTAATTTCAGTGACATTGCCACGGATTATTTAGATTATTACCTATTTAGTTAAGTTATTTTTTTTAGAGGGCTAAATAATTAAAATTTAAAAAAATTGTCTAATAAAAATTATGTTTTTTATAAACTATTTAAAACCACTTATTAAGCATTGCAAACCCGAATAATAACTTTTATAATCACCCAAACTTCGGTTTAATTTTTTTATTCTGGTGTATGATCATCCGAATACATGCAGAACTCAAAACCTGAAACTTGAATAAATGATTTGGGTGTAAAGCCCTGAAAAAAAGTGGGTAACTCTCTGTTGTACATAATGTGTCTAGAGAATCACTGTATTAGATGTGTTAAATTTGAATTCAATGATACAAAATTTTTGTATACGAAAAACGATTCTGAGCGAAGACAGTCTATCGGCCTATAATAGCACTAAGTATATTTGATGATATTTTTGTGATTAAAGTATTTGGTATTAAGCATTAGTAGAACAGTAGATTGAATTTATTTTTACCTAAAAAATTTTATTTGCAAATAATTTCATTGTTTGTATAAAATATAATATTCTCTAAAACTTTCATAGGTACCTAACGCATAAATTATATTTTTAAATTACACCAAAATAACAAAAACCAGTATTCTTGGTTTTAATATGTAATTTTGTCCAAATAGGAATTTAAAATGCATATAAAAAATAACTGCGTTTCAATATTTTCTAGATTTGTTGGTTACAGTATGAACTATTTATTAAAACCTTAAGCTATAAAAATTGAACGTTTTATAATTTTTGAACTACAATAAATTTGAACATTTTCGATATTTTGATAAATGTTGTAATTGAAATTCATAGAAAAATTTAACGGGTGTAAACATTTTTGATTTTATTAAAATTGATAAAAAAAAATAAAAAGCAATAAAAAAATGAATAAAAATATAAAACAATTACCTAAAAAAAAAATATCAAAAAATTCAAAACAATGCAAAATAAAAGTTTTCTAATATTTCATTGTTACATAGTTGAATAATTTAAACTTTCTGTTGAAAGCTTTATTCGATAAAAAGCTAAAAAGAATGCACATCGCTACAAGCTTACAGTCCTAATTGTATAATCGTATGCTTTAAAGTCTACTGAAAGTATTCGATGTGTACTATACTTTCCTAACAATGCTGTAAATTAAATGTTTTTGTATATCGATGAATTTAATTATTTTTTATTTATAAAAATTTAATTATTTAAAATAAGTAAAAACAAATTTTAATGTATAAACTACTACAATAAGTATGTGATTATATTTTTCATATTTTTTTTATATATATTTTAGGCATTATATAGGTACTTACCTATATTATAGTAAGTACTTACATAAAAATGCGTAAAATGTTTTTTTTTTTGTCTATTGCTACCTTGTTTTATGCATACAATATTATAAATATTTTTCTTCAATTATTTTATAAAATAATTTAATAAAACATCTTTATTAGGTTATGTATTTATCTTTTTTATAATATGTAATACATAATTGTATTGATACCTTTGAAGTCATAAATATATGAATATATTTGTGAATTAATTTTAAATATTTTGCAATTTTTGGTACACATTCCCTTATTTTTTGAAAAATGCTTGCATATTTCTTGGTTTTTTTCGTGGTGGCCTACTAGAGAGTTTTCAATATTTTAGACCCTCAGCGATGCAAGCAAACTAGTAAGATCCCATAACCATGAGTTTATCATACATGTGTTTAACAATAATTATAGATTTATTTTTGATACGCTTAAAGTCAAAAACATTGCTTGTTATAATATATATATACGTATTCCAAAACACAACAGTCACAAGACAATATCCTGTTAATCGATATACAATTAAATAAATTTATAACCAAAATTATACGAGATACGACTGGTCATCGCTTAGCGGCTATATATGCACGCACCGTTCAGAACTTCAAACTAATGGTTGATTTCCTGCATAGTTGCAGGTGAAGCATTCATGCGTAGGTACCTTAGGTATGGAGAGACGTTTGGGTATGCGTGTGACGGAAGTACGGGACGTTAGAATTAACACGGGAAAGTAGGTAAGGAGATTCAATAATAATTATACCAACTAGTTGCTTGTCCTGAGTAGGACCTGAGAAAGGATGTGCCGGCCATCGGTCTCCCATGAATATAATTCGCTTGTCCGATATTTAAAGCAAAAGCCACAAGACTATGGAATTTTGAGCCGAACCGGCACACGCTCAGAACAGGCAATTCCTGTCAGGCACAAACGTGGATCATATTGCTGCAACTTATAGCGTCTACCGAATTCTCGGAATATTTACTCCTTACTCGACATTTGACAAGTATGGTTTTGGAAAAATTAATATTTTTTCAGAGTTATACTATACACTATATGATTTTACACAATATACTTCCATTATATGGGTTCTAAATGTGTAAAAATCACTCAGTCTTGCAGGCATACACCAGGTTTTATTTAAATTAATTATGAATACATATATATGTATATTATAAAATATTACACCTAATGTAAAGCCATATAGCATAAATTAAAAAATTATAATTAATTTTAACTTTAAAACAAATCAAACCTCATTTAGGGTTATTATTTTATAATTCGCGTTGAATAATATTTTGAAAACTGCAATGGTAAAATATTGTGATATGCGTTTGAGTAATAATTTTCAGTTATTAATTAATATTAGGTACATTTCATATATTTTTGAAACACTTACCTATAGAGCACAACTTAACGTGATGGCGAAAATACTATGTTCGAAATCGCGGTGATGGTGGAAAGACGCTGGACGAAAATTGCGGGAGCGAACCCCTCCCCTAAGCAACCGATGCATACACACACACACATACACTGTAAATATATAATCGAATATACCGTTTGATTACGTCTTTAAAGTAAATATTCAGCCGTAGCAGCAGCAAGCCGGCGCGGTGAATAATTAAACGGCGAGGCGGCGGTCGATTATTAATTATTATTATTGCATCGCCTCCTCCGTCATTTTGCGTGAGTTTATACCCGCCAAAACGGAGACAGAACACACACACACACACACACACACACACACACACACACACACATATTGTGAGACTGAATCTCGTGAGCGAAGATTTAGTTGAATTTTGTGGGGTGCTTAAATTGTATTATATGCACAAATATTTTAAACAGGCATACGAAATCTCATAAGTATCTTAATACTCAACTATACCTATCAGTACTAACTAACTATTGTACAATGAACATAGTTGGCCGCTAAAATATATTTAATTATTTTTATGAATGAAATAAAGTCTTTTTTTCCGGAATGCAACGAGCCAGATATAAACACTATCGGCACACAACAATGTACTTATTATTGACAAATCTGTCCAATGATGTACAAAATGATGATGATATAGCCATATAGGTGAAACGTAGACATTATGTTAAATTTTTGGTGGCTAAGCTCCAGTAAGACCCCATCACCTCCACCCATCAAAAAAAATATCTCTGTCAACGTGTGCACCTATGACCCATGGGCCACGATACATATACACGATACACACATAATATAATATTATAGTATTATAGCATTGTTACGTCGTTAGTGTAATAACATAATATTATATTATATTATTATTGAATTGTATAATCGTCCGTGTACAGTTTTCGGTGGGGGGGAGGGGGGGAGGGGGTCTGGCGAGTGTTTCTTTAAAAAGCAATATTCGGAATGTTATTGTTTATTCAAATTTTAATACTCTCGACGGCGGTACCGTGGAGTTTATAATTAAATTCCATAAACGGGAACAATAACAGTGTCGTGCAGCTGCACGCGGTACACACCAATATAATAATGGTCTCCGTTCGTGCGCGATTGTGTGTGTGTATTGATTTGTCACCCACATCGACGCGAACGATTCGCGTATATAAAGTAGTGGTCGTACATAATATATATATATATGTATAGTCGTAGTAGTAGTATATAGTCATCGTCGTCGTCGTCGTACAGTCGCCACCGTAGTACTTATATACTATATACTATATACGTATATATATGACATACAGTCGTCCGCGACGTATACATAGGACCCGCGGGGCGGTTGATTATCCGAAAAGGGGACAATGACAACACACACACACACACACACACACAAGCACGCGCGCCTACACCCCTTTTATATATCATTTGCCGCCGCGATGCTGCTGCGCTGTCCGGTATACGTGCGGGGTGCTATAGAGAGAGAGAGAGGGAGAGAGAGAGCCGGCGAGAGGGTGTGAGAGGGACCGAGAAAGAGTGAGACAATAGTGAGGGGGTTGAGGGAGAGCGTATAATATGGCGCGTAGAGTAGTTACAATACAGATGTTTCGAATTAGAGACGCGGAGAGACCGTGCCAGTACGAATTTCTCGTATTCGCCCCGGAGCTAAAGTCCGCGTTTTTTTTCTTTTTTTACAATTATTGCCGTTCCGCCCCTGCCCCCGTCCCACACGAGTCTTATTTCCCGCTACGATCCACATCACCCTGTCGGGGTCCCGCGCGTATATGTCAATACCATTTAGTAACAGTTATTACGTATAATTTTTTTATTACGACCGAACGCACACGACATAATATAATACAAACGCATTTTTTACGCACTCGTTCGTCACGTCGTCGTCGTCGTCTTCTTTTCCGCCTCTGTTTGGCATAACAATATCAATATTATAATATATATAACATACGATATACACATCGTCGCCCATATAATATTATGCATTATGATTAATAGGTTAATATTCGATCGGATGTCGACGACGCGACGACTATGCCGACTATGGAAATGACCAGTGGCGGCATCAAGGGAAGGGAGCAAGAGAGGGCCACGGCCCCCCAAATTCCAAAATATTACAGGTATTCTACCTACCATACAATTGAATTTAATATAATATACACTTTTATTATTACTGTAGGTATATAAATTGTAAATATATAATATTATATTATAATAGTAGGTATACTCGTATCTCTTAATTGCAAATTCTCTTTATCTTATACTTTCGTGTAATACGTGGTTTTTCGAATGACCCTCCCTCCCACAAAAATCGAACCCTACAACCGTGGCTGGAAATGACTCTGATGACTTAAAAATTATAATTATATCGTCTGACGACGGATATTCGAGCGTTATACCTCCCTACCTATATAATATTATATTATTACGCAGAAACATTTTTGATAGGAGACACAAACAAGAAAAAAATAACGAAAAGAGGGTTAAAACTATTTACAATTTTAAAACAACAACGACCGGTAAAGTTTTGTAACAGGAATAATAAAACGTTTTCCCGGCATAATGTCTCAGTTTCGTGTTTACAGAGAATTAACGAACCGGGTCGAGCCCGTCCCCACACCGGGTTACTTTCGCCGTTTTAATAAATAATAATTATAATAGTTCACTTATATAAATTATAATATGTGTCGTATGATGGTAAGATATTTGCACCATTTGAGGCCATAAAATAGAACACGTTCAGCGGTGTCACGTAGGTATTATAAACTGACATCTGACACACAAGTGGACTAAAATTAATGTTCGACGTGCATGCCTGCCAACGAAAATTTGAAGTAGACGCCTGGCCGGTAAATATATTATCCATATCATTAATTATTGTCGATTTAATAATATTACGTCTGTCCCTGACTTTGCCAGCGGTCTTCTTCGTGGGTTTAGGTATCAAACAATTTTTAAAAGTGCGTCCTCCTGCTGTTTTCCTCCATTTTTCCTACGCTTTTTTTTTTGGTCCATCTCTATATGTAGGTTATATACTGTATATACATAGAGTACTGTAGGTTTTTATACTGCCGAACATTGTCGTATTCAACCATATAAGTCGACTTGGGTCGTATGGAAACCAATGAAAACATACCTTTACATTTTTAAATGATGTTGCGTTTCGACAATTTTATTAATTTTTTTCTTTACCGTATATTTTGTCATTTGACGAAGCTTGCGATTCAAAATTTTGGCTTATTTTTAAAGTATGTGCTACTTGATAAGTATATTATTATTTATTATAATAAACTTAACACACATCTATATTGTCGCCTAACGCACTGCAATTCATTCGCCCGGAATGGCTTTTATTTTTCCGATTACTAATACTCATATGTACATTTTAACGTTCGAGTGAGTCGAATTAATTCCCGGTAGACCAGACATCTGTTATAATAAACAGTTTGTCCGCTGTTGTAGTTTATTACACAAATTATATACTACAAGTGTCAAGTACAGTACGTACAGTGGTTCATCTAGGGGTCCAAGGGCTTAGACATAAATTAGTTCACCAAATTTTAAATATAGGTATATTTAATATTTATGAGAATAGCTTAGTAAAAACAGAAAGATTTGTAAAAAATAATGTATTTTTGTCCAAGTAATTAAAGTTAAAAATTCACAGCTCTAATATCAAGTTGTATATAATATATATTACGGGCAATGTGGACCGCGATTTTTTTTTTAAGCATCTTATATTATTGTTTATTTTTATTATAAATTATAATTTTATGATTACTTATATAATTTTATGATATTGTGAATATATTAATAATAATAAATTTAAAAAAATTAAAAAAATTAACTAATATCATTATGGTATTTTTCTAATAAATTAAATTCAATGACATTTTATGATAAACTATGACTATTTTTGTTATCTATCATACTGCCTACTTAAGAATCATAGTTTTCCCATATTGGTATGTGATATGTCCATATCGGAATGATAAAATTAATAGCTGTCTTGATAAAATCAGTCAACAATATAATATGAACAGTATATTAAAATCATATAAAATGTACACTTTAGGATAATATTAAATATTACATAGCTACAAATACTGAAACACTAAACTGGTTTTTGTTTAATATTATTTAATTATTTATATTTAGCTGTGACTGCCCCCCCCCTTCATCAGAATGTTGACTCTTGTTGTGCCTCTGTGTATACGTCTGTATAACGTTGTACCTACAATATGTTGTAAATTGTAATACATTTTTGCGCCTGTAATATCGACAGTGATGTAGACAAGATTTTGGATTGAGTGCAGGGGCAACATTTTTTCTCGCTCAAAAAGCTTGAGAATATAATGTGTTATCAACGTTCCACATAAGTTGTTCTTATATAATATCAAATTCAAATCAGAATAATGTGAAAATTATTTTGTTGTTAAAAATTCATTTAATTTTTAATTTTTACAAAGTCTTGAACTCTTGAACATTCCACACAAGTTTCCTCTTAAGTTGTTGAGTTATTCTTATACAGCAGTTTAAAATAATCAAATACACATAGGTACAATTTGTTTATGGAATTTATAAGTGCAAATTTTGACAAAATTTGATATTTAAACAAAAAACGATATTTTTCTTTATCGATTGCACCTAACTAGGTAGTTATTTTATTGTAAACCAAAAAATATTACCTAATCATATAAATTTAAAACATTTTTTTCATAATTATACATAATATTTTTTTTCCTATGCACAATGACAACTAAAAAATAACTATAACGATTTGAAGCTATTTATTTCACATTCATTGTATAATACTATGCAGTTATTGACTTAAAAATAGAATTCAATAACTGCAATATTTTATGATATGATAGTAGGTATAGTAATATAGGTCATAATCTTTTGTAAAATTAGTTTAAGTTCAACCCCCGTACTAATAGAAAAATTAATTACCGATGGTAATATAATTGTAGTACGTATTATAAAATATAATATTATCCTATAACGTCTATAACCTATCCTCTAACAATGTATTTTAGTATACAATCATTGAATTGAAATTAACATATTTTCCGATATTGTGACATAATAGTATACTTAATGACGAGGTACACTCGAAATCTATCTAGAGTAAGTTCTCGGGGTTTTAAATATAATTATTTTGTCAGAATATTTGTCAAATAGGAACTATTTCTGCAAAAACTTGAAGAATTTCGGGTTCTGAGATTTTTATCAGATTTGTTTCTATTTATCAAGGCCAGTAAATGGAATTAAGAACATTAATGAACTTTTACACTTGAATATATTATATGTTATAGTATAATACAGTCAAACAGATAGTGGAGTAAGGGTACGCCGTCCTTTTGGCTACCCACTTCTGGCAATATAGTCTTATGATTTAGAAAAAAATTTAAAGAGTTGTGTAAAGAGTGTATATTATATCATATACTAATATATTAGTGGCATAACTATTGATCGAAACTGGTATGTAAACAGAATATTATTATAGTAACCCGCGGCCGTTGAATTCAGCAAATGAGATCATTTGTTGGGTGAAACGACGTCGTTTTCGGCAGTTCAATGAAAATCCAAAAGTACGATAGTTATTTGAAGTCGTCGAAAATATAAATTAATTAATACGTGCACATGCGCTTTCATTAAACTCTTATTTTGCATGCACACGGTGAATATTATTATTTTCTAATAATATGTATTATGTTATGGGGATTAGTGCCTATGAAGTATATGTAAAAAAATCAAAACGTTGACCTGTATACATTTTTTTACATTCTAGCCGGCTTATGTTACGACCAACTTGCACAGTTCGAAAGACTTTTTAATGACGTGTCATGTGAACACCGGAGTAACTATCAATATACACTCTATAGTTTTTGAGCTTGATAAATATTTATAACTTAACTCTGCATGCGTGTAGGTCATATGTTGTATTGTTGGAGATAAAAAATGACAGTGAAATTGAACGCATTTCTTTGAATTCTAATACCGGTAGCAAAGAAAAAAAAGAAAGAAGTTAGTACAGCTCTAAAATGGTTTCCTCTTGTTCGTGGATCATAATATTTATCATGTTATGTTGTATAGATAGAAGCAGCCGAGTTAATTATAAACTGTTCAAACTTAAGGAAAGGAAAAAAACAAATAAATAAATAAAGATGAAATATTGAAAAACGTCGGATTATATGATAAACATGTATAATAATAATAATAATATCATATTATTACAATTTTTTGACGGTTTCCTAGATGTGATATCTGACCCAGTTTTGATCCAAAAATATACACACGGGTATGGACGCTCGAACCGTCATAATAATAATAATAAATATTATTATTTATGACATATTACGCATGTACAATGTTATTATACTCGCGGGTAGGATGAATTATTACCGCCGAGCTGTGCGGCGCCCGGACGCGTAATATTTCGTCTTCGAATAATTAATATTAAAAAAAATATAATAAATAACAATAATAATGATATTATTATTATCGTAGTCGTCGTCGGCGTCGTTGTCCGATTTTATTATTATTCGGCCAATTAGTGCGGAGGATATATCATTCTAAACGCCGCCGCCGCGAGCGACCGCAGTGAAAAATAAACCGTACTTACGCGCCGACCGGATACGTCTACCAGAAACTAATTTATATGTTATCATAATATATATATATAATATAAATAAATAAATAAATATATATATATAGATAGATGTATATATATATAAAGCTCTGTGGTCTCGTCGTCGTCGTCGTTAGCGGAGAGAAGGTTTATGTACATAAATATTTATTAACTTGTATCTTTTTTTTAAGAAAAAATTTTTTCTCAACCTCGATGGCGCGGCGTTCGCATGGGCTGCGTTTCTATAAATAATTATCGCGCTGACCGAATATTTTCGGTTCTCGTCCAGGTCCGACGACAGCCACGAAGTGTACACTCTGAGTATTATTTTTCGATCTACATAATATTAAAATACACGTAATGCGGGACTTGCCGTTGACAATTATAATAATTAAATTTCATATTTTTTCCTTGTCAGACGACCACAAATTACCAGGGCTAGGGTTTATATCCATTTGTATCATCTTTATTTTTTGCTTCTTATACGATAACTTACATATTTTGAATAATGGGCCTCAAGATTTTTACCAAGATTTGGGCCTCACGTATGAAAAAAATAGAAATAAATGTTTTCAAAAATTATATTATTTCATAACATTTTAAATTGTATGTCTCATAGAGAAATATGAAGAATTAATTTTTATAAATTAATGAGCGATATACTTGATAATATATTGTAATATGTAAATAACTGTCACGGCCGTTCATACGATAATGTGGCAAAGAATATAGTAGGACAAAATAAAGGTCAAAAGGGGTACAGAAATACTTTCAGAACCCTATGGTTTATTTTGTTTGTTCATAACCATAATATTTATTTTTTATTTGAGATAAAATGATATATCGTATATATGCCAAAATTCTATCACTTGTTTCGTGTAATATTCAAAGACTACATATTATTATTTGGTTCTGCCGAAAGATGGATAATTCTTCAAAAGTTTCTTGATTCTGAATAAATTTATAAGAACGGTGAAAAATATTAGTTATTTTATTATACTTGTAAATACAAATTTATATTATAGGCTTTGCATTTATGTTTGCACCGGACCTCGCAATAATTTTTTTCCATCTAGCCTAGAAAATCCTAATGATGACCCTCGCTTTACTTCCGTCTTACAAATGTATAGTATAACAAATTTTAGTAACCTATTACCTTACTTAGTGTTATCACCTTTAATATATATAATACTGAAAATTATTCATGTTTGTTATTCGTACGTTAGTTTGATAAATCGTTTTTTATTAAAGCGAGTTATAATAGTAGGTATTTAAAATATTACACTATAAAAAAAAAAATAACACTTAAAATGTAAATATCATAGAAAACAACGCATAAGCACAGATAATTTTAGATAACTTTTAATGTTTTACCTTAATTTTGATTAATCTTATTCAATTTTATTTTAAATTAATTATTAGTTAGGCTTTAATTGAGTTATTATTTATTTAGAACAAATTTTGTATTTTTATAAGTTATATAATTTGCACAAATATTTTTTTAATTTGCAAGTATAGAAAAGCAAAGTAATAAAAATAATACTGATTTTTAATTTTTAATCATAATTGAAAAAAAAAAAATAATAATAAAAAAATATCTTCAAAAATATTTGTTGAATAAAAAAATGCACTTGTTTCTGTCGAGTTATATTTATATACCTGAAATACATAAATAAAATTAGAAAAACCACCAAGTACCTACCTAATTAAAAAGTATTTTAATTAATAATTAAAATGCATTAGAAATAATTTTGTTAGGTAGCTGTAATTGTAATTTATAAATATATATAGGTACCTATATTATATTAATCAGTAGAGTAAAAACATTGTTTTTAATGTTAAATGAAAATTTGAAAAATACGATACAAGAATATATAGTAAGTTTTTTTAATATGAATGTATTCATTTTTTTATTTATGAATTTTCATACTGAATCTTCATAAATTATAAAATATGCTCTAAAATCTAAAAATCACTAAATATGCAAAAATATGTAATATAAACTTTTGATATACTTTTCGTAGTGTCTTGGAATGAATTTCTAGCTCATTTAGCAATAAATCTAATGGTTCAAAAAAACATGCAAATGCAACAACTTCTGAGCCCTAGTTATAACAATACAAAATGTGGTTCTATTGAACGCTCATTTGGTATGGCTTGTGTTGTAAGTTTGTAAGACGGATTCAACACATTCGGGGTAATGGTTTCGATACGTTTATTAATATGTTTCGGTCCCAACGATAAACTCAGACAAACTTAATATGATTTGCTATTTGGTCTTCGTTGTTATTTTTGTTTATTACTGCAATTTATTTAACACGTTACCTATGTGTCACGAGGCCGCTTGCTGCCGCAAAATTATAAGGATGGTTGTGTGATTTTTGCAGCCGCAGTGTACTATTCCACTAGAGCCATGCGACTTCGGGCTGCCTCAAAACCAATGCATTTGCTTACATGTTTTATATCTGTGGCGCTGTAGTTATGCTTTTGAAAATAGCACTAGGACATAGAGGAAAAAATTTATCATAGGTAAGCTATATTGTTTACACTGTTATGACAATATTTAAACATTATATTTATTTCTATCAACTTTCTAAAATAAATTCTTATTGTTTGATCAAAATTATTTATAAATTTCAAAATTTATATTAAAATTAAAATTAAAAATCCGAATTTTTAAACACTTTTACAAAAATATGCAGATATTGGTACGACATTTTAAATTCTGATTTTGAGGTACAAATGCTTAATGACAATATGGTATTTAATTTATACCATCCAGAATATTTCTCATTTCGACTATTTGCTAGTACAATTTCACAAACGTATTTAAAAAGTTCGAGAAAATGAGTGTTTACATTAATAATAATCACATTGTATAGGTAGATACTAACTATTTTGTATGTTACATAGTATATTTTAGAGTTTGGGTCACAGTCTAAGGCCGACACTGGAAAACACATGTATAGTAATAATATTCAATAATAGGTACGTTATTATAATAATATGATGCACGTTAAAAATTACGTTTTGTATTCCCAACACTGCGCTTATATATACTATACACTATATACATAATATTATGGTTCATCATGTATATATTTAATATAGGTACCTATACTATATAGTGTATATATATATTTATATATAATATACCTACGTAAATTACGCACCAAAGGGGATTCGCGTATATATATGTATATAATATATATTGTACCTATATACATTGGGGTAATTGTCCGAGAAACCCGTCACAGATAATTAATGATTACATGCAACAGATTACTGCAACAGTGATGTGTATAGTTTGATTCTTTTCGTTAGAGACGGTACACTCCGTATATAAACTATATATATATATTATATACAATAAACAATAATATGTATACGGTATGTACACATACATGTTATATATCTATTTTATGTATACAGGTATTAATCTTATAGTATAAAATTACGTATATTACCTACCAGCTATCTGCCGCGCGCGCACACACACGTCACACGGCCGTTTTATACCATTTCGTATACCATTTTAAACGACGTGTACGATTTTACCGTGTCTTATAACGCGAGACAAACCGTGAGAGTTGAACGCCATGAAATAGAGAGCTAGATTTTTATAATATGTACATTTATAATATTATGTTTTATTTTAATTTTTTTTCCTTTTTTTCTTTTTTGACGACATAATTGGCTCGGCCGATATATATAAACACAGGTTTAACTCGAACAAAACAATAACATTTAGACGTCGCCTCCTCTTAACGTTAGATTTGCACATTTCTATCCGTCCATCTCACTATCTTTCTCTCTCTGTCTCTCACACTCTCACTCTCTCGACGCTGTATACTATAGATGTATAATATATTTATTCGCGCCCGCCGACTGACCGACGGACGGCTCGCGGAACAACTGTTAATTATTATAACGACCGCGTGATGTATATAATGTACCGCCTTTACCCGGACCTCTATAATATGATATTATTTTATTATTATATATTATTATTATTATTATTATATTACATAATAATATGTACCTATATACGCATTATAATACAGGCGCGAGGCGTATACCGGTGTTATTATAATTTCGACAAAGGGGGCCACACGCTTGTATTTATTATAATATAATATTATACTTGTGACTTGTGACTTGCTAGTGTTTTAATTTTAGCGTGTCAACAGTGCGCGGTTCTCAATGCGTACGTTACTCGTTATTATAACACATATAGGTATAGGTATTATATTATATTAGAATTTATAACTAGGGTATTGACTTGTATGGGTAACGCGATGGGTTAGGACTGTTAGGTTATTATAAAATTAAAGTAAAATACGATTCGAAATATTAAACGTATAGCTGAAACTAATTTTAGAACCTGAGTGGAACGAGGAACGGTTAAAAATATGTGCGAAATATAATAATAACAATGCAAATAACTTCGTAATAATTATTAAAATATTAATATATAATATATATTGCATTTGTTTTTTACAATATTTGTGTTTTTTTTTTTTTTTTAAACAATAACCTAACCGATGCAGTGAAAACTCTAGTACCGGAAACTCGGTCATTGCTATTTTTCCGTTATTCGGAGGTGTCCGCTATACAGAATGTTTAGTTTGTAGTTGGTTCCCAAATAGAATCGTTCGCTATTTGGAAGTGTTCGTTTGGGGAGGTTTTACTGTATATGTAGATATAATATATCATTCCTGCAGTAGGCGGTATATTGTCGATTTAGCATAAGAGGGACGATCGCCGTTTATGGAAATCCGCCTACACACTGTGAGGGAGCCACGTTAAAGAAAACAAATCGTAACATTCGGTTGAAGAAGATAAGGGAGCGTACGATTTAGGAATCATAAAAATGCAATAATACTTTTCTTAAACTTTTCTTTACTATTAATAATACTTTTTTGTTACTACGTTTAGTTCTAAACAGTAATCGCTGTTGAAAAAAGGCTATGTATGTAGGTACCTATACAGATTTTTCGATCGGATTATGTGCACTGACAATGTGACACTGTGTATAATAATATGATTTATTTCCCGTGATTACACTTGCAGTTTGTTTGAGTATTATCATATTCTTATATTATAAACACGCATATTCGTTTATCCAGCATCGCCGTCGGCGGCTTGTCAGTATACAACGCGATAACACTTAATAATATATTAAATTATTAAACGATCATTATTATACTACTCAGCGCTAGCACGCGTCGAATTTGAATACCATCATTGTATGAGATTTATATAATATTACGATTATGATGGGCGTAGCGTGCTGATCAAATGCTGCTTAGCGGCTGTGAGACATTTAAATGATTCGCCACTAGCGAAAAATTGACAAACGTGTAAACTATCAATAACAGGGAAAAATTTAAAACCGCACAAATCCTCGAGTTTTTCTGTTGTAATAATAAAATTGCACCATAAAAAACTCTAAACGTTTGCCGTAAGTTAATTTCACCTTTTATTTTTACTCCCGTGACTATCCCACCATTTGCTGCATGGAAACTTCAAAAACAAATTCTGTACAACTAGTTGTAAAGGTTGTGATGTCACTCTCAGCATTGGATTTGAAACGTGGTTACTTTATTGTAATTATTAGAGTTTTGGAATCTCCTGGTAAAATATATTGGTAAGTACAGGTACCTGCCTAAATTGAAATACAATTCGTTAAATTAGTTGAATATGTAACATTTTGTAGGTATGAAAATAAATGAATTTATAAATTATACAAGGCAATATTCTCGATAAGTATGTTTTCAAAAATATTTGTTATTACCTAATTTGATATCACTACAAAATTACATTTTTGAAAGAAAATATTATTTGTTATTATTTATTATCTAGGTATATATTGTATAGTTATACTTTTTTATAAAATCATAAAATGTGTTACTGTCATTCATTAAAGTAAAAAACTTAAAAAATAACGATAAAAGTAGTATAAAATATAATTGTTTTCAATGATATTGTTTTAAAATAATTTCATATTACCTCTGTAAAAATAATATTTCTAGACATTAAAACTTTTCGAAAAAATCAATGTTCACCATTCAAAATAATCATCATATAGTAAGAGTACGGTAAAAAAAATTAGGTAATAATGTTTGATTCAATGACATCGAAACAATGTTCTAATAATACATGTATCACATATCAATAGATACTTGGTATATAGGGCTGCTATATTATAGAATATAGACAATAGACCGGAACAATATATTTTATTTTTTTTGATATTCAAACCCAATAGCTATTATTAAGTCGAGTCGTGATGATATAACTACGGCCTATATATTGGGTACCTATATACTGTATATATATATAATATATATTATAACAATATTATAATGACAAAAACTAGACTGCTCAATTTTTTTTTAAAACAACAGAATTATTTCAATATCCTTCACATACATGAATAATCTTCAATCGTGGTAGATATACAAATCATTTTCTAACACCAGTAAAATTCTACTTTTATGCGACCCTATATATCTATCACGATTTCGCGTTCTTTGATTTTTTCACGATATAATAATATGGTCTTACGTCCATCAATATAATTTTGTAATCAGGATACTGTCAAATATTTAAAATTCTGCGTTACTACACTAACGTTATTTTATTTGATTATTTGATTATCCTTCAAGCCGTTATTTATAATATTTTGGTTTTAATGTAAGAGTATCATGTCCTTATGTGAAAAGTTTGTATAGTAACACCTTATTTTAATAGTTGGTAACAAAAGTTATTGAACAGTCGTTGGTAGAGCCATTGCAGATAATTTTAGAGTCTGAGCGCCGCGATTTTTTAAATTAGATCCCGAAAATATTGTTGACTTCCTGAATATGTTTATATTATACTATCCTAATAATTTAGTACCTACCTATATCATAGTATTCGAAAATTTCTGAGACTCTTGAAATCTTCATAATTTATTAAATTATCCTCTTCGTGAAATGACATAGGTAGTTAAATTATATAAAGGTAGGTACTAATTAATATTTTGGTATAATTTCAATAAATAATTTAGGAGCTAATATTTTAGAATAATATTTAAAAAAACACGAACGCCACGATATAACATCTTATCTTAACAGACAAGACTATCTATTGACCTAATCAGTTGTGGATAATTATCTATAAACCACAACTGAACTGAAACAAATCTGAGATTGTAAAATAACCAATAATTTAAACTATGATCAGTTCATAAACCAAGTTCTGCTTAACTCAAGTTAAACTAACTATTGTAAGACGGGTCCCTAGTGACTTCTGAATTGTAAATAATGGTTAAGGTAAATTATATAATCGTAAAAAATTGTAGCTCAGAACTCTTAAGTATGGCGATGATATAGGTAGTATAGTTTTTTTAAAATAAAATACCCGAACTCGTTTTAATTGATTCCCTAGAATTCGAAGTTCGTCATAATTCCGATAACTGCAAACATGAAGAGGTATAGTTGTAATAATACCTTTTTTTTTTTAATAGAAGAATTCAATTTTTTAAATTTTTAATTCTTAGCGATAGTATATATAGGTAAATAATATTACATTTGCACAATTATATGTACATTTCAACGTTTAGAATTATTGAAAGACTCACGTTTAAATAACGGCGATGTTCAATGCACTGCATAGTGCGTATAATAAAAATAATTTATAGGGTATTTTTTTTTCAAACATATTTTTTAGTTTACATTAACGTGTTGGCGTTTCTACGATAAAACAAACAAAATTACATTCGTATACACTGCGTGCCACTACATGATTATAATAGGTCGTAACCAGCTAACACATATACATATACCTACAGCGTGAGCCGTGAGCGTAAAATAGAAATGGGAAAATCGCTGCCATCGAAATAATAAATTCTTGCTGCAGTGTGCTTGAAAATGGCTTATTTTATATTTATTTTGTGACCTATATAATTTTAGCATATTTATATATATATGTGTGAGGTTTACCTCTCCTGCCGTAAAAAGTTCAATAAATTACATAATGCAACACGCGTTTCGTTATTAATAATATATTAATGCACCGTCCCAACTACCCCGCAGTGGTTACACTCGAGTATTCGAAAAAAAAACAGATAGGTTCTCGGACTCGCCACAACGATATAGGTATATTTATACACCTCGACGAGGCTCGGACACTCCAGCCGTCAAGCCTTCACGATTTATCGTTTTATATAGTTTCATAACGATATTGCATCGTTTGGTCGATCGATTCGTCGGCCTGGAAATCATTCTGTCTCGTATAACGAACTACGGGGTGATTTACAAAGCATACTCACCCCTATTTTTTCCTTTATTAATAAATTTACTCAAATTCTGATTTTTGAAATTTCTAAGTATACTCAAGGACCATGTTTTTTTCGTATAGGTACCTACTTATATTTTTTATGCAGTTTAATGTATGATGAACCACCCTTTTATTGTAAATAGTTATAAATAAATGTAATTTCTGAAAAATATGTTGATGTATATGAACCGTAATTTGAACTATAAGTTTTTGAGTAATTTGAATTTAAATATTTAGGATAATAGTCTATAATAATAGGTTTAGAATATAATAATTAGGTACCTATAAACCCCAATAGCTATGATGATTTGAAAATTATAGTATAGTTATTAATTGTGTATAATTATTAAACTGTAGCAATGTTAATAATTTTAAATAACACTCAATCTTAGATTGTTTAAGTCAACAGCTCTACAAAGAAAAAAACATATAAGTGATGTGTTGAATACATATTCAATGCATTTTAAATTTTCTATAAAATCATTATTAAGGGCGTTTATTACATATCCTTAGTACATACAGTTTAATAATAAATAACAACTTATAAACTATAATCGTGAGGTCTTAAACATTTAAAAAAACATATTATTAATTAGTTTCCTTATTTAGAATTAAACCTTATTACTTCGAAATATTTAAAGTGAGAATACCGGATGTAAAATAGTACAATATAGGTATTATAATACATGATCAAATTAAGTGGGGAGGTGCAAAAGGTAATTTGCCCCGGGACTCCCTCAGCTTGGAAAAATTGAAACGCTTCTATACATATTAATAACCTACTTGTTAATCATAATTGATAATTAAAATAATTTGTTAAGAAGTTGACTTGTCATTTTCATTTTTATTCTGGTTCTAAGTTCTAACCCTGCAGTTACCTATACTTAAGATACTGTGCTATAATAATCAGTAGTCAAATCCTATTATATTAATTAGTAATTTAACAACAATGGTGAAATGTGCATTTAATCTCTAACGTGCTAATATTCTGATACACCATCTTTTCAAATTTTTTTTTAAACTTTTTTTTTAGTTTAATAAAATATCAAAATGGCGAACAGTTTTCCGCTATTTTTTTAAATGTTGGTTAAATTTCAGTCTAATATTATACATTTTATTTTCAATATTTTACATATCTTTTAGGGCAAATTAATAACCACATAAAATGGTTTTCTTTAAATTTTGAATTTGTATGAATATTTATTAAATTTATTTGTATATTTGGTATTTTTTCATCCAAATTTTACAGTGTTTTTGTGCATATTTACATACTTTTTCCTTTTTTAGCTTCTATAACGTCCAAGCCCTACTAATAACGTATTATGATTTTATTGTAGACATCCAGTTATATTTTATAGACCTATTCTGAATTTGGGTGTTTACCATATTCATAACCCCACTCATATGTAAGGGAATGATAGGGGCGGTTGCAAATTGTCGCCCTTGAGTGCCAATAAATGATTTCACACGGCTCTGGTGGTGAGTTATCCAGCATAGTAGGGAGTTTCCTGGCCATTTCGTCATCGGAAGATATTTTAAATGATCGCAATATATTATAAACACGCGTAAAAATAAACTATTTTCGGCCAGTAGAAAACTCGATTTTTTTTCTTAAAATATCCCTCGGATGTCGATTTGCGGAAGTTCTGTATACCCGTAAATAATATTGTAATAATAAGATTGTGCCATGTCAACACTGGTGATGCGTAGGAGGACACCATCCCCTCTACAACCATCACTGATCCACAGCAGTCACACAACATTAACCATACGGCTCATAATTCATTGATTACAATACGTACCATGTATTATAGTATTTATGATATTATGATTATTGTAATATTATCGTATACACAACGCGTTTCATACGTTGTGTTTATTTTTTCCTCGGTTTTTTCAACGCTCACACACACACACACACACTCGAGTTGCATAATATTGTATCGTTACGACCATGTGCGCGTGTTTTCATCTGCCCGTTTTATTGTGCCGGTCAACGGCGGCGGCATTTATGCTAAGTCGTCGCTCAAAGGCCACTCGTGCCTAACTGATTGAGTTATATTTATTGCTTTCTAATTCCCTCTTCAGCCCTTCTGAAATGTACATGTCACATTACATAATAACAATATTATATGCCACTCGATTTTGGTTTAGGCCCTATGCGACATATTTTGATATATTGATATTGACTCTTGACTATATTATTATCGTTTTTTTTTTCGTATGGCGCTATGTGTGGGAGTAGGCCGGGAGGCCTATAGGTTATAATTTTCGTTTATAATGTATTATAATATGTTGTTATATTGTATTCGGAACGCTCACCACTGCCCATATTACTATACAGTGTACTTCTCCTAGTATACAGCTCGTTTTAGATTCTAAGCGAAACGATGAATGTATTGATGTATGGTTTTTGAATTTTGATATTATTGTGTGTCTGTGTACTTACACGAAAAGTAGGTATACCTAGTCAACCCGTTATAGGATAATAAGTCGATATACTTAATACGCAAAGTTAATAGTAACTCTAAAACTATTAGTCCAAATGTTGAATCTGATACATCGTAATTTTTAGAAAAATTATCGGCTAAATAATTTATACCTAGTAGAAAAACGGGGGGGGGGGGTTCTCGTTTGAAAAATAGAATTTTCTAACTAATAAGGACATTCCTTAAGTAAGAAGTAAAAAAATCTCAAGGTTTTGAAAATATGACTTTAACTCAATTAAGTAGGTAAGTATTTATAAAAATTCCAAAAATTAGATTTTGGACAAATGTATTCTTAAAAAAAAGTGGTGTGTGAGTATGCCTGGTGAATCATCTTGTATACTATCGTACATTTATGGATTATGATCGAATCACTCGTACTGATCGCATTTACACAATATTAAACAGTTTAATATTTGTGCGTATATCCAATGTACGAATATATTCGTTTATATAGGTCGACGAATATTAGTATCTTAAACTGCTTTTTTTTTTAATCGTTTTCGTCGTATTGTTATTGTTCGTTATTATTACTTGTTTTATCCCGTTTAGTATAATATGCAACAATATAATAATTTATATATCATATATTTATTATGCGCCCATTGAATAAATTATAATTATTTTATATAGGGTACCTAATATATATTTTATTTCATTTTTCTTAGCAGCGTGCAATATTATTATTACATAATGTTATTCACTTACTACATTACTATTTGTATAGTTTATAATCGGTATTAGGAAACAGGAGTAAAGACATATTATATCAGTGTTTTGACTTTTTATGGACTCTGATAATTTTCATCAAAAATAAAAATGTTTACCCACGTAGTAAACTTATAACTTATATAATTATACATAATTCAACATAATTTATAACATAAAAAATATTGTGGTCATCATCTTTGTTGATGTGAAATTGTACCTATTATTATTGTACCTTTTATAACTATATCTTAAATCATTAGGCACAATTTTGTGCTGCATGGTCGTTCTGGGGTATGTAATACCTAAAATAATCCATATGCATTGAGTATTAAACAGTGTTTAGCACAGAACAGTTTTGCTCTACATTGCATTTTGTTGAACACTTTGGTCGTACAAAAAATTAAAGTATTAATAACGACCTGCGTATTCTTGAGACAAGAAAAAAATATGATATACATTTTTGTTGTCACTGATAATAATTGTATACATTTTTTTTGGACCTTTATATAAATAAGGTTGCCGACCACCTCTATCAGATAGTAGTAGTTATAATAATAATAATAATAATAATAATAATATCTGTTTTTTTTCAACAATTATATTTTGCAAAACTACAATACGTTGTTCCACGGTTTTTATTCTCGGTAAAATGGAGAGTCGACTTTATTTTAACGCAACACTTGTTTTCGTTATCTTGCACAGACGATTTTCGCACGTCTACGAAACGGGTATACAAATAACGATTGATGAAATAACATTTTTTTTTTAAATGACTGACTGCCCGTATTTAATTTTAAAATTCTATACAAATATTGACACTATAATTAGTATAAAATTGGTCTATGATTTTAGTATAATGTTTATTGAAGCATTATTAAATTTAATATAGTGTGATTATGTTGTAAAAATCAAGAAATAGGATTTTAATTCTGATCCCCCTACCAAAAAATCACAATACGCCCCAGCAATCACTACTCATATGTTTTATGATTTAAATTAAATGAATATATGTTTAAAAATACTCCAATTATCAACTTCGAGTAAAGTTTCTGGTAGCAAATTTGATTTTAACTGTAGGTACTTTGATAGGCCAAAAGTTGAAATTTCTCAATCAATTCTTCAAATCAAATATAATAATATACCTAAACTTAGTTTGTCCGTACTTAATTTGCAGAGCTACGAATGTATTTTTGATGGATTGTTTAAAATAACAAAACATTATCAAATTTGATTTTCTGCTCCAGGAATGTATTAAAAAAACAATAATTCGTGTTTATGTTATGATGAATATTATAATGTTCGTTTACCGTTTATGATAAAAAAAAGACTTCGATCCGTATTGGAAGAGTTGGAGATTAAATCACAGTAACTGTACCTACTTGAATCAGGACGTGTCAGGATAAGAGTGCGTGCACCTACCTATTATACGTCATGTAAAAACTTATGTATTTTATGTACCCGTCCGTCGTTGTAATAGTAGCTGGCGTTCGAACGGAATAATAGGCGCGCGTTTATAATATATTATGTGATATTTTATCTTTATGGATAGGTTAGGTGTACCTATTATACATTTACATGTTTACCATAACCTTTATGTACGTTATAAATTGCGGAAGTCACCGACGCGGTCCGTCTGTCACGCGCAGAACAAAAATAATAATCATAAAAATAATTGTCGTTATACTAGAACGCGATTTCATTCTCATATAGGGACCAAGATAAGTTAACCATGGTATATAATATATATAAATACACATACGCTGAAAATAAGCTGGAATTCTTAATCAATCAATTAAAATTTATGTCGGAATTTATAATTTGATTTTGAGAAATTTTCCTAATGAAATATACAAATATATTTTTATTTATATTGAAATTAAGTGTGCACTTACTTGTGTTACTATTGAGTAACAATTCAGGGTAATTATCCGTTATGGTTTGTATATTTTTTTGGCAGGATACTCCAATTTTTAAGAATATATGAAACTCATCCATTCGTATCATAAAATTATAAAAAAAAGTTGACATTAACATTATAGTTATTTCGTATTATAATTATTTAGTAATTATTAAAATAATATTTACAATCTATGAATCGAGGTAGAATATAAACAAAATAAAAGATAGTTTTTAAATGTATATAGTACCTACCTATACAAAATAATATTAATTATATACAATTAGGAGCCTACTAGGAAGACCATTAAGTGATAGAAGTATAGCACCTTAATGTGTAAGATTCCTTTTTACATTCTGAGCGATAAATGAATTGATTTTACAAATGATAAAAAATAATATTGTCTATTTAAAAATATTTAATAAAAATAACCGCATCAGAAGTAACAACAATGAAAAGTATGAAGAATTAGTGTATCATACAGCAGAACCTGAACTTCTAGACCAAATATCGAGGAAATTTAATTAATAATTAAATCACTGAAGAGTAATAAATCTCCAGGAGATCCACCAGTGACCATATATCTTCACGCTCAGACAAATAACGGAAAAGTATTATGAGTTTAACAAGACTTATACATGGTTTTTATAGATTTTAAACAAGCGTATAGCATTGACAGTGAACAACTACCTATGGATAGTATTACAGAATTTTGGGTTGCCCAAAAAGCTAGTCATTTTAGTTAAAAGCTGCAATTCTAATACTTTATGCAAAGTGCGTTTCTGGGGAAGGGAGTCAGGAGACTTTAACTCAAGTCTGGTTTAAGACAAGGGTATACGCTATCCCCAAAAATATATATTTTAATTGAATCTTCTTTTGTTAATCTAAATATGTTTTGTTGACCCATACTTCTTGTGTCTTGTAAGTTGTGACAAAGTCATTTAGTCGATAAGTCAGTTTTAATTATTTATCAATTTTTTGGTCATACTATTATATTGTTATAACCCTAAACCAGCACTACATAATGGAGATTTGTTTTCTACAACGCGCGTATAGACTTAATACAATATAGAAAATATGAAATGCGAGATACTCGACAGTTTCTCGGCAGTTCCCGATCGTATAATACTGTTTGACCTTTAGGTCACCTCCGACTTAATATAAAGTTTTAAAGAATCGAAAATTCGAATATTTCAATTTAGTGGTATCTCACAGGTATTATGATTTATAGCAATATGGCGTCCACGAGTCATGGGTTATAATTTCGTCACCATTTTATCATAATGTCCATTAGGGAAAAGTATTCATTCCAATAATTTATTACCATAGGATGTTTTGAATATTTGTAGGGGCTAATCCCCGCAGGAGTAAGATCCCCCAATCCCAGCCTACACGTGATAGTCGTAATTGCCTTTACAAATTCCTCGATATTGGTACCTACGCATAATATTACTCATTAGAGTTGAAAAAACGAGTCGATACAAACACGAATACCGCATAAATTAGCATTATTATAGTTGTTACAAAAAGCTGATTAGTTTGTTGGACATTTGTACGTCTGCAAACGAACCTATACGTTTAAATCACGTCTACGCCACTGAATTATAATCATACCTGCACGGCGGTGTAGTGCCTACCTATATATTATAATACGACAACGCGGATTTCGTTTACCAGTTAAAAATCGATTTTAATTACCTCTGCTGCAGCGAGTTATTATCGCGGACACGACCCGCTACATGGGTACATATAATATTATTATTATTATATGGCTTCTGTGCGACGCGCGCGATCGGTATTTGTTGCTCATAATAATGATAATAATAATAATAATAATAATTATTATTATTATTACTTTTATCCGTTAATAGTTGCATCATTAGACTGAATACAGCGTTGCCCCCGCCGTGGTATCTCGGTGCCCATCGTCTGTTCGCGCTTACACGGACGACTGCAGCATGTATTTCATTCGAGGTACAATAATATTATACCTGTACCACGGGTCGCGCACAATAATAATAATAAGATGTATGCGACTGATTAGAGAAAAGGCAAAACATTCCCGAAGAATTTATAATTACCACACACGAAACAAAGACGAAAAAAAAAAATAATAAACCTTGGTTATGATATATGTTATAACGGCGAGCGACCGAGCGCGGTTCTCGGTATCAAAACTATAATATTTTATTTTTCCGTCGTCATACCTGCCTGCCTGCTTGCCTGCCTGCCTACAAATCAGACGAGATGATGAACGAAAAACTAAATTTAAAAAAAAAAAAAAAAACGCCAGTGCAACAATGTCACAGACCGAACATATTTCGATATGACGGATTTTTTTTTATTTTGCGCGCGCTCGCGTCTCCGCAGTCGATGAGACGGAATTGCGGAAGACATCGAAGCTGGATAACGAAAAAAAAAAAAAATCCCCCAAACCCAAACCCGTTCGCGAACTATTTGTCTCTGACATAATTGAGACTATTAATCAAAAGTCCAGTTTTGATATGAGCTGATGATGATCGGCGGCGATTCGGCACACACGCGCATATACATATTATATGTACACATAAACACACACACACACAAACGCAAGCGCGCCTACACACGAGCAGACCACACACAACACACGAACGGCGTAGGGCGCCAATGTTCATTAATATTCCGTCGTGTGTGTGTGTACGTTTTTAAATGCAAAAACTAGCTATTTCTTTTTTTAGAATCTAAGTATTAGTCTTTTTATTATTATTATTATTATTATTATTTTTTTTTTTTTATTTTCGCATTGTAAAACGGCAGTTCATCATTACCGCCGCCGCGTACCTGCCGATAATAATACACTGACGGAGTTTTTTGTCGGTTTTTTCGGTGCCTACCAAACGCCGCCGCCGTTATTGTTATTACTATCGTTTTCATCATATTATTCTTATCATACGCAGTCTGTCGCATATTAGAGGTACCACTAATTCACCCACAGAGTCGGCCTACGTCGGCACTAAGTAGTCGTAAATCGCGAGCAAAGGCGTAGAAACTATTTTTCTTGTGGTTGTTTTGTGGGTGGGGGGTGGATGGGGAGAGATTGAAAAATATAAAGGTTATGACTTTATGAGTTTATATGACTACAATTTATTAACGGGCACATGCTACTTTTTTTTTGTGAAATCGAAAATGGAAAATAATTTCAAGTACCTATAAGCGAGAACAAAATATATACCTATAGTTGAGCACAAAATAAATAGGTAATAATATTTTCATTGAAACGACGGCATATTTACCCTATATTATTAATTATAGACACCAACAAAATCATTAGATAACAACACAAGTTAGGAACTATTGACCAGGTAGGTAAACTATTGTGTACTTTTTAAAAAATTAATTAATTAATTAATATGTATGTCTATGTAAAAAATAATGTTTGACAATGACGATATAGATAATAATATATTATATATACGATTATATCAGTACTGCAATGATAAATTACTACCAACGAAGCATAAAAAATGTACTATAGAAATCTGTAATCTGAATTGCCGAATGGCGGAATTTCTCAATTGTTCAAAAATACTAAATAATAAAAAAATACTAAATATCTAAACAATAAACCAATATAAATTAGGAGTTAGGACTCTAATAGAATCTAAAATAGATGAAACTCTAAATTTTTTTTGTACAAAAAAAAATGCTAAAATATGCAAACAGAAATGTTAAATATTGTGCAAAAAATAAAAATTCAGTGAAAGTTGTTGTTTAAGTTTATAAATATAGGGAAATAGGGAAATTATTATTTACTAACATTTTTATATATTTATTTGTTAATAGGTATATTGAATAATATATATTATATTTTTAAATTGTTTTATTAAATAAATAAAAACGATAATAAACGTCCTAGGCCTGGGGAGCTGGTTGGCGTTATTAATTATTGTGCTGGAAAAAAATTATTGGTAAGTAAAGTTTTAGAAGAAAAAAATTAAAATATGCACTTTATTTCTAAATTGAACACATAATATTTATTTTTAATTTTCGACTTTTAAGTGCGTTATAATTTAGAATAGCTTGTTCTGCTAAAATTGAGAGCATGTAGAAAAATATTCTAAAATATCTACTACAACCTCGAGCTCTAGATATAATGGTAATGTACGTACTCATTCCCATAAATGCGTACTTCACTTCTGCCAAATGTGTCCATAAGAACCAACTGATTTAAAAGTGAAAGTTTTAATTTAGCTTGGGGGAGGGGACAAAATTATACTTTTGCACATCCAGTGATAATTTCTAGTGGTGGTGGGTTCAATTTATTTGTCACGCGTGTATTATTATGTACGCCTTAGATACTATTTCAAAGATTATTTACCGTTTATATAAATGTATTTACTAAAGAGTGAAAGGTGTAATACATTGAGATCTCTGACCAATAATACCTTTGTGTTTATGGCTCATCACTTTTTTAAACTGCTTTTTAGTTACTTTAATATCAGTGTACATCCGTTTCAGCCTTCAGGCATATAGAATTTGTGTACCCCCATGGCCCCATGTATACTACATTCTATAATCTATAGGAACGATTTTTTTTGGCAATAGCGTCAAGATGAGGTTAGGTGATTTTTCGAAAATCCCTTTTCAATTTTTTTCACTTTTATTTGGTAGGTACTGTTTTATTACGCAACAATAAATTAACAATGAATAGTTTTTATTTAAATGCTAGTGTATTATACGAGTATACGAATCATAACAAACAGTGATACCTATCCATTGACCTATATCATTTATCCAGAAATATTATGTAACTAATTCGGCACACTTAATTATGCATAGATGTGATTTTGTGATTTAAGAATGTTATCTGTTATTATTATACTACATTGGAAATTATAATTATGAAGGAATATTACGGAATAAAAAGTTTTTGTGGCCCCATAATTTAGTAACAATTTGTAAAATAATCAGATTTTGAAAAAAAAATGAATTGGTAAAAATGTTACCGACGACGAGGCATCTTGCGAAGAACATTTTTTTAAAATATATTTAGGTATTTTATTAACTATGCTGTAATTACCAAAATGTGAAATTAATAAAAATGAATATTTTATACGAAATTATGATGTAAATTTTTAAGAATGATAGTATATGATCAAGGTATATTAGGTTTTTTTTTTAGAGTAATCTATATCATCACAATCTACTAATAGCGATTACTGTATTTATTCATATATACGAGAAGAAAGCGGTTATTTTAATTTCTATTATATAGATAGACTATAAATCCTCAAAAATTATGTACCAGTTAATATGAATACATTATATAATATGGTATTTGATATACAATAAGCTAATAGAATATTTCTAAGTTTCTAATTTTGTTAAATATAGTCGCTAATGTCAAATATTAAAATTCGGAAGAGATATTTTAATATTAACTTATTACTTATTAATTATTATGACCTTATTTGTTTTTAGAGTAATTGAGTTCGATGTGCGAGTCCATAGGACATCATCACTCGATAGTATTCCATTTTACTATACGAAATATGTATATGGGAATAATATTAATTAATGTGTATAGGGTAATTATAGTGAACAAATACAATTAAAAGATTTATTATTATAAGAAATTAATTTGGTATCTATAATTTGTTAAAAGTTCGTGACTTATTTCACTACAAATTATTAGAATATGATACATTAATTAATACAGATAAAAATTACAAAAAAATATTTGGTGAAAGCGGTATTAATATTTATAAGTTAAAAATGCTTAAATATGTCTAATATGTGTTTTTTTTGTAAAATACGTAACGAAATATGGAAAGTTAAACTTTATATTTAATCTGCCGATTTCACAAAATTACTATCTTAACTAATATTCTTCAATCATCACAGAAAAATATGCAAATGCAAGAAGTCTCAAACTCTAGATTAATAATTATTGTTAAAAACTGGCTCTCCTTTCAAATCGACACCCGACGATTGATGTATCTTATTGATAACTTCAAAGCTTTAACTGCGGTTCGAATTGTTTGTTTTTACTTTTGGTTTTCGTTAATTCTTCAACGCATAATATAATCAGGTACATATAGCAGGTACCTTTAATCACGATACTTCTGTGAAGTTTGACCCTTCTTTGTCCAATCTCTTCGAAAGATATAACAATATTTCTCAAATCAGTTATTGTAAAATATTGATTTCTACAACTTTCAAACGATTTTTGGCTTAAATTAATTAATTAAATATATTTTGATTAGTTAATCAACTTATTGATTTGACAAAGCGTCAAATTTAAAGATGTGTTAACATTTTTAAAATTGTTTTTCAGAATTGGCAAATCGAACATTTTTTCGTGACAAATTTTAAAAGTGTTTTTGTTTCCAGTAAAAAATATGATTTTTAGCTTATAATATTTTGATAACTTATTTTTAAATCATGATTTATGACCTATATATAATAGATACTATACGCGTATTTGTTGTCAACATTATAGACATATGGCGGTTATGTGTACACTGAAATGAAATAACCAATAATAGTAATACCACGAGTGGTATACGACCGAATCGATTGATCCCGTCATATCTTATTGTCGTTCGCATATTATTATTAATTTATTATTATCATCACGGGTGTAACGTCCCCTCTCCACCTATCGCTTGACAATCGTTACACGGGCAAGCCCCGTACCCACTGTGATACAGTATAATATTTATTATATATTATTATACGAACGGCGTTCTTCGAATCCAATATAATACAATAATATTATACGATTTATACAAGCACTCGGAGATCTATGCTGTGGCATACAGTTGGTATAGTTACCTATATGCACCATACATATATACCTATATATAGGTACGATCGTCGTCATCATTATACGGCTGCAGTTGTTGATACAATATTAATAATATAATATATTACGTCAGTACCGTGCGACCGTACAGGCGTATTATGTACGTCTCGGATGTTTATCGATCGGACGTATATCGATCCTCGGACATGATATTATTATAAAATCCTAGTCCGGCGGCGACGGCCCGCGCGTCGTCGTACACAATAATATTATATATTATTATATTATACAGCCGTTACTGCTCGTCTGTAAAAAAAAAATCCACTACATACGAGTATCATACATTATATTATGTATTAATATTTAGGAACCTCATTTTTGAACACTCGTATTACGTACGACAGTTGTTATTCGCACTCCTAGGCACGAGACCACCACAACTCAAAATTTATTGTTTTGAGAAAATACCGTTTAAAACGATAATACTATAATAAGAGTATTGAAATTAAAAATGTTAATACGTCCTATAGAGGTGACCGTTAACGGAAGTTTTACTGTACTTACAAGAATGCTTGACAACGAGACATTTTCAAGTACTATGACTATGACTACTATGAAACACCTACCTACTCTCTAAAACCCAAAAATGTTGGCTACCTATTGACGTTTTACTATTCTTTTAAGTAAATACCTTACATTAAGTTGTGCCGTATCGTCGTATGTCATATTATTATTATAATCTTTGAGAACGTCAAATTATGCTGAAAAATAATAATATTGAATTCAATACAATTTCTTTAACATCACTAATATTTTGAAATGCAATACCCCCATGGTTATCTAAATATTTTGCATTCAACACATGATATTACAAAAAAAAAATAGTTTTAATTTTACGTGAGTACCTATGCCACAATTTGAAATATGGCTCTCTCGTATTTTGACTTCTTTGATTATAATCAGATGAATTAAAAATGCATGTAATATTACCATAAAATAAAATATATATGACTATTGAATCAGAAAATTAACTATTAATAAAATTGTTCTGGTGTTGATGATTTGCTGTTAGCAATTTATAAACCGTTGAAAATGTATTGTAAGTTTCAACTCTTATAGAAATCGTCACTGAGAATCGTGGAAAAAACAGAATATGTCCTGCGGCGTCAGCTATGGATCATGTTCGTTCACGTGATAATGAGTATTATTTAAATAGTAAGTGATTATGAGATATTTACGTACGTCGCCACATTGATTTTTCCTAGAAAATACGATTTCCTTGTAAATAATATTCAATTCCCAAGAAGGTATTGTCTCTTACGAATATGATAATAATCAAAATTTAAAATTAATTAAAATTCGTAAATGTATAATATTATATAATAATTTTTAATAAATTACAGTTATTTCTAAAAACCAAAAATATTCGTACTAAAAATAGTAGTTTGTTTTGGCGATAGTACTTGCATAAAATCGAATGTCGGAATTTATTTAAAAATATGTAATCCCTTGTTCGCTACAATGCCAAAGCATAATAATGTTGAACATTTCAAGTCTACTATTATTTTTTTAAATAATTACAAAAACAATTTTTGCCAACATTTTGAAGAGTACAGGTAATATTTTAAATATCCAAGTGCAACCTATAAATTCAATTTACTATTGCATAAGCCACTCTTAATTTTGATGATTGAAGTACTTTTTCTGATTATAATAATATAGTGTCAATCATAGTAGTAGGTAGCCATGAAAACCAGGAAGTATCGAAGTGACTTAGTACTCTTTAAGTGTAGAACTGCAAACATAAAAGTATCATTTGATTTTGTGAGATCATTATAATATGACTTTAGATATTAATAATTGTAATATTTATAAATCTTATATAAATGCTATAATTCGAATAGTAAACGACCAAGACATTTTTAATAGATTTACAATTCACATATGTATTATAAAAAAAAATGGTAACCGTGTATATTAAATTAAGAATTGATATTAAAGTGTTTTTGTATTTTGACATATTCGCGTGTAAAGTAACTACTTAAATTAGTGTCTAACGCTCAAAATATAATTTTTAACTGCCTTGGTTGCGACTATATATTATTATAATATTGCATAATATTATTTTTATAGTGGTGTTAGGTTTTATTTTATTATTTTATGTATTAGTACTATAATTGTAATAACCTAAACAGCTAAAAATAAAGTTTGCACAACCATAAAATAATAATTGCATTTCTTAAGTCAGAAGCCTTCAAGTTTGTGAAAGAAGCGGACCACTAAGCGGAATATTTTATATGCTTATTCTCTGACTTACTTTATTGATTTTCGAATTAATTTGTGAGAAATATAGTACACATAATAATAATATATAATATGCAGTTGATACCCGAATTACAGCCTATTAGCGTTGCCCAGGAGATGCCACAAGGTGGTTGTCTGATAAGTCTTCAGACATTTTTTTTAACTATTTAATTTGGTAAATCGACGTTTTGTTATTCTTTATGCCTTTATGTCTTCACGACTATTGAAATTTAGATTTAAGTTTTTTGATTTAGTTATTTAAGGTTTTCAATCATCGTCAGTGTATGATTTTTCATATACTAAGGGATTATTGAGGGGAAGCAAACAATTTGGGGAAATGTACGTTTGAGGATCATTTCCCTCTTAAATACTTATTTTTCCTCTTTTTGTTACTAATATACAAATAAAAGGGCATCAACTCATACATACCTCTTAATATTGTCCTGCAGGAATCAATTCACCGGTCTCGAATTAGATGAACAGTTAACTGCGGCAATCGACTCGTACAAAGCACTACTATTATATGTGTCTTGTGTTCTGAGGCCCAAGGTATCTTTAATCCGCGAGCTTGAGCTTATAATATTACAAGCTAGCTACGTTTAAATCGGAGGGACGGAATGTGCCTATTACAAAAATATTGTAATATTCGGGTGAGCAATTTTCTTTATTTTTTTACATCCCTTTTCTATTTTTATTCCAATTCAAGCACTGGGCGCGAGCATTAATTATTATTTGTTCTAGCGCATTTTTCTTTTAGTGGCAGCTGTGTGTGTGTGTGTGTGTGTGTGTGGGAGTCTATGCAACAATGTTGTGTCTTGGCCGGACAGAGCTAACAATCAAAACGTCCGTAAATTATACATCGTCGGCATGCACCGCGGCGCGAATGTGAAGTATAAAAATGTATAATAATTAGGTACCTACCTATTATATATATGGCAGTAATAATATTATAATATTGTGCAGGTGTGTATTATTACATTATTTATAATATGACATGAGCGACTCAACGTTTTTGGCAGATTAATAAAGGCGCCAAGCTGTATTATTTTACGCGCGCGCACACACTTACACACACCATAAACATATATACCTAGGTATATTATAGGTGTAATTTGTTTGCAGTGTTCTTCGCGCGCGCGGTATATCGTTTACCAAAAGTCACGCACGGTTCATTCCGATTTCTATATTATCATACACAGAAATCAACGTAAAAAAGTATAACACACACACACACACACACACACACACACACACACACACACAATACACATATTATATAGGTACACATGAATCTGTTGTTTCTGTTGCGGGCGGCGGCGGCGGTCAAGTCGTCACGCGATACCTGTCCGTCAACGGTCCCGGTCGGGACGCGCGAAGAATGGTTATTTTTTTTATTTCGTTATTAAACATCACGGAAAACGTAAGAAATACGAAAAATTAAAAAATTAAACATAATTCGATGGCAATCGCGTTTCACTCGCGATGCACCTATATTATAATTTAAGACATATATAATAATAATAATATAAAATATGTGAATGTGCGCGTCTTATACGATCCGTGTTTGTTGTTATAACATGCATTTAACATAATGTATTATTACGACGGTCGCAGTCGATTTACAGACGACACTTCATAATATTATAATGTATGTGCGGGAGGGGCCGCTGTTGTTTATCCGACACGGTATATGGCGATATCCATTACGATTATTTCGTGTAATAAATAATAATGTACAAGGTGTTTATTTAAAAGATATAAAAACACTCATTTTCTCCAAAACTTTTAACGTTTTTAGAAATGATTTATAAACTAATATTTTTTACTTTTTTCTTATGGTTGTCGTTTCTTAAGTTTTTTTATTTTTTTGATTGACCACACGTATTTTATTTTATCTTGGGATAGTATACACACATTTTGTGGTGTATTCAACCTATAAGTATGCCTGAAAGTATAAAAATATTTAAAATGTACAACATACCTGAATAGTTTTAATATCGTCTAACCATTATTTAAACGTACCTAAATTTAGATACGTCATAATATTGTGTCAGATATATTCAAAGTTACAGTAAAAACTGTTATGCTATTCATTTAAAAGTTACTTAAAAATTACGTATATGGTCATTACAATATATTACTGCTAGTTACAATTGTGACATAGTTAAGTATAACATTGAAATATGACGTAATTGATTACTGCCCAACCCTGTCTAGGTGATATGCCTATTTAATAGGCGTATCCTAATGGTAATCGGACGTGCATTTAGTATAATTAATAATTATTATATAGTATATATCTACTATCTAGTTGGTTTTAGTACATTATGTCGATCCCCTAAAAGTTCAAATGCAGCTAAAATGCTCACGTTAAACTATCAACATAAACTGCTGTACCTGAGAGGCAGAAGGGACCAAGCCCATTATTGTAACTTTTCAGGAGAATCAAAATACCGTTTTTCAACTATTTTTATTTTACTCAAATGGCTGGTGTAAATTCAATTTAATGATTATACCAACGAGGTTTATTTTAAATTATAGGCTATAATATTATCAGTTAAATAAATATTTCTTTCTTTTAATTATAACTTAAGTACCTATAATATTGTTAATTTTAAGATTTAAATGAAATATTTTGGAATTGGATCCATTTGTTCAGTCACACAATGACTTGGACCATATTAATCTCTGTTTGTTGTTGATTATTTTAAAAATATTATATTATAACATTGACTGTTGTAAATTGTAATATAGGTAAAATATTATTATATTTATTATATTGAATAATTTAAAATTTTTATGAATTAAGGTAACAGTAAATTTACACAGTATTCCAGTGAAATTTTAAATATTTTATTTCTATAATAGATTTTAGATCAATATTTAATTAAACAGTGTTTATAAAAGTAAAAAATAAGAACAAAATATATTTTAGAAACAAACAAATTTAACAAACCATTAAAACGCATAACCATCTTGGTTTAATATTGTAATATAATTTTTTATAATAGTAAAATTAATTATGGACTTGGATCATAATTCATAAATCAAGATTTATATTTGGAATTAGTTATTTTTGTTACTTCCCAATATCACGGTAAATATGCGTCATTAAATAAAAAAATGAATTTAAGTAAAATGACTCTCATCAAAATTTCACATAACAAAAAACACAACCGCAATTTTGATAAAAATGGTCTCGGTCCCTTCTGCCTCTCTCAGGCTCAGTAATTACTAGGTATTTGTATCGTTTTTTTGATAAAATTCACGTTCAAGCACTAATTCGTATATTATAATATGGAAGCAGTGACTAAAATGTAAGTATTTTGTGACTCCACAACACATATTTTATTAAAACCCTTTTCACAAAAAAAGAATTGTAATATATAAATTAATATAATCACCTAGGTATGCAATACATTTTACGTAATATTAATAATATTATACTCAAAAGTTGAAAAGTTAATGAAAATAATTATCTTAAGTTAAGCAATTTAAGAGTTAAGTTAGATGTTAATAGTACCTAGAACATTAATGCATTTAACTGTCCAAGTTTAAAATTGATATGAAAAGTATATTAACTCAATTTAAAAAAAGTTAATCTACTTATCTAATATTAATTTTAAATAAAGTGTAATAATATTATTGTTATTGCATTCAATTTTATGAGGTCCTGTATAGGAGTAAAAATAATTGGCATCTCTATAATCGTTAGCTGGCAGATTTGAAATAATATATTTGCCCAACCCGTAGGACTTATATACTATAAATATTTTAGTCTTGTGAGGACCATTACACAACTATGAAACCAGCACCAACCCACACTCAATTAAATTGAATATGATTTTTTATTTTTAAAAACTACAAAAGTATCGTCTGGGAAAAAGGAACGTCTCGCGGTAGAAAAAAAATCACCTTGTACCACACCGCTTACCTATTTATTTATTATAATACACCACCGCCTTGCGAATATATAGCGTGCCACGTTCAGTTATATCAGCGCGTGTACCTGTATATTATTATCATATTTTTTTTCTTCCACACAAATCGCGTTCGGCTCAGACACGTCCGCTCGTTTGACGGCTATATAATAATAATATAATCGTATCTAGTAATAATAATAATAATAATAACGATAATCATGATAATACGTATCATGCGCTTTGAGTATAATGTATAATATATATATATATATAAGCTTGTATATTATAACGATGTTACGACAACCACGTTTTACAATATAATAATAATATTATATATTATTATAATTTATAATACTATTATTATTATTATTATTGCACAACACGCGGTATATCCGTATAGACGTATAGTACACGTTTATGCATTGAACAGGATGATTTTTTTTTTTTGCCGCAATAGACGTTTGTCGATTGCATGGTCATATTGCGGGGTGTGTTGGATTAAAATTTTAAACTTACGATTTGACATTTTTCAAATTTGATTTATACCAATGTAATATTTTGATAACATCATCCCGTGCATCAGTCACTGCAGAGAATAACTTGCAAATACTTTTACAAAGTCATTTCGTCGACGTGATTTGTATGTATTTTATTTGTATATAGCTATTTATTTTATTTATAATATGATATAATATGATATACCTCTAACCGGCTTTTGTGTCGAATTTCAACTCAAAACAAAAAATTAATTATGTTTACTTGAGAAGTTTCTGAGTAGTAAACTTTATGTACTTACTGAATGATGATCTTAAATTATCGTTTTACATAAAATATAAAGCACAAGTATTATACACAGTAGTTGGTAATAAATTTACAATTTTAGTATTATTACTACAGTAGGATGTATTACAGGGCGTGGAGAAATTATAAATCTAATCTGTATATAAATTATGACCGTGTCAAGGACGCATACGGAAAGTAGCAACTGTGGCAACAAAAACTAACTAAATCGAGTAGTTCTCATTTCCGATTTCTGTGACCGCTGGTACCTGCAGAGCAATAAATAATTATATATATAATTTATAGGGCACAGAAACTGTCGAGTAGAAAACATTTTTCAACTTTGTTTATTTGTTTTTGCTTTGCAATGTATATGCTTTTGTACAAAGGCGTTCTCTGGATTATCCAATGGGGAGTGATAAAATTAAAGTCTTGGGTACCCCTACGGCCTACATGGCAAACTGGGGGTACCAAATAGCCCACACAAATTATATCATATATTATACAGTGGCCGAAGTGGCTCAAAAAAAAGTGGTGGGGGTGACAACATTTCGTTGATTATTTAGTATAATACCTATAATATGTCCTTTTTTTGTATAAATATATTTATAGGCAATAATTTTTTGTTTAGTATACCAACTATAGAAAGATAAACGAGGATACATATTACAATTTCTTTTATTGTTTTCACGAAAACCTGAAGGCATATTCTATTAGAATTTTAAATCACAGTTTTTCGGATAGTGAGATACCTATTTTTAGAAAAATCAATTAGCAGATAGTTGAAAAATGAAAAATAAAAAAGTAGGTGGACAGTTTACCCTTTGTAATAGGTACACTTACTTACTAAAAGTGTGCAGAATACTCGTAGTGTGGCCTCCATATCTTATAATAGGTAACTCATAACGTGGCAAATTTTACATTTTACAAAATTTGATATAATAGATGTATTTACTCTAATATTAAATATATCAAAGTTCAATAGGTTCCATACAGGCAACCACTGATTTATACGTTATAGCCTATATATATATATATATATTATAGTGTGACTATTTTAAATAGTAACTGTGATGAATTTATCACTATTTGGATGACTTCACCAGTATTGTGCACTGTGAGTACGTTATTAATATCAAATAATGTTATACATTACACCGATGTGAACCGTTTCTAATAACAGTTCTTTTTATTTTTGTTCGTATTTTTGAGTGAAATTAATTAAAACTAAGAAACCTACATTTTATTATTGTATTATATTATTACGTATAACAGTTAGTAGTAATTGCCTAATTCAACGTTTCGAAGAATACTTTTATAAACAATAATATTATATTTAAGGTTTTGCATACACGGACCCAAGATTACTTATAATTGAATATTATACAATGTTGTATTTGTAAAATATTTTCCTGATAAATAATACGATTTACTCATAACGTAATAAATTAAATTAAATACATAAATATATAAAAGGCGACGATGTATTACATATTATATGCTAATATGTTGACAATTAATTATAACCTTCGTATAAAATATACTTTTGTAGTTTTGTATTTATTTATATCTTTATATATAAAAATGAATCCCTATTTCCCTGGTCAAAGTGTTATGCGTGAACGGCTGGACCGATTTCGCTAATTTTTTTTTTTTTGTGTTTGTTATTGTCAGGAGAAGATTTTTATGTAAGAACATTTTAGGAAAATCTACCGGAAAAGGAGGAAAAGTCTGGATATCAAAAATACAATAGTTGCGCCATCTGTCTAGCAATAAAATAAACTAAATAATAATATATATTTTTGTTTATTGTAAGGTTGTTATTGGTTATTGTTAAAATTAATGTTGGTGTGTGTGTGCGTCCTTTATGCGTTCCTAAACGGCTGGACCGATTGCGATGAAATTTGGTACATAAATAGATTAGACATATGGGAAAAAATAGACTAATTTTAAAAGGGTAAATTCCAACTCAGGGAGATGCTCAAACGGGGATTATGAGATTCGGGATGGATATTTTTGTTTGTAAATGGTTGCTAGTGGTTTTAATAATAATAATTTTAATTGAACCGAAAAGCTTGTTGGCGCAGTAGCACTTCTATGTATTTTAGTACAAAATTTCTGAACTTTGAACCATGGTATCCGTGGACCATTTTTTTGCATTGTTTTTACATTATTTTTTTTCCTTTTTTATTTTTCTTCTTTATCTATACATAGGTACGAATGTATGGTTTTTTTTTTTATTCATAGGATTTCGGTACGGTTAGGTTAGGATTTTGTATTAATTGATTGTATTCATCCGCAGTATGTTGAATTAAGTTACGGGGACAAACTTGGTATAACTTTTGATACTTTAAAGTTAAATTATTCATTTACGTACAAATAGCACGGGGTCCGCGAACTACCACAGGTAGATTACCCACCTGATAATATATAAGTACTGCGGCTCATCTTACGGATAGCGTCGGTTGAGATGGCTGTACGTTAAAATATAATATAATTTACACTTAAAAAGACATTGCTTCCACAGTGTGTTACACCCAAAAGGAGTTGAACAATCAGAATTTTTTTTCCGGGCAACGATGGATAATTCAGCTAGTATTATATAGTATACAGTATATAACTATAATATAAAATGCCATCTTTTCGTTTCGGTGTTTTATTGTTTGCAGACGAACCGTGAATTGGACGTTCCGTAAAAAACATTACCGTGTATACAGGGTGATTAGCAAAGCATATGATCACTCCCATTTTATCGTTTTCAATAAAAAGTTTATATTTTGAATTAAGATTTTTGGAATTTTCAACACATCTAAGGATTTTATTAAGTTTTATTTCAAAATATAAATGTATGTAAGTATCTAAATTACTGTTTGAATAATTAGTTTCTGATTTGTTAAATTATCTATATGAAGGTCAGGATAAAGTCCTTTCATTGTCCTTTACAATGGTTTTACAAATTCATGTCATTAATTATGATGGCATATAGGCGGTACACGTGGTTCCCAACATTTTAATTCTTTTTATAGATAATATTATAATTGACTACCGCAGACAACAAAAATCAAAGTTAAATATTTGAAAACAATTTAAAATAGGTATAACCCAATTATTCTTTCAGCTATTGTTACATTTCCATTTGAACACAGTCTTATAATTTAACACGTCATACTTACCTATTGCTTAATGCTTTTTTGGAATATCGGCAATATCGTCAAATGTAACGATTTTCCGTCCCAAACACTACATTGGTTAGTGGTTAGTGGTTAACTTATTCGTTACATATAATATGTGGCCATGTAGGTTTCATAAAATAATACACTAAACATCTAAAGTCTAAACTGAATTTTCGGACATACTAGAGAACGCCCACTTTGCAGTCTGAAACTTTATGGAAATTGTGCTTTTCGTGGTGATAAATTATGTCTGTTGAATGCACTGAAATGTCTACAAATATATATATATTACAATTGGATGTGCAATTTGTGTATTGATTTTGCATTAAATATGAAACGAAAATGTGATATTATATTTACAATGGGATACCTCCCTCTTGGCGTGTCTATGTTGTTCAAATGTTTAATGCATCGAAGACAATAGTGCGTTTCGCTATTCAATATATACAGAAAACAAAAAGCAAAGACAACGAATGATTTTAAATTTATCATTTAACATTTAAATTCTTAAACAAATATAAGTATTAGGTATGTAGTATTCATTGTCCATAAAAGTAAATTAACGTTTCTTAAAAATAGAACCTATATATTATTATGTTTACAAGAGGTGAAGATGTAGGGAAACTGAATGAAAAAAGTTAGGTAGGCCTACCAAAAGCTAGACCATTTTCACTCAAAATAATTTTTTATCGTATTAGATGATTTATCATTGAATTCAGATTGCACACTATTCTATGATAAAGTGCACTCTACTCCGTTATCTACTTTTTACTGTTAGAGTGAAGTGATCTATTATTGAATTTAATGGTGAATTTATTATCTAGGTTTTTTTTTTGATATTATAATTTTGATACAAGTTATAAGAATTTTAAAATTAGCAATAAGTGAATACTTCAAATTTGAAAATCCATTTTTTCAAAACTACAAATTTAAAGAAGAGTCCACGGTGTTCCTCCAATAGGGTGCGATATACGATAGTCGCAAGCTTGTCGTCACCGGTGTTTAATTAGAGTATAACGATTCCGATCGATAACATCGTACTGCCAAATCGGTTGTAATAATACTCACAATATAATATTATATGTAATATTATATCACTTGGGATGATGAGGTGGCGATGCACGCAAGGAAGAGGGTAGGAAGGTGATACGGGCCGCGTGTTCCGACGTTTTTATCTAAACACTGGAGGATAATTCCGACTTTTGGCCGGGGTGCTCGGATTTAACGGTGTTGGGAGGGGGGGGGAGAAATACGCATGTATATATATATAATTATACACACCCTCGCCCCCGGGGCGCGACCGTTGTTGTTATTACAATATACGATGTTATAATATAAATATATAATACATCGAGATCGAAGCCGTCGTCTGCGACAACGACGACTACGACGACGACGACGACGACGACGACGAACTTACGCCGCGCGTGTAATGACGACGGAATAGGACGCCCGCCATTATATTATATACGACCGAAGAGGATACGTCGCGCACACCAACGCAGATCAATTTGTGCGATAATCGTGAGAATAGGGCTTTGTGTAAACACCGACACGTGTGCGTCGCCCACCCGCACCTATCCACCCCCCCTCCCAAAATGTACGTATATATTATAAACCGACTGTGTTTTCCAAAGCCCCAAAGTCTTCGGGTCTCGCCTTCACTGCACGCGCGCACACGTGTATATATGCGTATTCGGAGAGGAGCTATCGCGCCGGGCGCGCGTCAAATAATCTTCTTAACAACCCTCCCCCCCTACTCTACTCGTTTATATTATTATTACTATTATTATTGTTATAACAGATACGATGATATTATATTATTATATATCATGCTGCAGCGTATAATAATATAATATATTATGATATGGTGTAATAATATTCGTCGTCCAAGTTGTCGGAGATGGGTATATATTTTTATATCGTTATATTATTGTAATTTCATACAGCATATAGAATGTATTATACTGCCCTTTTTCTCCTCCATTTTTGCCACCCTCCCCCGGACGTAAACGGTTTTATTTTTATTTTTGTACTGCTGCATATCATAATAAAATGCTTACACTACGCATGTATGACGTTTTTTTATGGCATACTACTGTTATTCTAATATTAACATCGTACAATAACGATTGTGCAGCGTGTCTGCAGTAATCATATTATTATTATAATAATTATATATTTTATTTGGATTGTTTTTCCCAGGTGTCTTAATGTGCTGTATAGTTTTAACATCTATCCATACATGATAAAGTATCGATTAAAAAATGATTCAGTATTATATGAAAATGTTTGATAAATTGATGTTGCATTAATTGAAAATCGATTTTCTAATGTGTAGATGTGTAGTCAAGATTTTTTTAGTATAAATAATATTTTGATATTAAAATCAAAAAGATATTTAGTTATCGGTCTGTGTAGATAACTGTGTTTGATTATTGGATTAAAATGTTTGTATTGTACATATACCTAATAAATAGTAATGCATATAAATACATTTGGTTACAAAAAAAAAATTATATATAATTTAATATTATATTTATTGTAAATTTTGCATTTCCTTATGGCTTATACTTTAATGTACAATGAACAACAATGTTCTCATTGTATATTGAACAAATTTTTTTAGTATCATTTAATTAAATATAAAAATATTATCTGTCAAGTACCTCAAATCTAGATACACAAAATAAAATTATATTATGTATCCTGCTTTTTCTGGATCATAATAATAGAATTAATCTACAAAATATTGTATTGGTAGATGGCAAATTTCTTTGAGGATATTTTTCTTAACTCTTTTGGTCTTAACCTCAAATACAAAAAAAAAATTATATATTTTATAAAAGTATTAAAGTTATAATATCATTCTGTTTTATTTTTAAATGTTGAATTTCCATTATGATCATTTTTTTGTTATGGGTTATTTTTTATTAGTTATTAGTATTTTATACTACCTCTGATTATTATTGTAATTAGTTAATTTATTGTATTTAATTGTATATAACCTGTAATTGTAATACGTTAAATAATTAATGCACTATCAATGAGAAATATGTTAAAATATATTATAACGATTTCACTAAAATAGAAATATTTTTTTAGCAGCTCCTTTAACAACAAACTGAACTAATAAAAACTAAATTAAAACGAACTACTGCAAATAATTTATACTTAACTTTATTACTTAAATTGCATCCGAATGGCATACAACTGAAATAGTTTTCTGAAAATAATTAGTATTATCTTATAGGGGGAAATGAGCGTTTCAACAATTAAATAAAATAATGTTAAACTAATTATATATTGTAAAAAAAAAAATGCAAAATACATTATTAATTGATACTTGTGTGTATAATCTACTAATCATTCTAAATGGTTTATTTTTGAACAGTTAAATTAAATTTAGTTGATCTTGTTCATACCTACAAGATTTTTTAATTTCTATACATTTTCCATCATTCTACCTTACAATGATAAAAGAACAAGTAGTTGATATTAATATTATACCAATGGATGGTATTGTTATTGCTATTGTCAATGTGACCTAAAAAACCGTTCAACAATTTACACAATCATAGAATTTCAATTTTAAAATTCCCTTTTTTTATTAATTGACACTACAAATGAAATATATATAGATACAGTCTATTTAAACCTTAGATAAAAACATTATTTCATAGAATTAAAATTTCATTAAAAGATAGAAATAAAAATCCGTTTCACTTCTATTTTTGCGTGAATAAACTGCTATTACTATACACATACTACACTATAATATATTATACAACACAATACAATATGTGTGCAATACGAAATGCAATTGTACGCTATGAATTTAAAATGTATCTAGTTCTAGCCTTTATGGACTTTTGTACTCGTGTATGTATTAAAAAAAAGAAAAACTTGTTCGTTTTATAATAATTGTTCACTGAGTGCAGCTCGGAATTCTGCAGTTGAATTAAAAATAACACAATAAGTATTTTACTTTGATCTTCAAACAGGGTAATATACGAATTATTAATCGCATAATCGAATACATAGTACAATCGCTTACGTTTATTTGGAAAAATTATAAACGACAGTGTTTATATTTTACAGTTTTAATTGTATAAATAAAATTGTGTTGGACCACCATTTAAGTATCATTTGAATGGTACTTTGAATAATAGTCGACTACTTCGACGATAATTCTATTATTTGCTATTAATAACATGTGGTAAGTGATAACCATCGTTGGGAGTTTATACATAGATAATATGTACATGGATGGGACATACCGTGTATTCTACTGTGATCGAAGAGCATACTAGTTACCAAAGTGGTTATACATAATTTAGGTGTGGTATCAACCAGAAATGATAACGAAAACAATAGTATAAATAGTTTAATATTAGATTTGATTTCTTATTGGTGTTTAAATAAAAAATCGGATTGATAACGATAACAATTTTGTTTATCATAAACCAGTATCTGTAACCGGTATGGTAACTAGTAGACTCTTCGCTCACAGTATACCGTGTACAATAGGTATAGGGATGTCCTATCCATGTATATATTATCTATACTTAAATAAGCGCTATAATATAACCTTAAATATCGCTAAATATGAGCTGAAAATATGCAAAAAAAAAAAACCAGAGATTTTTTAATTTGAGTTCTCTGTATCATTAAACATATTTTTAGCTTACTCTGCTATTTCTTAAGCATCCTATAAGAAATATGCTAGTGATGAAAAATCCCAACCCTGGTGATAACCATAAAATTAATCTCTCACCAGCCATTTAAAATGGGATTTTCGATCACAATATTTATTGTCTTTTTGATATACAATCAAGAAATATTATAATAATATTTTAAAGTACAGAAAAATAGAATCCACGACAGTGCTGTATCTGAATAGCCTATCTAAAACGCCGTGTGATAACAATTCGGTATATAATATGGTCTCTATTGAAACAAATGTATCTCAAACAGAGGATTTTTTTGTTCTTACATAAGTAAGAAATGAGTAAGAAATTTTTGAATGACCAAGCCTATTATTATGACATGTAATAACAAATATCATATTATATTGAGTCCTGGAAAAATTACAATGAATACTATTTTCACTGTATACTTTGAACCAGTCAATGTTACAGAAAATACGATAAGATAAAACTTCGATATTAGATAATATTAAAATAATATTAAATTTCAAAAAATATTTTTTGTAAAAATAATAAATTAATAAAGGGAACGTTTAAATATGTTATTTGTTTAAATATAATTTCTCTTGACACGCATTAACATTTAAACTATGTTTTAAAAGTGTGATTTGTCCAATTTCCAAGGAGTGGTTATGTAGACATCTAGTAATGACCTTATAAGGATTTAAAAAAAAATTAAGCATCAAATTTACCACCGCCGAAGACCACTGAAAACGGGAAGTCTGAGATTATATTTTGTATCTATGCATTACACATTAATAAACATAATAATATAATATAATAATAGTATTCAATATTAATGTATTATACTATTATAGTAGTAGTACAACTATTATAAGTATACGAATAACGTTATAAATACAAACTTCGCACCACGTAGCGTGCATACACAATACACATGTTTCAAAACATTTCGTTTGAATGACGCAAAATGTATATAGGTATAGTACAAGTGGTTCGAGCGTTAATTTATACATTGAAAACAGCGGATGGAATTATTATCGCTGTTCATGAGACAGTACAATGCGTAGCATCGGAAAAGTCAAAACTATTCGTGTAATTTAATGTATAACTTTTTAACCCTTTGCCGAGGGGTTTTCGGTGGAGCGAATTTTCTCTGACGATTAAATCATTGAAATTACTGGACCGGGATTTTACTTTATCGGCGAAAAAAATAACTTAAAACATTTCGGCTGTTTTTTCGGACTACTAAACATTATTATTGGTTTAATTTTTTAATCAGTATTTTTAGTATTGTGACGTAGGTACCTACACAAACAGCTTTACTGTCGGCAAACAATTACGTGTGTGAACTATGCACGTTCCCTAATATAATATATAAAAATTATATTACATTTAATTTTTTTACATAATATACACCAATGACTTAAGACCACTTAATACCATATTTTAATATAATTATATTTTTTATACTCTTATTTAAGAATTATTCCGAGAGATTCTTCAAATTTCTTTTTTTTTTCAAAATATGACGACACTTTTTAATGTATATAATATTGTTAATTAGATGATAATTTGAACATTTTGAACATTTTCTCGCATCTCATTTAGAAAGCTTATTGCGTTATTAAACCTTAATAGTACTAAGTGAAATATTATTCCTTAATAATATTGTTTGGTATAAAATACAAATATAAGTATAGTACCTAAATATTGTAACGTATTTAATCCAATACTTATATTCTGTCAGTAATTGAAAATTATACTATTTTAATATATACCTATAATTTTCAAATCATCATAACCATAATTCTGAACCTATAATTCTGCAAGGACCATTATCCTTAATACGCTGAGTTTATAATAACTCAAAAACTTCACGTTTCACTATCGGTGTCAACATTTTAAAAAACATCATAATAATTATACTTACAATTAACAGTCAAAAATAAATATAGAATTCTGGGAACTTGATTTGCTGTAATTTTTGAGGCTTTAAATAAACTTGTTTTTACAAATTATAGTAATACAAACTTATACGGAATCTAGTATTACATTTTTCATACATAAATCAAAAAAACTAAAACATGTATAACATTTAAAATGTCCATTTATATCACATAAAGAGCCAAAATATATGAAAGTTAAATTATAAATAATAAATACTAGTATCAATATTTAGCAAGAATGCCTTTATAGTTATTCTTTTTTGAATTAAAAACACAAAATTAGTTTTGTAAAAAACTTGGATTAGCGTGAAAATTCCCATTTTCCCCTCATTATTATTATTTTTGGTTTACTAACTATTTTGGAAAGTACTGGGGATTTTTACTTTTGACCCTCTCAAACCTATCAATAAATCCAATTTCTTACTTGAAGCTATGTTAAATATGTTTGATGAATTACCTACACATATTATACTTGAAAATTATGCTTAAACTATGCATTTTTAAATCTATGCGTTACATTTAGAGCTAACACTTTTCATATTGTGATGTTAGTTTACGCTATTAATCAATACATAGAAATAACTACCAAGATAACTTACAACAGAGGTCGAAGAAAAAAGCTATTTTAACTTGAATGAAAATTAGATACAAAAAAAAGCTGTATCATAATAATAATGTATAAAATGGAAATACCATTGTTCTGGAGTTTCTGAGCATTCATTGAGTGTTCCATAAAAAAAAAAATGTCGAAGAGGACATTAATTACATGGTTTCAGAAATATAGAGGAACCGAGTCCCCTTCTTACGACCAGCTCTTGCACTTAAACCCTTAGTCGATTTGACAGCCCCCAACAATTTTAATTAAAAAAAAAAAAAAAAAACAAAAAAAAACAGACACGTATATTTATTTATTTAATACACCCTTTCACAACGAAAATTCAATGCGCTTATTGTGCATTAAATTATTAAATACCAAATTCAACTTCACTGTTTCCTGCGTATTGTGCGTTTAAAAACATTTACAATTATTTTTTCGTACTATAATGGACTATTGTAGTCGTCGCGGACAATCACATTTGCTGCAGGACGAATACTATAATATAATACCAGGCGACATTCGTTATTCAATGATAATCGTCATTAAAAAGTTCTTAAAGTTTGACTTTGATAAACTGATAACGTATATATATATATGTATATCCTACTAACCCTAGAGATAAGACGACAATAAAGCGTCAGTAGTACTTATAGAGATTCTGATACAAAGATCTATACAGAAACCTGTACAAATTGTAAATATATTTATACTTATTACAATATGTTATATTTTTTTTTTAATAATATTTTTTTGATTTAACTTGTAAAAACGAAAAATGTATCTTTGAAGTAATATTTTAGGTCGATGCACTTCATTCCCGATCATATAGTATCAATTCTTATAAGAAAAATACAAAGATTGAATTATGTTACAACGGCTTACACATTTATTATTCTTAATATATTTGTTGTAATTGTTTGGTTTATTTGTGTAATTTCTCATTTTGCATTTAATTTTATTGTATTATTAACAATAATTTGATAAATATAATTTTTTTTCTTGTCAACTTTTTTAAATAATTTACCTATTTAAATTAAATAATTTTTATTTATTTTATGTTGCTAAACTACACATTCAAATTTTACCATAATATATAATTATATGGTTTTTATTTTGAATGAGACCTGATATTTTTTAATGTTTAATTAAATTTTTTAATGCATTTAATTGGATTTTAAATTAATATGTGGAAATTTAACAATTTCCTTTTTAAGGTTTACAGCTGTTTTTTTCTGTAGATATAATAGATAAACAGATAGTTATAAATGACAATATATTATTTTTAATTGTATCAATTATTACAAACCAAAATTGTATACATGTTATAAATCGGTAAAAATGTGATTAGGATAATTCGTAGCCATAAGCAGTGCTCCTTAGCTTATATTCGCGGCAGTGATGTTAGCGCACTATTTGTTTTCTCTCTGTGACCCATATTCTTCATATACTTAGTAATAGTGTGAGCGAACCAATGTAAACAGTCAATATAACTCTAATAATTATACTTTCTTGTTATTTCCGTTATAACCTACACTATAACAAGTGTTTTTCCGGAGAAAAACTTATTGCTTTATTGCTGATAGACCATGACTAATAATTATGCTCATCATACATACCTGCATCACTACAACATGGCTAATTGGCATTCAACAAAACCAATCTTGTGTTTTTAGGTTTAATATTAGACTGGATTAGCCTTTTGCAAACTTAAATAAAGTAGTTAAGAATCTAGGACACGTATTATGTAAATTTTATTGATATTTTAATTATTTAAAGTGAATTATGAGTATTTTAAAACTGTTCTAGGTATTTTCCATAATATTCATAACTCGTTTTAAAATTAAAATATAGGTTAAATCCTACACGTGAATACGTGTAGAATGTAGATAGTAGATACGTGTAGATATAAAATCTTGCATTTGAGTTTGACGATTGGCCAATCCATAATCTATATAATAATGTTAAATATTGGTTCTACTGACGCCATAATGAGCGTTACTGAGGGAAAACCAATTACTTGATATTAGCGAATATTTTTATAATAATATAAATAAATAAATAACTGTTAATTCTCCTGAAGCCCTTCACAAATATTTTATTACTCACCCTATACTTACTAACCCTACTCGTAAATTATAACAAACTATGTCAGTACCTATACTCGTGTCAAATTGATATTTCTACGAGATTTTTAACTGTATATACTCCGTATACCGCCCATGCTCATCATATAACGATATTAATTTATTATTCTTAGGACCACCGTATCGGTCTCCCAGCTGCACAACCATCGCGGGTGCTGTATATGTTTATAAAATATTATGTTTATGACGAGACGATGACTACGACGACGACGACGACGACGACGACGATGATAATAATAACAGTGAAATAAAACTAAGGTCCGTCCTCGAACGGTTTTTTATTTATATTTTTGAGAAACTCGTGTGTCATAAACGACGATCGTATTATATCTATTCTATTATTATTATCATTATTTCCAACCGAACGGAATGTTTATGCGTAGCACACAATACATATATATTGTGTAGTATTAATAATAATAACAATAATAGTAATATGAATAATATGAATATACCAGGCGGCGGCCATAATATACACACGAGCGCGTTAACGGGCGCGAGCTCGCGTAAACGAGTCGGACGCGCGTGTAATAGCGTGAGAAAAAATTAACCGCGTGCGTTGTTGATGTTATCGGCGGCCGCTGAGCTTACCTCTCCCGCTCGGTACGTCCTTCTCCGTCGCCATACGATTTTATTTATCTCCTGCGCATAATAATACACACACACACACACACACACATGCTCGCGCACTATTATATTATTATTATTATACACTCTTAGCGTATAATATGTGTCCGTATTTATATTATTATTATATACCAACGACGACGCCGACGACTATTGTGTTTGTGTGTGTGTGCTTTTTTTACTCGGAAATAAAATAAAAAAATCATAACTCGATTTTTAACGCGATATGACGAGCGGCGCGCGGCACACACGGACTGGGACGCGCATTCTTAAAAAGGATTCTTCTTCGCTCCGCCAAACAGATATTTCTATAATATTTATTTTCAATCGTCTCGTGTACCACTCGTACAATATATTATATTACTATGCATAATGATAATATAATACGATATTTCTGTTGTATAACGTCATAAATAAAAATATTAAACATATCATTATTATTATTTTAATAATATTCCGGCCGGAGTGCGCCGTTCCCGGGTTCCAAATCTCGTTTAGTCAAGTCCCGAAATATTTCAGGCATTTAGACCGAAATCGTGGTATTGTTATTATTATTATACAAAACTCAATCGACGCCGCCGATGACGAACTCTCGCAGTCGCGACTATATATTATTATTATTATTACGAAAATTATAATAATATCGTGATACAGGGCGATAGTAGTCCAAAATTATTACATTTTATACGGCGCGAAATCGTTGAATTTGAACATATCAAACATATTGTCTCCCTGATACACTCCCTATACTATTTGTATGGTACATGTGGGTCTGCGCTTACATTTTGGGTGGTACTGATCCACTTTTCCCCGCTGATCTAAACATTTGGTTATAACTAATTAACTATACACATTCGTTCGATGTTTATACTTTGGTTATATTACGTTCAAAAAACTATATAAACTTAACTAGTTGACGAAAAAATGTGTTAGAAAGCATTTTTTCGTTTAAAAATGTTTTACCTGTTGTAATGAGTTCAAGTTATCAAAAAACGTTAAACCTAAACGTTAAAACTTTTCGTGAAAACGAGCGTTTTAGTTTAATGAATCACTCTGTACATACGTGTACAAACTATATGACTCGATCGACGATAATGATATGGGAAATACTATTGTTTGTATTATTATTATTATTATTATTATTACAGTTTTTACGTATACATATAGTCGCCTTCGCGATACACCGTCGTCGGGTCGCTCGGGCGTTTGTCGCGCGTGTGGAACGTGTTTTTTTTGTCATTTATTCTATACTATATAGATATTATTATGGGTAATAGGTACTTTTTTTTGTATTATTGTCGCCCGTGCAGCGTGTACGTACGAGCTTAACGGCAGTTAGCGAGAGCAGTCCGGCCACCGTTTTCGGTGTATACACACACATTTAGTACACGCCACGCCGTACATATGGGAGCGATCTGCAAACGTCCCGAGGGAATATTTCGTGAGAGAAGAGCCGAAATAATAGTAATAATAATAATAAAAAAAAATACCATTTGGCCGTTTTTGTACACACACGCTCATATATCTATAGATATTGCCCACACGCCCGTGTAAGGGTATATCGTAGAAGAGAGAGAGGGGAAAAGTATTCTAGTGTTTTATAAAATCACTTATATGTGATGTGATGTGTGTGAGTGCGTTTGTGTTTGCGTCCCGGCCAAAAGCGCGGGGAAAAAAAAGAAATCAAAGAGTTTTGCTTTACGCACAAATAGTATATATCATATTATGTGTGTGATGCTTGCGTGGGTGTGTCAGTGTGTGTGTGAGTCTATCGTTCTTGGATCTATGATGTTTGTGTTGGTTGGTTGGGGTAACGAGTGCACTGAATACGATATATATAATATGTTGTATGTATAGGTCTACATATCCAGTAACTACGGTGTAACAAAAAAAATTCGAGACACGTTCATCCCTAGTGGCCAATGTCCATACGCGGAGTTCTTAAAACTCCCTATACGGCCTGCTTCACCGTCACTCCGTCCCTCATCCCCAAATCGTTCTCTCTCTCTCACGCACACACCATATAAAGTAGGTATAGTCGTTCAAATATTACATTATATATTATATTATACCGTTCGACTAGGTCTTATCGAGTAATAATATCGTGACCTCATCGTGTATACATTATGTCAAACAATGTACCTACATTGCAGTACACGTTTCAAACATGCTCATCCCCTTTTTCTTCTTCGATAACGTAATATTATTACTATCATATTTTTGGAATTTTTAAATACACTTATACAGACCATGTTTCAAAATATTTGAAACAAAATATACTACTTAAAAAGTGTCCTGTAGAGATACAAATTTGAAAACTCTATTTTTTAAATAAAAACCCACTTTTTTCAGTAAATTATTTTTTTTGAAATCTCCACTTATTAGAATTAAAACAAGAATGAGTTATTTTTGAATTATTTAGCTTTGTGTACTAGATTCGTGATACTGATTATTGATTAGAAAAATGTAGTGATTTGTATAATTATTAATTCATCAGCATTAATAACTTATAAACATTAAGTATAATAAACACTAGATCCAATATTACATCTATAATTTAAAATTTTGTAAGACCATTTTTATGGATTATTAACCTTGTTATAAACATTTTAATAACTGAAAAACTACTCGTTTGAAATGTTAATTATAGGCATTTACATAAACAATTTCAAAAAAATGATTTATCAAATAATTAACATAAAAAAAGGGGAAGAGTTTGTTTGAAAAACAGACGTTTATATTGCTACAGGAAACTTATTAAGTAAGTAGTTCAAAAATCTCAAGAATTTGATATTAAATGAAAAAATGTAAGTGAGCATGTTTGGTGAATCATCCTGTTTAGTAGTCATTTCATAAGTAATTAAACTACATTTGCAGGAGAGAGACTAGGTATTTATTATTGAATCACTGTGGCTATTGCATACACATATATCGAGATGTTCGACTCGAATAAAAACTGTAAAGTCACTATTTAATCATTTGAACAGCTCACCCTAAACTGCTGTCTAATTTCTATTGTAGCTACAATAGTGACATTATTATACCTTCTTAAAAAGAATACTAAATAAATAACGATTGTTAAGGTTTTTTTTTATTTTTACTATGGCGTAATTATTTTCTGTCGCAACAATCATAATTATTTATATACGCGTACTTGTTGAGTACATGTCATAAATGTTAAATTATTTGAAAATTATACTTTTATCAAGTATGTAGAAATCATTCGGTAGGGCTATAAATTATGATAGTATATGTTTATTCCTACAATATAATATAATATACTAATATAAATTATAAAACGACAAACAGGTGTATACGGTTGTGCTAATAATAAATAATAATATAATATATATGATAAATTGTTGGTATTGAACTTTTGAAGTAGGTAGGTATGCTATGTTTACGAGCTTAATAAAATATAAACATTAGTACTATTCAGTAGTTAATTGAAATAAAGGAGTGAAGAGAAGAAAATGGGAGTAATTTGCTCATAAACACCGTTGTTCTCTTTCCTTAACAATTTTTACACATACAATGGAACCTCGATATGTCAAAAATCTTAATAGTTCATTATTCAACATAAATGCTGTTTCCTTGCCTAACCTAAACTTGGTAAATCAAACATTTTTTAACTATTTTGAATTTTGACTTATTTAGGTTCGATTGTAGTTATATCTTGCTAAAAGTTAAAATGTACAATTTTTAAAAATTAAACTTAAAAGTCGTAAGAAAATGCTTCAAAAAACGCATGGATCGCTACTTAGGTACTAATATATGACTATGTTATGTTATTGGCTAGTTAAGACATTTTATTTCAACCAGCTAATGTATGTATATGTCAGGATTAATAAAAGGTCAAGTAGTCACGAGAGCACAAAAGTGTTACTAGTTTTTTTTTTAAACAGCGCATAAAATAGATAATTAATAGCTCTACCTAGTATATCATGTTATAACAAGATCATTTTTTAGCTTATATAAATCAACAAAAAATTAATGAGTAAAGTAATAAATAGTTATGGATAACTATTAAACCGAAATTTAAAATATTTATCAGATGACCTTTTTTGTGTCATTATTAACTGTTACAACGGACGAATGTATCACATATAAAAGGTAAGGCTAACACCGCAGCAACCAGCTAGATTGCTAGAATAGGCATTGCTAATAGATATATCGCCATTTATTACTCGTTAGGACTTGTGGGTATTAGGTATGTCACGAGTGATCGTGAAATTCTATATATTCATAAATATTATAAGTCATTGGACCACAAAAGTAAAAAAATCTTGTTTAAAACCGATATTTTTGAATTAACTGATAATAACACATTTTTACGATATAAATTATTAAACCGCTGCCCAAAATCAATTGATTCAAGATTAAAGTTTTCAGTGAAAATAGTATGAAAATTATTTCACTAAAAGTGCGAATTGCTTATTATAGATGGTTGATTTGATTATATGGGTATATATATATATATATAAACTTTAAATGAACGATTAAATCTGTGGCAATGCTCGAGTGAAAAGTCTGAAGTCATGAAATTGTGAAAATGAGGTTTCAGAGTTTAATTTACATCTTCTACTCTCACGGTACCAATGGGATTAAAATTGTATTTTTCTCTCTCGTTGTCCCGTGTAGGGCATAATACCTAATACGTAACAATATATTTGGATAGTGCGCGCGCAACTGTGTGAATACTGAATATGGCAATAATTTTTATGACGCTATCTTGTAAAAACAATATTTCTCATATTTTTTTATTACTAAATTAGGAATAATTTATATTTCTTATATTATATTAGTTATGAATGTAGATGACATATTATTTCAGACAATACACAGAAATGAGACATGTATTTTCCGTTTCCTGAAAACTAAGCAATGGTGATTTAGATATTTTATTCCTTTTTACCACACACCGCATATTTCACCATATTTCAATTATCTGTTTTTAAATTCAAATTCTTAGTTGAGTTCATGTTGGAAGAAGTTCTTTCAAGGGTCCAGTCTAGTTAAAAAAATATCAAAACAATTACTAATTGTATTATATTTGTATACAGATAGTAAAAACAAAGAAACATCAAAACGAATAAAAGCTACTGAATATAAAAATTCAGAAGAACACTAAATTGATGTCGCACGTGAAATATTCATTTTAGAAATGGTTTTGGATAACGTTCTATTATACATATCAGTATTTCACATTCACTAGGTAAAAATTGGATAGTTGATAACAGAGGAAGAATTTGAACTAAATTAAATATAGAAGAGAATTACCGATAAAATTATATGCTGTGAATAACTAGCTCAAACCAACCTAAGTAATTGGTCAAATATTTATGAGACGCGGAATGAATCCATTAACAAGGATGCCTACAACACGTCACACTATAAATAACCAAATTGTGGGACAATTGTAAAAGTAGGAACTCGTGACAGATCCCCCCCCCAAAAAAAAAACACACAACAATCATAATTATCTAATAGTGACGATGAAGTTTATAGACTCATAGCCTTTACTTTTTACCAAAGAATTACTTTTAATCAATATTATTTAGATCGTTTAGATTTAAATTACAAATCTATAAAATATATAAAAATTAATGTTTGTCTGGGTGTCCTTTATTCATTCCTAAACGGCTGGGCTTTTTTGTGTGTGTGTTTGAGTGGTCACCGGAATGATTTATTTTCACAGTTGGTCCCAGTAAGTCCAACCCAGGGAGGTGCTCAAACAGACTTTTAGATTTACAATGGGAACTTTGTTTATAAACGGTTGCTATTGGTTAAAGCCTTATAGAAGAAAAAAATAGTAGAAATTAGTATTTATTTATTATTGGTTGCCATTGGTTAATCGAGCATGCATTAAATTTAATTTTCTCACATTGCCTACTTGATATGGTGTCGTACATTGTCGGCGATTTGAAAAGAGTTTAACAATCACAATTTTTTTAAAGGTTGTAATATTTTATAGGCCACGATGTGCGCGGGATTAGCTAGTATAATATATAATTATAAGTAGTTAAATGTGTTAAAATTTAAAAAAAAAATTATAATACCTAATAACAATTCCTAGTAAAACAATATATAGTTTCTATCCAGTATACATAAGTACCTAATAGTTTATTATAACCAAACTTTTTACACACGGTTGGTGTAAATATTATTATTGCTGTATAGGTACAGCCCCCTCCCCCCCGTGTCAAATTTTGGGCCCCTGTACGGCTGTACTAAATGTATTTGCTGGACCTATAAAATATTATTTAATATAAAATAAGTATTCCTATCAAAAGTTAAAAAATTACAAATTCATTTCAATGAGTCTTTAAATAGCCCCTGAACTATAGGTCAAACAACCCCACCTTCCTTCCCTGACCGTACAATATTTTCTAAAATTTAATTTTATAACATTACTATAGCTGAATAACCCGGCTTCGCTCGTGTGTAGTTAAAATGCTTTCTCTAAATGAAATTATTAAATCAGATGTTTATTATTTACCTTCTTTCTTTTTTTTTTTATTATTTTATTGCCCGTAAAATATGACAACTCTTAAAAAATTGTGATTATTCAACTCTTTTTGTGTGTAACTCGCTGCAGTAGTCGGATCGCGGACACGCTATATGTGTAAAAGTTCGATTTGATGCATGCTTGTACCTGATGTACCCGATTAACTTTTGGAAACCAATAAAATAATAAATACTAATTTCTACTAATTATTTATCTTATAACCAATAGCAATGGTTTAAAAACAAAAGTGTCCATCGTAAAACTCAAAATCCCTGTTTGAGCACATAACCAGGTTGGGCCTACCTGGTCCAATGACCAATTGTGAATCTAAACCATTCAAGAACGCCTCCTTTTTTTCTATTTTTTATTATTTATTAATTTTTTGGTTTCCTTAGTAATTATGAAACACTCAATAATATTTAAATCGTTTTTACACGTTTGTATATATTAATATATAGGTATACAATTTATACGTTTATTTTAATTAATAATAACTGATTACTTATTAACTAATCGGACTAAATTTATGCCTAAAACCTGCTCCGTGATATCCTCTTTCATTTAAAAAAACTGCATTACAATTGGATAAGAAGTTTCAAAGCCAAACCGTAACAAAGATTTCCTCTTTTGCTTGATTTCAGTTTTATATATATATTATATAGATTATAATATTTACTAAAATACTAATGAATAATTTGACGTAATCGTCAATATTGATATATCTATGTTAGACGTTAGTAGGTATCTATATTAAGCTAAAATTTAAAATATATTTTGGTTAATCATTCATGTTTCTATCGATAAAAAATAATTTAAATTCATATTAGTTGAAATCCTACATTCTTATCTTAAAACACTCATAATTTTCTAATACATTTGTTTAAGATAAAAAAATCTTCATCAGATGAACTAGAAATATGTATTTTATATAATTGAATGATTATATAAATGTATTTCAAATTTCAATATTTTTAAAAAAAAATTATTTATCATAATCACAAGCAAAATGAGTAATACGTCAAAACTGTAAAGCTAACTAAAAATATGTCCATGAAAATATTAACCATCACAAAAATTCAATAATGTTGAAGGATTTGTACATTTTCATATATTATGCAATAATAAATTATCATAAATACACAGGTGCCTATTATAGAGACATAGAGTGCTGTATGACGTTTATAAGTTATAATAATATACAGAATGGCTTGTACACCCACCGAGTTATTTTCGGTGGATTTATATTTATACACAGCATCACCCGACACACGTAATAATTTATTTAGGCCGTTAAATAAAATATGTGTTGGTATATATATTTATTAGTATTTTTAACCACTTTAATAACACCATATATCATTTAAATGTATATATTATTATGTTGTTTTTTTTTAGGTCATTTTACTCTTAAGTAAATAAAGTTATAATATATTATTTTAATAACTTTTTTTTAGTGGTTTTTTTCGAACTCGCTTTAAAATTTAAATGCATACATTTATGAATGGTTCATGGATTTCAATTTTTATTTTGTAATCTCGGCTCGTATGCACTCGTTATACCTACTATTGTTGTGTATAAAAACGTATTAAAGGTAGAGTAGGTATAATATGCCAATACGCACTCATATATTATATTTACATGGTCGAACTGGTCTGCTTGTTGATGCGTTCAACGTTAATTGAATGTTTTGGTGCAGTTCAATGGTTCAGCGTACACTTTATAATTAAAAAAATAAACAAAATAGGTAGGTAATTACGATTCACAAACGATACAAAAATTAGCACAAAAATAAAGATTGAAAAGCACAAAAAACAATATTATAAAAATTCACAAACATTATATTTTTCAAATTTGAACCATTTTAATATTAGCTTTGAAATAATAATAAAAAAAACCCCTTTGAAAAGAGTTTTTAATTCCCATAATATAGTTTATCAATGAAAAGTCCAGATTCATTTAAATGTGATTCCGCAGAGAAATTTAGTGTCTCTAATAAAGTCCTAATAGCCACACCAGTACATAGTTAAATTCAGTGATAGGTATATTTAAGTAAATATTAAAAGATAACTCGAAGTAGATACCTACAACACTTATTTTCATAAAAATTTAATTTTTGTATTTATTATGATTATCATTTTTAATTGTATTAATGATGACTTTAAATTCATAATCAGAAGCAGAATACAGTATGCATTCACAAATACACAGTGCACTGATGTAAACTGTTGACGTATATATAATTTTGAATATTGAATAATTACAGAGTATATAACTTGTATTTTTTAGACATTTAGACTTTTAGTTTTTAAACATCAGTTTTGAACGCCTTATATAACTTCTTCGTATCCGTCCATTAGTTAACACAACACAGTTACGATTATTGATATTACAATATTTATTTATTGTCTGCAGTTACAGTACATAAATTGTGAATGAAATTATAGTTTATTGCGTTGTATATTAAAATAAGTTCAAAGCCTTGAATTTATCACTCTCGCTGAGTGAGCTTTTCTAACTTGTTGTATTTTTTATGTACCTAAATATAAACATTAAATTAATTTAAAATTTAAATGATTATTTAAAAAAAAAGAATAATTAAAAACCTAAAAAAAAAAATCCTAAAAGTAAATATAATTTTTTGTAAAGATAGTATGTTAAAAAATGTACATAATTACATAGATTATAGTCATTAGACAAAAAATAAGAATTTACAGAAAACGTGTTTGTAGTTATAAAAAACGTATTAACCCTTATACTTGGTATATCGTATGTACCTACCTACTATAGTAACTACAGTCAACAGTAATACCTATATTTAATCAGATACCATGTCCTATCCTTTTTGGTATTTGATCGCACGAGAACACTTCGTACCTATGTAATAATAAAAAATATATAAATATTGACATAAGAGTATATAGGTACCTATTGTGATACTATTTTATAATAGTTTATAAAGCGCTATCTAGTTTCTTCTTTTATCCAAAGTATCATTATAATATTATTTATTATTTAATAAAGTATAATAGTATTGCACAACTAGGTATACGTTTTAGTACGTTCTTTTTTTATAAGCACATAACTTGTGTTATATAATATTATGTACATTTAATATATTATTTAATGTTTAGTACGATTTAGTTATTTTTTCGTAATTTCAAATTATTAATTCAACTTACCGGCAGCCGTAATGATTAGTAAATATATTATAAAATATCCTAGACAGACAAACTGTCTTCGCTCAGAATCGTTTTTCGTATACAATGATATTATATAATTAAATTAAAATGTAATACCATCCATTACAGTGACCTACTTGTAACATACTGTACAGTTTTTTTTAGTAGTATATTTTATATACAAAATACACAAAATAAGTGGAAATACAGTCCGTTTTTTGCTGATTTTTTTTTATATAATACATAATATGTACAATAAATTATTAATTATATTATAATTAATAATTTATTGTAATGTAATAACTATTATAATCAATTACATTTATTATGCATGATATGTATGTTATTATTATAGTTGAAGTTGAAAACTATACACTAGATATATTTATTTTAAAAGGTTTACTTTATTTCTCATATCCTAGACGTTACTTAGGTACATATTATTGCAATTAGTTCTGCGTGGTATTTTTCTTTGCGTTTAACGTTTATATTGTATTTAACTCGACTATAATTGTTTTTTCTGTGGCCGTATAGACTCTCCTATTTTTTTTTAACTAATCTATATATTTCCATATTATACTTAGATTTGATGCGTTTAAAGTATATATACAAACTACAAAGCCGCATACTGCCATTTTTTAAATCTATACTATATTTTTATAATATAAAGAAGAATACAAATATGATATTATGGAAAAAAATCATAAAAAATAATTCCTATAAGTTGACTGATACGTCAGTTTCAGTATTAATTGTAAATGTGCGAAACATGCTATTAAAAGTGTTTTGATCGAGGGAAGTAAGTTTCAAATTAGACCTCCTTAGAAATTATTTGGTGACCCCCGGTATAGACTATTCTAGATGACGATAGCAATCGTATAAATTATTGATGTTATCGATGGTTTTAATTGTGACCAAATAATATTGAACCCGTTACAAAATTGAGTCTTTATTTCAGTTACCTATCTAATTATGTCGAATTATACGTACATAATAATATACAGAATTTAATTTATCAACTAGTTTGGGGCATGTTTTTTATAGTTTAAATTTTCAGAACGTTTTAATTTATATCAATCGAAAACTATAATTTATTATTACCTAAGTTTATAATGTAAGTACCTATTTAGGAAAATGCTTCCTCCCATTGTTAATAAGGGAATTTTCTCTATGAAATATTCCTCATTACCTGATACAATAATAAAATTATATTAAGAAACTAAAAACTTTTGTTAGACAATAAATTATCATGGCGACCAATATTGTACCCACGAGAAATATTCACCGGCGATAATAAATCTAATCCACTGAATGATACCATTTATAGCTGCCATTATAGTGTATTAGTTGTAACTTGTAACTTTGCTGAAAACGATCAAAAAGCTGTATTTTTGTTATAACATATAGAAAAACACGTTCCTAATTATTGGGACCTTATATGTAATTATATCCTCTCTTGAAAATTTTTATACGCCAGAATTACATTACAATTTTATGAACCTTTCCAATATATTTTATGTATGTTTCTGGCTATATATTATCAAAGCACACTTTGACCGTAGTGAATTGGGCATTGTAACTTAAACTATAAAAAAAAATCCCGTTTGGTTATATTACCAACTTTAACGAGATACCTACAACAATGTTTACTGTCAATTTAATACATATTGAATAGCGTTTCTCAGTGCCTATGTATTTGTATAAGGTATTAGTAGGTACGAAAGTATAATAATTAATATATATATATAAAACTATAAAAGTATAATTATTTATAATTATGGAGCCCGGATTCAAATATCCTAAAAACTGTCAATAATTCTGATGAAAAATATCTAAAATTTATTAAAGCAAATATTATGAAAATAATATTCTTGTCTATAATATTACACTAAAAGCTCTTACAATGTAAATTAAAAAAATATCCCGGAAACACTAAAAAACGATCTAAAAATGGAAAAACATAAAAAAGTACAAAATAAAAGGTTCATCTTTCAAGTATTTGTTTAGTATAATATGAAAATAAATAAGAAATAAGAAATTGGAACCCATTGTCCTAGAGCACAAAAAAAAATTAATTTTTGATTAAAAATATTATCGCCGTGTCAGTATAGTGTGTCTCTATGATTAAAAACATTTGTGAGGGATATGTCTAACCATTTGATTGTAATAAAGAAGCAGCGAGCAAATTTTCAACTTTGGGTAGACAAGAATCTTATGATGCATGTAATTCTTCACAAAAATGCTAATTAAAAAATGTATATGACTAAGGTGATGGGGAAAAAATGTAATTCAAATGGCATTGCAATACTTAATAATAAAATTGTTCAAACAAATTATGGTACTTACATTTTTTTTGGTTTATTTATTAATAAATACCATGATAAATATACATAATAAATAAACAGAAGTTTAAAATTTAAAACAGGTTTCAAATGTTCAATCATAATATGAAATATAGAATAAACCTAACATTTTGTAGTTTAAATTTTCCGAGATGAACTGGACAGATCTATACATAATCGGAACAATGTATTTTTTGGCCTAAAATGCAAATCAAATACGGGCATTGCAATTTAATGCCCGAGCAGTTTACACATTGCCGTATAATGTATAATTGTATTAAATAACAATTAAGTAATAAAAACAACATGGAAACTACAAACCGTTTCTTCATTTGCCAAAATATATATCACAATCGAATAAATTCACAACGGCATGCCGTGCGCAATAGGTGCTTATCGTTAACGATTTTGTTTCATTTTTATTATTAAACGTACCTACCTACCTACACATAATAAGATAAAAGTAAAGTAAAACGAAATCGATTCCAAACATGCGTATATATATACATAGAATATATTGTTTATACTTAATAGAGAGTTATTTTCTTTTCAATTTGGCCTTCAATGCCCATAAAAATCGGGCAGTACCCTATATTTCAATGCCTGGGCAACCTTGCCCGATAGTGCACTTAACATAATATTTAACAAGTATGACTGGGAAAGTAATACACCCTAAAAAAAAAGATTTTATTTATTGATTTTTATACGCTACAAATTCATAGGTAATTGACCTAAAAGCTCTTTTAAAATTCACCTAAATTTTTTTATTTTAAACAAATTTTGTAAAATTATATAATTTCAAGTCATAGTTTATATATCTTATTTTCATTTAGTTTTTCGTCATACGCAGATCCGTTAAAAAAAATCCTACTAACTTTTTAAAGTTAAAATCTTAAAATTAAATTTAAAAAAATTGGATTGTAGTGCTAAGAAATTAAAATAAAGCCTTAAAATTTAAAATTGTCAAAAAATGCAAAAAATAAACACTTCGTTCTTATTCTGATTCAATAACACTTGAAACGTATATTTATTTATAAAACGAATGTCGCGTAGCTATAGCTTTGGAAAATAATGCAAACTGCATCGGAATCCCAGCCCTAATAATAACTAATTAAAAAACTCGGAAACAACAAACTGTTTCTTCAATCGTCAAAATATATATTACAATCGAATTCACGGATGCACGTGCGATATAGGTGCCTATAATCGTTAAAGATATTTTTTTTCATTTTTATTATTAAACGTACCTATACACCTAATATAAAATAAAAGTAAAGTAAAACGAAATCGATTCTAGACGCGCGTATATTATACATATATATATAATATAATATATATATATATCGAGTTCTGTTTATACCGAGTTATTTTCTTTTCATTTGATCGTGTTTCTTTTTTTTTTATTTTATGAAACGATAACGATGACCGTTCTCGCTGTCCCTTTTTTGTTTGTTTTTTTTTTTTTTATATAATACGCGTTAAAACGACCGATACAAACTTTATTAATTCCGATTTTCCTCCAGCGCGCAGCTTTTTTTATTACTTTTTCTTCATCCTTTTTTAATGTTATATTAAAACGCGTATATACGTTTTTAATTTTGTACGTTTTCGACTCTCGTCTCTCTCTTTCTCACTCTCTCTTTCTCTCTTTCTCTCCGTCTTCCCACACACACCTCCTGTCCAGCCGCCGCATCCCGTCCCCGCCGCCCCTTCGATCGGCGCCCCCGCCACCGCCACTGGATATATACTTTTTACTTTTTATTTTTTATATTCATCGTTCAGTTAGTTTATGCAAGGCTCAACGGATCCGATTAACAAAGTGTTTTCATCCCCTCTATATATACACGTATATATTATAATATATATATTCTCGGTATTACCGAGACCGTGGTGTGGCGGGGCGCGCGCGGTATGGCCTTAAGCCGAACGGAATCAAATTTATTATGTTTTTAAAAATGTCAATGTTTTATATTCGTGGCATTATTATTCGCGCGCGCCAGCGCAATAACTTACGTGATACGATAATGAAATCGAGAGATTACACGCGTCGCACGGGCGGACGGAGGGGTAAGTGTTTCGGAAGAAATAGTATCGGCGAAGGGTGCGAAAAAAAAAACAAATAAATCCGCCCTTTTAATTCTTTACCGTTAAAATGCATTTTATAAATCGTAAACGAAAATAACGGGCGTATTGACATTTTTAAGCTTGTCATGTACAGGCGAATTTCATTATTTTTAACATTTTTTTTCCCCTTCCCCGTAAGCCGAATCATTATTTAATTGGTGTGCGCTTTTCCTCACACACACACACACACAATATTTATGCATAATGTGTGCACATTCGCCGCGGGCCGACACACGCGTAAATAAAAACGAGTGTAAATCAAACTGATGTTGGTGACAATTAAAATAAATTAGAAACCGAAGGTGGCGGCGGCGGCGGTCAGGTCGTCGGTCGGATCGTTCCGTCTCTATATAAATTTGGAAGCGAAATTTATCATGCTCGAAAAACGATTATATTTCCTCGGCCGAGGAAAAAAAATTAAAATAATGGATCGAGTGGTATGAAAATTGAATAATATATAAACGCGTTCTTGGTTTTGGCGTGGTTCCAAAATATAATAAAATAAAAACGTCCGATGACAACTTGTTTTAATATTATAATATTATTAATAATAATAATAAAAAAAATGTTTGTCACATAATTATGACATCTGCAGAGAACTCTTGGGAGGTATAATAGGTTTAGCGGCGGGCGCGATATTATATTATGTTGTACGTATTTTTATTATAATTATGACATTTTCCTTTATGGATAATTTGTGTATTTAAAATACGGTTAATGTCGTAAGTATGGGCTGTATTTATTATACCTATTAGGTAGGTACCTAACTAGTATTCATATATGCTGAAATCTCAATGTTTATAGATATAATCTCAGAATATTATTAAAGCCGAAAAAAATCTACATTTGAGTCGTTTGAGACCATTTATTTTATACTATATACAATATACATAATAGGTTTGTAAGTTGTTACTATTATTACTATACAAACACGAAAACCGTTTTCGATGAGAATTATTTTTTTCTCCCAATATTTTAGACTGGCCTACTTATATTATACAATATGATGCTGATAATGTAAACACGATTTTATAATATAATGTATGGAAATAATATGCCAGTGAAAATTCTTAACGTCGTGGTGTTTAAATTTACGAACAGACGAAATGAGAATGTCTTTGACGAAAAAATTATTCGTCTATTTGAGCGTATTTTTTTATTTGTCAATATAGTTGACCTACACATTAAATATGCACAGTGTGTATTATGTCTGCAGTATAATAGTATTATAATGTAGTACATAATACCATTGAGTTCCTGTATAATATTGTATCTGGGAGGTATACAGAGGTATCGGAGTATTTAAATTCATCTCTCTAGTTTTTTTTTTTACCTTCTAAATCTACGATAATATTAAATATTCTATAACTATTTGTAATTTTCAATTCTCAGATGGCATTTTGTAGTTATTAGTTGATCATAAAAAAATATTTTGAGAATTAATGAGGTAATTTATGTACCTGCTACTATACCGCTTATGGGACATGATTATATTGGATTTTATGTAATTTTTTTAAGTTCAAGTTTCTATAAATAGAAAGCATGGCTCCGTTCATTTGACGTTTTTCACTAGGTTTTCATAGTTTTTGTTTGAACAAGTACTACAATAAATATCCATAAAATACTATCTTCAAAAGTATAATGTTGAGTATTTGTGTGTCAGATAGTCATAATAGAGATTAGGGAATGCAGGAAAATAATTTTTTTTAGACTTAACGATAGAGTTTTTAGTTTTGACCATCTTTACCAACCATTATGACTAGGAATATATCCACGACTTTTAACTATATAACTGATTGTATGCAATATATGTATTATACTCAATGATAAATTCATCACAGTTCATATGACAGTTGTCATATATTTCTATTGGCGGGAATCTCAACAAACAATTTTTTCACGGGGAATCGGCTATAGTAATATTCAACGAAGTAAACAATATTATCATAATGTACTATTATACGGTTTGTCGACAATGAGTTACGATTTTTTTTTTAAATTAACTGGGGCCACTTAGTACTCACTTTTTTTGTACAGTAGTGGTTGAGTGTTCCTCGTCGTTGAGTAGATATCACTATATCAGCCATATAATGGGTGTAATGGCCGTGTTAAATTTGTATTCGGTTATGAATCATTGTATACGAAAAAACGATTAAGTACATGTGATTATGCGAAGTTGACGGGTGGATCAGCTTCTATTTCTGATTTCAAAATATACACAATACCTTTATATTTATTTATTTATATATTTGATAAAAGGTTTCAGGTACAGATTTTTTAGCCTTCTTTAACATAGATTCCTTCTTCAACTTAGAAGAAAAAAGACATACATCATATTTTAATACAAATGTTGACATGTAATTAACGAAATAAGGCTTAAGTTTATATCGTGGAAAAATGTACTGACTGCGATGGGTCTTCTCTCCATTGAGAGCTTAGTGAAATCAATATTATATAATAATGATGTAAAATATACTCATTATGACAGTACCTATTTAGTGACTATTTTATAGCTGTGGTGGTGCCCCAAAGAAACTTTTTTGAGAGATTGTCTATAACGCAACGAAATAAATAACTATCAAAATGCACTATACCACGGTTGGTTTGTTACATAACTTTAAAGTTATGATTTTTTTTTTTTATTCAACCAGGGCACTTTTTTTTGCTGTACAGTTGTTGAGTGACCATCGTCATTGAATAGATTATGGCTGTGTAATGGACGTGTTCAATTTTTAATCAATTATAAATCGTTGTATACGAAAAATTTGATTTTAAGGTAACTTAATTATGGTGGATATTTTTAGGATTATTTTTGACGATGATTAATATACACATTATGTATAGCTTTTTGGCATACGTATTGTGGGGATTGTTTTATGGTTGTAGAAGCGTGGACCCCAACCAAAGATTTGTATTCGTGAGAATTGGTTATTTAATGCAGCAAAGTAAATAATTATCATAACGCACTATACAGTTGGTTTGTTATCAATGAGTTATTCTATTATTTTTTTTACTAAACCGGGTACTCAATATAAATATTGAGTATATCACTATAAATGATGTGGTAAACTTGCAGTATTCAATAATATATTACTGTATTAAAAAAATTGATTTTATTTAATGGTGACCTGGTGGCTATTGCTGAGGATAGAAAAATGTATTATCTATGTTACACCTATACATTTTATACATTTTTATTATAAGAAGTAGACGACGAGTCTCGTCGTGATCCATAGTCTCAGTGTTGTTTTTGTCGAAATATACTAAATAATAAACAATATATAATATAGGCATTGTCTCAACTTTGGTGGGTGGGGTTGAAGGGACCGAACCATCCCCCAGAGTTATTTAGAGTAAATAATTCGTATTAATATATATTAAGTTTTTGTTTCAAAAATAAATAATATTGATATTGACTTAATTTTTACAATGGAATTTTAAAAGCATCTATATTGTGTTTATTATAAATTAATACCAACAATATTTGACAGTGACTACACCACCATACCCTTTTTTATATAAAAAAATGTCCAGCCCAGTCTTTAATTAAAGCCCTAGTTAAGTCTCTGAGTCAATAGGTATTATTATACCATCATATTCGAGTGACCTTATAACTTTATAAGATAAGCAAAGAACCAGAAACAGTTTGTGACCGTACATAAAGGCAATTTTCAAACGACAAAGTGAAGGACGCAAAATCTTCGATAATCCATCTCCACTATTACAACAAGCAAGTGATGATAAGCAATGATAATAACTCTAATAACATTATGTAAACAAAAATCAGTGGCTTAAATCAGGAGGGGCTAGAAATTTACCAGCCCTCACCCATTATTTTGACCATCTAAAATTCTGAATATACCTATTTACAGCTTTATGAGCTAATCATGGAATTTTACATTTGCAATTTATATAACATTATAAGTGTCTATATTGTATAGCGCCTCTACTAACTACACTATTAGTGCTATTAGATGGACACCATATACACGCATAGGTACCACCTACCATAAAATTATTTTATTGGAGCAAAGTGCCTCCCTCCGCCTCTGCTCCCGGGACTTTGCGTCCCTGCGAATAAACTTGATCCGAAATCTGTCAAAACAGTGAACATATTATCATGTCGTAATTAGACGTTTAAAAGTCTTAAAAAGCGATAAAAAAGAAAAGGGGCGAAAACAGGTAGGTAGGTATTATATATTATCATCTAAAGTCTTTCGTCTTCGCGGGCTACGCGCGGTGCTGCCGCTGCGGCGGCGTCGTAAATGTTTCTGTTCTGAAAACCGTCCGACCTCTCGTTCGGGGAACGTATATCGTATGCGATGCATATATAGTTGGTGCCGCACGACAATAAACAATAAACGGGAGAAGCGAATCGCCTGCACGATAATAAGCATATACACATATTGTAGCTCTGCGGCGGACATCCCTCGAGTAATGAAAAATATTTTACAACTATAGAATTTTCGGGCCGCGACGCGCGTATATAACACGCATACAATATATATATATATATATAACAGAGGCTGGGCTGGAAAACGATTTCGGGAGAAAGTCACGCGGATTTGTGAAATATTAAACGGACCCGCAGACCATGTGTGTGTATATATATATATATATATACTCGAGCTCGTGTATACTGTACACATATATACATATAATACGTGTACCCGACGCGGGGTGACAGGCAATAATTTGCCGGACCCTTGACCGTGTTATACCCTCGTCCGCCGCCGCCACTGTCCGCTCGCCACTGCCTGCAAGGCCCGCTCGCCACTGCCCGCTCGCCGAGATGTATATACATATATCTGTGTGTGTGTGTGTGTATATTATATACGGCGCGCTGTCCGCTACTGCCGTCGTCCTATACGCGTATACACGGTGTGTATCCCCGCGGGACGGCCAACGCCCCTCCGTCACGCCGGACAAGCCGTTTCTTACATAAAATATTACCCTGTTGTTTATCAAATGTAAATTACATCGCACGTTGACAAGTTAATTTTTTCTCTCTTTCATCCGCTTTTTTATTTATTTTATTACAATAGTTTTTTCTCTCTCACTCTCTCTCGACCACTCGCACGCACACACACACACACACACAGTCTTTCAACTCTCTCCCCCTCACTATATATTATAAATTGTACGATGTTGTATTTTTTTTACCAATCGTCGATATTATATAAATTATATCGGATTCAATCGTTTTTTAGCCGGGTTTTTTCGGTTTGGTTCGATAAGAAACACCGGGACCGGTCGTGATCAAAACACTGCTCGGCGCGGGTCCAACTAGTGTGACCACGGACCAAAAGGAACCGGTTCCGGAACTATAAAACCCCACACGACTACATTGAAATATCGCGAACCACCCCGAAACCTATAGCGTTTTTATAGTTTTAAAAATTTTAATTTTGTCCGATTTGTTTTGATTTGGTAGGTATATTATTAGTGGCATATAAGTAATTTTCTTATACATTGAACGAAACCTAAATTTTTATTCACAATTTTAAAAATCCAAAACGGTTACAGACAAACAAACAAGTTAGAAACGCTGACACTGCGAGAGAGCTAAATTCAGTTTTTAAACGTATAATATATGACCTACAACGTCATAAAATAGATTATTCCATACCCATAAAATTTAAAAAGAATTTGGTAATCTTTATTTTTTGTTACCTATTTTCAATATTAGCTAGTATGCATTTTCTTAAAATAAAATCTATTTTTTATTTATTCAGCTAGCTATAGTATTAAAATAGGTAATATATTAATAAGTCTCTAACTGAATGTAAGTATTTTTTTTTAAATTATGCATAGGTACTAATATTAAAATAAAAAAAAAAAAAGTATAAATAATCTTAACTATGTGTAATGTGTAGTGGTAACTAACGGACGGATTAGACACAGTGATAGGTTGTACTAAACTTATTTAGAAATGTAAAATCATATCATTTTAACCATAGCCGGGTAAACCAAAAGTTATACCAACCTCCACAGTGTAGATAACTGGATTTTTGTGCGGCAAGCTCATGAATAACCCACAATTAAAATCCCGAAATATGTAGAAATAAAAATAGAAAGCAACCATTTTTTCAGCGAAGATTCTTGAAACTAGATTTAAAAAAGTCACTAAGGGTATTATTATAGGTATGTAATAATTACAGGATGATTCTATTATCAATTATAAGGATAAAAAATATTAAAAAATATAATAAAAAAGTTATTTGTAACACCTTGAAACCATGTAAAAAATATTTTCAAAAATATTAATAGTTTTTGAAATAATGAGTGGCTTATGATAAAATAATTACCTAGTATATCGTCTACTATAAAATGGGGAATCTTTAATAATTTTAAATAACATTAAATAGATATCTATAACATTTAATCAAATTTACAATCTACTGTCTATCATGTAATGATATGCTCACACATCATAATTGTATATATATTGCTTAATTCAATAAAATAAATAACGGTCAAGTTGTCGCACGCAGAGAACCGTTAAAAAGTCCAATAAACACCATTAATCACTGATGAAAGGAACGATTTGCATTATTTGGTGGTCGCGTAGAGACTCACATCTGGTTCTAATAACCTGGCACAACATGCGTGATCTATCTCGTGTGCCGCTAGAGACAAGGGATGGTCCATTCAGGGTCTCTGCCACAAGGATAACGGTAAAACTCTTTGAAACGCAGAGGCTTTTGATGGAGCCGCCTGCGACTCTGGCCGGCTTGACCACGTCGTCACCTCTCATCAGTGCAGGCGCACCACTCCAAGACATAACAACCTCCCTCGAGTGCATGAGCACCGATCACCCCTACAACAACTTCCTCAACACCGGATCCTGCGAGCGACAACTGACTTGTTTCTTTAACGAAAATACATCAGTGTTACATTCATTTTGGATTCGAGTGTTTAAAACTTTACAACCTTATTAAGTCACCTGAGCAAATCACTTACAGCTGCGAATAAGGTAAGGTGCATGCGCATCATATGATTAATATTAATTTATAGAACTTATTTGTCTATACTGTATCACCTCGGTGTACTTGATCATATTCTCGAATACACAACCTCGAGAGCCCTCCGACGATCAGGAGGAAGGTAATAGCGTAATACCTATAATTGTAAATACAAGTATTGACAGGCGTCTTATTTTATTTTACTCTTATCTTTATTAATTTTTTATTACTTTTATATTTCGTTTATTTTTGCGTTATTACAAAGTGGCGCCCAACAGAAGTTCAGTTTATTTTACAAAAAATAAACTGAGAACTGATCAAGTACACTTAACAGATAATAGACAATATTTTTATACATCATATTACTACATATTAAGTAAAACAAAAAACTAAAACAATAAGAATATATTTATATGTATATATACTATATATACAACTAGTTAAAAACGGGATATAATTAAATTAAATTTAAAGAAAACCTTATTTATTTTCTTTAACCCGTAAATAAAAAAAAAAAAAACTTAAAAACATTAGTAAATCTTAGAGAATTTACAAATACTTAATTAGAAAAAAAAAAAAACTAAGAATATTTATATCATATATTTATATACATATGTGTATGTTATAACTAGAATATATATTAATATTATTTTTATTAGAATAAGTACAAATCTATTATACCTAAGTTAAAAAAAAAAAAAAAAGAAAAAAAAATATATATATAATCAATCTGATTTAATATATACAATACTCATACTCATATCAACACATTCTTTTTTTTTTTTCAATTATTTAATAATTGAAATCATCATTCATAATATTATTACGTTGATATACATTATATGATAAATATATGTTATACAATCAACAACCAATACTTCTGCATTTCAAGTAAAACATTTTTGTCTTTACTATTCCTTTTGCTTTTACTACAGTATATATATATATATATACATAATAATAACAAAATATAAAGCATAATTGTTTGTAAAAAGTAAATATTATTACAAAATATAATTATTCATTTGCAACAATTTTTTTTTCTCCCAAAAAAAAAAAAAAATATTTTCCTTACGAAACAAATTAATTTATTAATACAAATTTACACATGCAAAATTTAGAAAAAAATCAATCAGAAAATAATTATAAATTCCCAGACATAGATTTTAACAACATCTCAACTGGTTGGATTAACAAACTTAACAAAGATAAATTAATTACTGAATTGTCAAGAAGACAATTAATAACATCTGGTCTAGTTCCAGATTTAAAAAACAGGCTCCATAAATATCTAAAAGGGGAATCTACCCACGACGATTTCGAAAAACCAATAGATAATATAACATTTATCTCAGACCCAGTTAGTAACTCCGTTGATAATATAATAAAAAATAATATGACTGACAATAAAAAACCCTATTTTAAACCAACAAATTTCTCAGGTTCAATTTCGGAAAATATTGACTCATTTTTAAAGAAGTATAATAGAGCAGCCATCATAAATGGTTGGTCGGAATCTGAAAAGGCTCAATATATTCCTGTATTTTTAGAAGGCTCCGCTCTTATGTTCTATGACAATATTGTAGATAGTGGGGAAGATATTAAATGGGCGGATTTAGAAAAAAAATTTAGAATAGAATTTGAACCAATAGCTCAAAATGATATGCTCCGTCTAATGCTTGAAAAACGGAAGCAATTACCAGATGAACCTACAGTTTCATATATTAATGAAGCTGAATCTTTATGTAGACGATAATAATATGTCTCAAGAAGAGATGGTCCGGAATATCATGAAAGGCTTAAACCCCGCTATAACTCGATACATAGGAATAAT